>WEIU01002969.1:54849-69513 GCA_013389925.1 Aegithalos caudatus
TATTGTGTCTATGCCTGAGAATTTGAACAGTTCACCTTGTTTATAATTATATGTTAGAGAACTAAAGAAAATACTACTTTTCCAGTCCATAATTAGGATTCTCATTATATTTTAAGCTTTTCAATCCCTACGGTATTCTGTATTATGTAATTTTCAAACTAAATCTGGTGTATCAGATAAAATAATGTTTTAATTTTGAGTCTGGGCTGAAAACTTTCTTTGTAAATTTAAAATGTACTCCATCATCATATCAGAACTCATAAACACTTCTCTCTAAATACCTTCTTTTATGTTCCTTGTCAGCAGAGTGCTCCAGTAGAGTGCTCCATCTCTACAAATCTGTGCATATTCATGAAATTGTGTAAGGATAAACTAATATTTTAAAATGCTGCTTGGAATAGCATACTGAGTGAGCCACAGGATTTTAGATAAATTCAAATAAGTGGATCAAAGATCAATGGTCCTCATGCTGGAGTACATTTATTCTAGATAACTTCTCTTGATGGTTTATCTTCTGTTCTGTATGCTACTTCAGATGTGCAGACTTTAGAAAATATTTTACATATCTGTAAGAATGTCCTTTTGATATTTTTTATTAAGAGTAAGAATACTAGGCACTAATGGAAGTCTTTTTTTAAGAATGATAGCTCATTAAATCTGCTGGGTGTTGATGACAAGCGCCTTGGTGTCTAAGAAAGTGAATCACTTCTATTGATTACCTAAGAGAGACTTTAAAATGCTTTAAAGTGATTTAGTATCAACCAAGGACCAAAAAACCTAATTTGCAGGTGGTAAGTGAGGTACTGAACTGGAAATCTGTGAAAACATATGAATAAATAAATAAAAAATTCATCATGCATTGTTTTGTAGTGTAATTTATAGCATCCTGTTAGGTGGTTCCTGAAGCACCTATATCTTTTGCAATTAACCAAAGTGGTCAAAATTTGCCTAAATAGCTTTTTGAAATGCAGAAGGCTAAATACTACTAGTTAATTTAGTATCAGAGAAATCATATGTGGTCTGAGAGAGGTAAGGCTGTCCCTGTGTAATCTTCAGGTACCATAGAGGTATTGTTAATCCCAGAGATACTCTATTTCAAAAACATTTGGTCAGAATGGGTTTTAGCTATTATTAATTTTTTTAACTGATGAAGTAATCTGAAGTAAGCAAAATACCAGCTTTGCTCAGATTACTTTATGAACAGTTGCAGGCATATAGATGCTCTGTCAGAGTCTTAGCTTAAGGAATGTGTCAAATATAAAACAGTGTTTTATGAAACTGAATTTTATAGTGTGAATTATACAGAGCATTGGGGCACACTTATTCCCTTTGTGACTTCAAGAATATCGTATTGAAATTTTAAAAAGAAATTTTTGGTGAAATTGCTGTAGGATTTTCAATCCATTAAGATGCATAGTTTAGTATTTCTTTTATGGAGCTGGCAGCTAAATGTTAATAGAGATCTCAGTAGTCTAACAAAAGTTATAGCTTCTTAAGAATAGAGCAAATTTAATACCAAAGTTCTTTTATCATGGCTGAATTGGTTAAGATGCTCTCTTTTTATATTCTACTTGATTGGATTCAATGATCTTAGGGGTCATTTCCAACCCAAATGATTCTGTGATTTTCCTCATAGGGGGATAGTTAGAATTTGCTGGTTTTCTCAAAGAATCTTGATATTATATTCACACATAGAAACTAGGAGAATAGAATTTGTGTTCTCCTTCTCTTTTTAAAAATTACTTGAGCGTTGGGAAGTGCTAGGAGTTTTGGCTTCTTGTGTGTTTAGGGAAAGCCCAGTATTACAGGCAGCTGGAGTAGGGAAGTGTTGTATCTGCCTCATACTGTTTCTCAGGTATCAGCATGTGTGTTTCAGAAGACAGGAGCATGAGCTACAGAAAACTTTGTTCCAGCACAGCTGCTCTAACAGCATGTTAACCTCACTGCAACTACCTGGCTACCAGGATAATTGTGATAATTGCAAATCTGTTGTGCAAATTATGTCCAACCAACTACCACTGTTCTGAGTAGAGGTTCAGTAAAAGAATTAGTAAAAATACATCAAAGATTTCTTTGTTATCTGAGGAAACTGTCCTGTCCTTGGCTGAAATGATGCAGTAGCTTTATATTTTAAAAATTATTAAGGGGAAGTTATATTTTACATATTTTAGGCAGCTTTCAAAGAAAGGAACCATAAATTGGCTTCTTTCCCATGTCAGGTTCATTTCTTAAAAGACAGTACATTGTTTCTCAAATGCAGGCAGTGACTACTCTTTTTTTATCCCTTGGTCCAGTTTTTCTTCTCTCATGTAATGCTTAAAGTGTGACTTATTTTAGGTGATTAGCTTATATGATGAGATGTTACATTTGTTCACTGTAATAGACAAATTCGTTTTTTTCTGTTTCTGACAAATTTTACAGTAATAAGTCTTCTTTGGTTTCAATAAGTAGCTTCATATTAACAGCCAACGCATCTGGTTCATTGTTTGGAAACCTGAGATGGACACTTGTATCCACTTGCCAGCCTGCTTATACACAGTGCACATAATACTTTCTATTTACTGATAATCTTTGCTTATAACATGCTCACAGACCTGAGACTTCCTATGAGTGTTTTTCTGTCCACTGTCAGGTCACTGAATTCTGCAGAGAACTTTGCAGCCTTACAAAGCTGCAGTGCTGTGACAGACTGACGTGGAAAACCGTAAAATAAATATGCTTTTCTTCAAAGCTGTAAAAGCATAGAAGGAAAGGAAACTTAATACACTTGGGGTTTCTGCTTTTCATTTTCATGTTAAAATATTCTAAATATTTTGCTAATTTCTGAACTTGGAGCTTGATGTCAAGGATTACCCTGAAGTCAGTCATACAATAACTTTTCAGCAATAGCAAGCCAGCTAATAAAAAGGTGGTAAAAGATTAAAAAATCCTCTCCTGTCTTAGCTCAATTAACTTCTACTGCTAATTGACTTTGCTAATTTGTTGAAGACTAACACTAGTTGTGAAGATATCTTTAAAGAACTTTGTGTTAATTTAACATCAGCTGAAAACTGCTGATAGTATCTCTGACGCTGCAATATCCCCATTTGTCATGTTTTCACTCCTGTAAGACTCATGTCTAGTTGCTGACTTCTCTTATACTGAGAAAGTGCTTTTCAGTTGGACTGTAAGAAAGCAAATGATAAGAGAATTGGGCATATTTGTTTTCACTACAACTAAATGACTTGCTATAGAGATGTTAAATTCTGCATTATATCTCACAGCTCTACTAAAAGGCTGCAATGGGTTTTTTTTTTTTAATGTGTGGTTATATTTCGTCATAGAAGGAAGACAGACTGGTGCTAAGAGACCTAAAAGTGTGGGCAGAACAATTTGAAAGAGATATAGCCCGAGCACAGGTGGCAGAAACAAGCTTACAAGAGAAATATCAGGTAAGCAGCAGGGAAATTGTCTATAATAAAAATTTTTTGTCATCATTATGTGTAACAGGTGCTACAGTATTTTGTGCAGTCTGTATATATGAGAGTCGCTATAGTGTTGTTTAAAGAAAATAAAGAAATAAGGACACCAAAGTGCCTGTTATTAGTGGAGGAATTACAATGTCAGCTCCAGTTTTGCTACGTAGGACAGTGCACAGATGGTTTGCCTAACAGAGCTTTTCCCAGCAGTGTGAAGAAGGACTGTCCTAGTTAGGAGAGAGCATGTGTCTGTGCTGTCCTTCCAGATCCTGCATGATTTAGCTCAGATAGGAGGTATGAATGAAGCCTGGATGAGGTGACAGGTGGAGAGGACAGGACTCCGTGTTTAATTTTCATCTGCTCTCTCAAAGGTTAATGTCTAAATCAGAAATACAAAACTTGACCTAAATTTTCTCCTGAAACTTGACTGTTCTCTGAATGCAGCACTGTCCCAAGTAGCATTAAATCCCGTTGCAATTTTATTTGATCAGTTATTATCTCATTTCATATATGGTTCAGGCATCTGATAGCTGAAGGGAAATACCAAAGTACTATCTATATATAAATAAAAAAATATACAAGTAAATATAGAAGTGCTGTGCCTCTTTGGGAAAGATTAGGACTCCTATAGTACAAAATTTCCATGGGTTATGGTACTCCATAGATGTTAAAGAATTTAACTCCTCCACTTTCTGCTGCAATTGATTTGATTTTCTCTTTGTGTAGTCATTTAAGCATTTCAGAGTACAATATGAGGTAAAAAGGAAACAGTTTGAGCTTGCAACCCAGTCACTAAGGAAAGATGGTAAATTATCACTTGATCAAGCTGTGGTGAAGCAAGCATGGGAGAGAGTTACTTCCAGGGTAAGTTGAAAGTCATTATGCTGTATATTTTTTTATTAAATTAAGGGTGGAATTTAAAACCATTTAAATACCTGTTTGCTATTGATTTTATTAGGCATTAAGAACCTAAAAGTGGACCAAATTTCTGTCACTGCTCAATTACTTTGTATTTGTTTTGAGAATATTTACTTCACTGTCATTTTTAATATTGCTCAAATATAGAATATGGACTTTAAGAAAAGGAGATTTCCCTTAACTTGAAAGAGTAGTAACAGTGCTCAGCCAAGTCCAAGACATTGTTGATAGAAGAAAAGCATACACAATGCTTCCAAACCCAATGTTCTTATGTAAATTGCCAGTTATTTGAGAAATTCTAATATAACTTTTTTAGATTAACTAAAAAAATCTGTGTAATACTGAATATTTTACAATTAGTTGAGGTTTTCATTCAATTTTTTACCTATTTGAAATAGTAATAAATTAACATTAGTATTTATGATTGGAATTTTGCACAACTGAATGGAAAATCCCAAGCAAAATATACTATTTGACCCAAATTAAAAGTTACTAAAATATTATTACTAGTGTATATCCATACTACACATATATATATATATATATATGATCTGTTCAAAATTATTTTGGAGTTTTCACATAATTTTCATGATGCTTTCACTCCCATAACTGGCATTGCCAATAAGACACCACGTTTTACTGCTACGTTCTCCCTTCCACAGTCTTTTGAGACTCATGTGAACCTTACATATAAAAAGTATGTTCAAAATAGAGATATCAAGATTTTATGCAGGGGCATGAATTAAATAACATTGGCAGTATCCCTTACTGTGCCTATTAACTGATGGAATTCCAGATATTTTGCTTCTCAGTTGTTCCAGCTTATTTGTGATCATTCTGTAACTCAATTACCACTGGGAAAGGGAAATACATAAATCGACAAATTCTTATGGAGATTTTCTTGCCTGTGAGGATGCTGTAATTTCCAAACTCATGTGGAATAATATACCTAGATTTATCCCTCAATTATACTCTGTTACATGGGAGCTTGTTTTTATGGTGTAAAGTCTGATTTTTATCAGTGTACTTGTTTCTATTATTTAGCAATGGAGGAATTTCATTCCTTTTACTTTTATTTCCTAGATGCTTGATTGGCACATACACCTTGATAAATCCCTTCCTGCACCTTTGGGTACCATAGGTGCCTGGCTCTACAGGGCAGAGGCCGCTCTGAGGGAAGAAGTAACAGTTCAGCAAGCTCATGAGGAAACAGCAAACACAATACACAGGAAGCTTGAACAACATAAGGTAGATGGAGATGTATTCATTCTGTGGGTTATCCTCCATTGCTTTCACAGCTTTAAGTGATCCATACTCTACAAAGATAATTATTTCTGCTTTCTGTGGGTTATGTTGTCCTGTTGGTGGCTAAAGCTTGGTGTCTTGTCATGGTGACTTGAACTGTGATATCTGTGTATCTTACAATAAATATTCAGAATTGCTTTTGAATGTTTTTGCTTCTTCTATCTGAAGCATATCAGGTGTTAATATTTTAATTTCTATGGTAACATTCTGTGGGTAGTTCATAATATTGGGTGCGTTGTTCAACCAGTATGTACTAATTGGGTGAAACAGGAAAAGGGGAATAAATGCACTAACTGTGCTGATATTGCAGGTGACATTCACGGGGGAGAGACAATGAGAATTAAGTGAATTTTGATAGTTTTGTGATGACAGATAGCATGATAGCCATCTGTGATGGCAGATAGCGTGCTGTGGTAAACAAGAAACTTTTCCAGATGAATTTAAATAATTGCACCATTATTCTTTGCTGAGTCCAAGTTCTCATTTAAAACCAAATCGGTGAGGTTTTTTCTGTGGATTTGCATAATATGTGTGAGAAAAATGTATTGGTGAAAAAATATGCTGATGAGATTATAAACTGAGCCAGTAAATGAAAGGGAAAAGATGGTATAGAGAAAGGTAGTGTACTTGAGGCTGTATTTATATTGCTCTTTTTCTCCTCTATCACTGCTACTTTAAACTTTTCTTTGTAAATTCGTTATTTTTTGTGTTTAGGATATGGGTAGGGTTTTTTCATCAAAAAAGCAAGGTTATATAATGAAAAGCTGAGAGGATTCATGGTCATCTGATTACTTTTTATTAGAACAATTGTAGCTCTTCTGACTTTAGTAGCAACTAATTAAATTTTTAGAAAACCCTATGTTGGTAAGGAAGATACAGATTTTTTCAGGGTCTTGTCCCTTGTAATGCTGTTTCATTAACTTTCTTGGTAGCATCAAATTTTTCAGGATTCATAGGATTTGACATTTGTTTAAAAAAAATAACAAGTCAAACATACTTTTGTTTTTAGAATGTGAACACTGTAGACCTCCTTTTGATACATTCATAAGAAGTACAAAAGAGTGTGCCCTAAACTGTTTTTTATTTGCATCAGAAATGCTGTGGTGGTGAGGGATTTCCATGCCAACAAATAAACTTTGATTTAGGTTAATCTCTGCCAGGGGAGTTTTCCCATGGGAGTGGGAAGGAAAAAGCTTCAGGAGAAGCATATATAATTATATTTGTTCCTGGAGTTTGTTTTGTTCCTCACATTTGAATTGATGAATCTTAATGTGCTACTGGATAGTACCAGATATGCATTAGTGTATTTTTTCAGTCCTTGTTTCCTTTTGGTTTGTTTGTTTGTTATGGATTTGTTCAGATGATATCATTGTTTCCTTTTTATCTTTGTCTCATCTGACAATGGGTTATTTTAGTGAACTTCATAGCTTTATGGCCATTTTGAATTTAGTACAAAATGTACCAGCTAATTTGGACAAATTTCATGCAATCAGGCAAGTGCCTTATGTTTATTTTATGTTCATATTGCTACCAAGATCCAGGAATCAAAGGCAGTGCCTATACTTTTTGAGGGTCATTTCCCAGAGCAAGATTTCATTTTATGAGATTTTATGAGCAAGATTTCAATTTATGTACGTAAGTTATGTGAGCTTTCTGTTGATGCTGGATGAAACTACTGTGATTTGTTTTGACTCACCAGTGCATGTTAGGGGCATCCCTTTCTATATGGCAAGGTCTCAAATGTAGCTGAGATATTTGATCCAAATCTTTCCTTTATGTGAGACTATATCAGTCGCAAGAGTTTTCACTGTAATAAAATCAGCACATCACCTGCATCTGAGAAAGCCTAGCTAATTTCTCTTCACAGCAAGGTGTTGGCTGAAGCAGAAAACAGTGAAAACCCAGGCAGGCTGATGGGGACAGTGGGACCATTTGGTGAGCTGTGCCAGAGAATTATCACCGATTCCTTCTGTACAAATACTGGGGTTTGGCTGGGGAGAAGCCCTTCCTTGGCACGTAGGAATAAATACATATGTAGGATCTGTACAGAAAGCTGCATTTTGTTCCCTGAGGTGAGAGAGGGAGAACCTTTGCACAATCCTCTTTGCTAGCAGCCTTCTGAGCACCCTGTGCTGGCAGCTGTCTGTCTGCAGTAAAAAACCCCCACCATTCTGTGCTCTCTCAGCCGCTCTCTGGGGACTTGACGTGTTACTGCTAACAGTATCTCTTCAAAGACTGCTGCCAGTCATTCATTTTAATATGTAATCTCCAGGAAGCCGTTTGAAGCGGTGTTGCTTAGTTACAGTTGAAGTGTGCTCTGCTGTAGGGGTTTCGCTGGTACAGTTCAGATCGCAGGAATACAGGTCGGGTACCACATTCCGCAGCCGTTCGTGCGGTACTGAGGCAGCAGCCATCCTGAAGTCTTTTGATGGTGAGAGAGTGAAAAGTTTACTAAATATGGAATATGTGCTTAGAGAAGGAGCTATAGATCTTCTGCCTATATATAGTAGAGTAGATTAGTTGCTTAAAATTTCAGTCTATACTTAGCAAAGGTTAGTATCTGTTATAAAGATTTAAAGAGTAAATTTAGGAGGATTATGCTTTTGGGATGTTAGCATATTGGCAGACTGCATTTCAGAGATTATTTTATACAGTTCAGGGTTCTGGATTTGTTAAACCTTTTGCAGTGTATCCTGTTTTAAAATCTTCCATAATTGTTCGACACAGCTGTAACAGACCTCCACGTAAGGGGGTTCCCTGTGTAAATGTTTAAGTTGATGTAAATGCTTATGTGGTATTGCATGGAAATGTGAGAGCATGATCAAATAGTTAACTACACTGAGTCATAAGAACCGGCTTAAAATTGTGCTTATTAGTTAGATAGCCTACTGTGAGCCTTTTCTCTCCCTCCCCTCCCTCCCCTCACTCTCTCAAAATCTCTCTCTTTCTTAAAATCCAATCAGGATCTGCTGAAAAACATAGATGGTCACAAAAAGGCGTTCCATGAGATCCACAGGACCAGGTCTGTTAATGGCGTGCCTGTTCCACATGACCAGTTAGAGGATATGGCAGACAGGTAAGGCTTTCAATCTGAAATAAAACATTTCTGTGCATGAAGGGGAGCCTGCTTGCTTTTGTGTCTGTTCATGTAGAGATCACTATCTAGTTACATTTCTCAGTGGCAAATGGAGATGAATGGGAAAACCTCCTAGAATATACATGAAAATATATTAAAAAATGTGATGCTTTTGAGATTGATAAGAATCAAAATAAGCACTAGATTTTGGATGGGAGTACTTGTTTTACATTAATCCTGTTGCTAGTTTTCCCTGGAAGAAATGTTATATAACAGCCAGGAAGCATGTGGAAAAAAATGAAAAATGACTTTGCAAAACTTAGTAACAGAAGTGAACTGATGACTTCTATTATTAAAAGAAATGTGATTAATTTTTTCTTCCAGAGCAGTCATCATAATTTCATCACACGTAATTAAATGTTTGCAGACTCTGAATGAGGTGAAAGATTAGAAAACTATCTGAACTGTAACAATACCTTTCAGTCTCTTCTGCAAAAATCAATGTTGCTCTATTTTACTATACTGTGATTCATTTTATAGGTTTAATTTTGTTGTCTCTTCATCTGAGCTCCATCTGTTGAAGATGGAGTTTCTGGAACTGAAGTACCGTCTACTGTCACTCTTAGTCTTTGCAGAATCAAAGTTAAAATCATGGATTATCAAATACGGAAGACGAGAGTCTGTGGAACTGCTTCTTCAGAATTATATTGTAAGTTGGGGTTGTCTTCTTTTTATAACTATTTTTGAAATATTAATATTTAAGTTTGTTGGAATTGTGTAAAAGAACAGAAACAGATATCAGTCATCAGTTTTATGACTGCATTCCTATGGAATATATCTTCAGAGATGTAGCTGTCTTCCCCCTGGAAGAAACTTCAGTCAAAAGGTTAAAAGTAAAAATTATTCTCTTTGCATCATTTTTTTGAAAAAGAGAAATAACATTCCAGCTGTTGTCCAGTGATTAATTTAGCAAGCATGTCTGGAGGTTCCAAATCCTAGATTTTTGCTTACTTTGTATACCAATTCCAAAGAAGATAAATTCATCTTTTACAGCTGGATAGAATCTCTTCATAGTGACTATACACAGTTTAAGAGTTAAAGACAGAGGAGGTTTTTGGCATGTACTCCCACACAGTGTTTTTTACAGTCTTAAAAAAGATTAATAAAAAAGATTTTTATTTTGCCTCCATATACTTGTTTAATGTACTATACCAATAGGGGAGTAATTTTCTTCTTTTAAAGAACATTTTTTCTTTTCCTACTCAGCATTAGTATATTAAACCCTTTTCTTTATTTCTATTGTGGAAGGAGTTTGCTCCAGCCCTGCATCAGCCATATGCCATGTTAAGGAACAGAAACTATTGACTTACAAGTGTTCATTGATAAATTCTTTCTTAGTGTTATGCTGCTGCTTCCTTTTAAATTCACACGTGCAGTGCCAAGTGTAGGTAGAATGATAGTACTGCTGCACTTCTACATTAGGGCATGAAGGATTCTTTCAAAAGCAGGGCTGCTCTAAATATTTATTCCCATCTATCTAATCCATATGGGGGAAATTGTATGCAGAAATTCAGTCTGAAGAGAACTAATACAATTACGGAACAATTCAGAGCCAGGTGAATGACCAGAGAAAACTATTGATGTCCCCACTTCTTTGAAAAGAAAATTTCAAACTCAGTGAAATTTGGGTGAAATGCTCTCTCTTCAAAGTGAGAATTTCTATGTTTAAGCTTTAGCAGTTGGGGTCAAACAAAAATTCAGGAGTCAGTTAACCTTCTTTTTCAGACAAGCTTTCTAAAGTTAGATAATTATTTGAATTAACTTAGTTTTACTGGAGTGATGTGCAATAAGTAGGAGTGTGGTCCATTTTTTTACTCTCTAAGACTGTAAAAAAAAACCTAAAAGATGAGACAGGAAATAATAAAAAGTGGTTAGCTTGAATTTTTGGGATTTTTTTGGTGACTTTCTTATTGTTTTCCTTTAAAATGAACATGAGTTGTTAACTTTTATATTAATTTATATTGTATATAAAGTACCTCAGTTGTTTTAGTAATTCAGACCACTGATGCTGAGGTTGATCTTTAGGGAAGATGCTTTCTTGCATTATTTTTGAAACTATATCACATCAAAATGAGGAAATCAGGACAGGAAGATAAATAGATCTCATTTTCATTCTTGATGGCCTTGACTTCTGGCTCCTTCAATATGTGATGGAAATAGAACTTATTTGCCTACCTGGGACCAGTTTTCTAGGACTGAGAGATGAGTGACACTCTTTCAGTATATTAGGAGTCTTACATAGGAAAGCTGTAGTCAGTACCTTATAGTCAGAGTGACTATATTAGCAGGAGATAAAAATGTAAGTCTGTTTGTCTGCCAAAACAGACTGGGGAATGTCAGCATTCTAGGAACATGCGTAATTAGGATCTGGATAGAACATATGCCTGGAAAATATTTACGTACTGTAACTTAAAAATAAAAGTGGTGGTTTTTGCTTAATGTTGTCATCTTTTCACCCATCTGTCATATACCAGAAGTAAAGGTCAGCACAGATTGTACACCAGCAACCTGATTAATATACTGTACCAAGTTCCACTGTAATGGAGATATTAGGTACAATTATCCATGAATTTTAATCCACGTAACTGTGTTTTAGCACTGCTGTGTTAGCACTTTTTTTTTAGCATCATATGCTATATTGGTTTGGGTAATTTGCTTATTTTCTTCAAGTAGTCTTCTCAGATGGTAGACAATATTAATCAGTAAAATGTCTTTAATTTTTGAAAATCTTTCAGGTAACTCTTGATGCCAGTGTTATGTAAATCTTCTTTGCTCTTTTATGTGAAGTCTTGGAGGTTTTGGTTCAAGTTAAAATGTCTGCATGGGTTTGGCGAAACTGGAAGTTATGAGTCTGTCACATAATTCATGATAAAGCCTGTAGGACTTCAAACATGGCAGATTTTGTTTAAACAGGAGAACAGAGAAAAAAATCTGTTTTTTCTTGACTTCTAGTTTCTTTGCTTATAAACAGATTTCTAAATTACATACTAGATAACTGTTGTAACCTGACATAGCAACTGTCACAGGTTTTAAATAGAAGGGGTTTAGATATATACTGGCAGAATTATTTTTAAGTGCTTTTTTCATGTTATATAATATGCATCAACGAACACATAAGATCCCATTCTCCTGTTCAAAGTACGTTGGTCTTCCTTTAAAAGCTGGTTTAATCAAAATCACACTTATCTGATTTTGTCTATTCTGGCATTCCAAAGTTTGTATAGACATATGTGGAGTGTGCATTCCTTAATTTTGTAATCTGTAGCTGAGGATGGATGAAATGTAGCATAAATTACAGAACCATTCCAAACTCTACCTTTTTCTTCCTGTTTTAACACTGGTAATGCAAGATATAATGTGCTTGCATAATGCAGAGCTGTAATTCTGTATTGTACTTAAAGGAAATAACATTTCTGGAAGAGATAGGTCAGTTTCATTTGCCATAAGGGATAAAGAGGCATAAATGTCAGAGGCATAACTTTTTCACCAAAATATTTCCAGATAATTTATTCATCACACTGTAACACATCACAGAGATAAACCATCATTCACAAAGGAGCAGCACTGTGTCACACTTTGGAAAAACAGCATCTCTTTGTGCAGTGCTTCCATGATCTTTTTTGCCAATTGCAAAAGAGGTAAAGAAAATTTGAAGAATAAAGCAAGTGTTTTTCATCTATTAAAGCGTAACCTGTCTTTCTGCAAAGGCTTATTACAGGAACGATTGGATTTGATTTTTGTGGTGACATATATGAAGGAAATTTTCTCTTTTATTAAATTATTCCACTTAGATTTAAGTGCAAAATAGTTTTCATTAAATAACTTGTTTCTTACTCAGTTTCTGCACATTCTAAGTATCATATGCTAGTGATTTCCAGCAAGACAGCAAATAAGAAAACTTCATATAACTTTTCCATATGGAAAGTAATTAAATTTGTACTTGTAATGATACACTCTGTTGTACCATTAAATTGAAAAGGTGACATTTGTATGCTATTTTATAATTATGATATTAAAAATTTTATAATGATGAAAAGATGGATGGAGGAATAATGAAGTTAAATGTTGTCATCAGTATCTTGATGTAATTTCATAGAAATTATTGCTAATCCTAATACATGTCTTTATTTTATCTGTTACAATTTATTTTTGTCATTTCAGTCTGTTATTGAAAATAGCAAGTTCTTTGAGCAGTATGAAGTTACCTACCAGATCTTGAAACGAGCAGCTGAAATGTATGCCAAAGCAAATGGCTCAGGTAAATGTCTATATTTCTTTTGTCACTAGTGTGTAGGCACCTGGTCCAGAGCAGGCTGCTGCTTCTGAAACTTCAGAGGAGAAGGAGGGTGGTCATATACAGACTTCCTCCTGGGAAAAAGCCCATTGTCCATGCTAACTCTTGGATTATTTCAGTGTTGTTAATTTGGAATAAAAAATTGTGACAGAAACCAAATTAGGAGTAGGGAAAATCATGTTCTAGTGCCTGGAAATGTTCCCTGGCTTGGCTTAATTTAAAAGAAAAAGACAACTGGGAGTTGGTCCCAGTATTCTAGTTGCAAAAATCATCCCTTGGTTTATTAGAGGTTTTTCATTAACTTTGAAAACCTGGAAGAGGAACTCAAATGGTAGCTGCAGTATGGATATACATGAGAAAAAATGTATAGCTGATTCAACAGCTGCCTCCTGTCATTCCTGAATACTGCTGAGTTCAGTGAGAATTCGAGGGCAATGTTTGACCTAGATATATACAGACATGGGATCACTTTAATCTGCAGCACAATAATGTCTGTGGAGAATTGTTTCAGCTGCTGCTAAGGGGAGGAAAAAATGGATACCTTTATTTGTTGTGGAATTTAAATTGATAGTGACACCCAAATTTTTAAAAAGTAAACACTTTTTCAAGGTATTCTTACAAAGAACAAAAGCTACAGGTTTATTCAATGCTATTAATAAAATCCAGTAACAAATTCTTTTGTAAAGAGCAAGTACTAACATATATGAATTCAGCAATAGCAGTTCAAATTAGCTAAAAACTCTTTAAAACAAGTATATTCTGCATATTTTATGAAGTCTCAGCATTTGCTTGGCCTTTTTTCTTCTCTGTTTGTTTTCCTCTGAAATGAGGACACATTTGTTCCTTTCTTGACGTGTGGAAAATGCTAAAAGTTAAATGGCAAAAAATTAGCAGCAGTGTGGTTTCAAAGTCAATGGCAGGAAGATCAGAATTTCATTCCAAACTTTTCAATGTAGACATAATATGTGTTTTTATATTATACAACTCTTATTTTCTGCTTTTTTTAGTCAAGCCTGTCTCTTGATTTCTTTTATTACAGATTTGAAGTGAACACCACACACAATATGCAGTGTGACTGTTTTAATTTAGCATTCATTTTATGTACTTTCCTAAGTCTTTAATTCACACGTTTAATTTCTCAGTCGTGATCTTGTGCTAAAATTGGGCTGTGAACTGAACATTCGTATATAAAAGCCTACTGAAATAGAAGTTACAGTACAATATAATTCCCTGATGAGAGTGAATAAGCATGATATAAAGTTAATCTTTACAGAAATAATAGTGAAACAAAATAATCAATGTCTTTCCTATGTCTCAGTGGAAGAAGTTGAGAATGTGATGAAATTCATGAGTGATACCACAGCTCAATGGAGGAACCTCTCAGTAGAGGTGAGAAGTGTAAGAAGCATGCTGGAAGAAGTAATTGCTAATTGGGACAGATACAGCAGCACTGTGGCAGGTCTGCAAGCTTGGCTTGAAGATGCTGAAAAAATGCTGAATCAGCCTGAACATTCCAAAAAGGTATGCACTAGTAGCATATGCATATGGCTGTG
>WEIU01002970.1:0-35511 GCA_013389925.1 Aegithalos caudatus
ATATAGTTAAAAAAACAGCTTAAAATAATTTGAATACAATAATTTCTCTTTCTACAAAGTGATTCTATTCCTTTAAGTTTAGGGAAGGTGTACTATTATTGATTAGTTCTCCAATTGTGTATATTGGATGTTAAGGAAGCGACTTCCTATAATGGCTTTATATCTAACTTAGCAAATTGTAGAAATGATGCAGTAGGTGCTTTTGAGAAAGAAAAAAAGAATTGAAACCAAATGTTTGCCTTACATCAGGGAGAAAAAAAAGGCTTTGAAAAGATAAAATTCCAAAGTTTTTTTTCTTAGAGTTAATATTAAAACTGTTTCTGACTTGTCTTTATTCATAGGGTTTTTAAAATTCTATTACAGTGCCCTGTTCAAGTAGAGACAGGCCTTTATGGAGATCATCAAGAAAAAGGATCTTGGAAAAGTAGAAGAGGAGACTACCAGGATCTAAATTATTTACCTTACCAAGTGTCAACTGGAGCACGACCCAAAACTGATGTAAGTAATGACAACATTATCTGACTCACAGGTTCAGAAACCTCAATGTTTACTGTGTATCATTAAAATTGTCTGTACATTTCTTTGAACTAATTTGTTCCACACATATCAAATGTTTGATTCTTGCAAATATTGCACTGCATGGAGGAGTTTGGTTTGCAAAGTAGGTACAGATAAAAGTTAAGTTGGACTTCAGTTAATGAGGCTCCAGGGCTGTGGGGTTCATCTAATCTGGTTTTAGACCTCTAATGAAAAATTCTGTATCTGAATTAGTCACTTGGATGACCTTCATAGTCAATGGAAAGAAACAAGCACTTCCAAAGAGTAATTCATCTGGAGGTAATGTGATGGATTCCAGATATCAGAGCCACTACCACAGCTTTTTCTTCATGGCTTGTTTTAGAAGTACTCTCTTAAGTTTTTTAGCTTGACGGCTAGCTATGCCCAATTCATGGTGAATTCTGCACTGCATGCTCTGCAAACCTGAGTGCTCAGCTCTGGACTTTTAGTTAAATCCTATTTCTAACCAATAATAGCAATATTATTGGGGTTTTTTTTTACAAGGTGATGGCTGTAGCTTGCAATGAAAGTCCATCAAGATCCATCAGAAGGTTTTCTCAAAAGGCTTAATTTACTTTCCCCAACTGCTAAATGTACTTTAGGATCACTGTCTTTGTTTGGAAATATAGATAGTTTCTGTCTCCCTGTTTTAAATTATTCGTGTGCCAGCAGTACTTGTGATCATCATACAACATAAAAAGTGCGTGTACTGGATTGAATCAAAAATACTTATAGCCTTGTATCCGTTCTTTGGCAGTGGCCAGTGTTGGTTGTTCAGGAAAGAAGTGTAAGGGCATAGTAAGCAGATAGTAGGCCATCTCAACTTCCTTTGAGATATTTATCATGAAGGCACATTGAAGACAGACACTATATTGCATTTTCGTAATTAATAGACCCTAAGAGTCTTTTTTTATTCTAGTCATGCCTTTTGTACTCAGTTGTATTTGTTTGTTCTTTTGATACTCAATGTCTTGTAGCAATGATTTCCAAAGCTCAGTTGTGGAGTAGGTAGTACAACACTTTTTTATTATTGTAAATTTGTTACTGAGTTGTTATTATTTTGGTTGTAATTCTTGTACTGGCATAAACTACACCTCAGGCATATTGTAGAAAGTAGTGAATACCTGAGGCTGGTTTTGTTTTTTTCTTTCCCTAGCAAGGGACTATATTTATTATTGATTTACATTTTTCTGCTTATTTTACAAACATGAGATCTTCTTGCAACAATATGTTGTCAGTTTTTATTAACCTCTGTAGTTGAATATCATCAGAAAACTCTGTCAACTTCATCAGAAGCTTTTTGAAATGGAAGTGTAGCAGTCAAATTGCCTGGATATGCATGATCATTCTAAGAAGTTGGCCTCCAAAATCCCAGTTATTCTAACCCATTATCCTGTGTTACTGTCCATGTGTTCTTAAGCATACTTTCTGGCAGTTTTCTGCCATGCGTATCAGTTCTACTAGCATCTCTTCCACAAATGACCTCAGAGGCATTTTCAGACACTGGCATCACATTTGCTACCCCCTTTTCCTCCTATACCCAAGCCAATAGGTGTTAGCAGTAATTACACATTAAGCCAATATCTCAGCAGTTCTCTTTCCCCCAACCAAAGTGGTTATTTTACGTTATCTATGCAATTTTGATTAAAGCAAATCCTATTATTTTAAAGATGTCTTGAACACTGTCGTATTCATCTACCAAAGCATGCATGCCACCATAAAAATTCTCTATTTTGTTAAATTAACCTACTCCTGTGCACTGAAAGGGAAATTTGAATGTTGGCTCCGTTTGCTTGCTAATTGAAAACATTATTGTCTTCCAACTAGCTATTTCCTAAGTTTGCTATTTTCTATTTCTGCAAAAGCATGAACATTTGTTCTGATTTGTTGCTTTTTCTTGTTGGAATAGATAACAGAATTAGTTAAAAAGAAACTTGCCAACATTATTTGTTTTTTACCTTGGCCAAATGTCCAGTCTTGTAGAACTATCACAGCTTAGCTGCCTTCCCACTACAAGTATGTAAATATTTTCAAAGTGGTGTTGCAGTAATACTGTTGTTTGGCTAGAGGTATGTGGGACGAAAGGCACAGAAAGTAAGTTTTGGGGTTTTTTTTTCTTTTCTGAAGTCTTATTTTTTTCTTTTTTTGTTGAAAATTGAGAAATACTAATGCAATAAAAAGCAGTTCTATGAATCCTCATCAGTACAGTCCATGCATCATATCAATCATTTTTGTATACTGGAGTAAGAGCAGGGTAATGCAGACAGTACAAAAGTTTCTTAGAGCACCAGGAGCACCAGCGAGTCTAGAAACCTTACTAAAGGCAATGATTTCTTGAGAGATTAGTGAGCTGTTTTTTAATTGGACAGTGCTTTAAATTAGGAATAAATGTTGAAACTGGGTGTTTGCAAATGTCATTCAGGAGAGCTGATCATTTTACTTCCTTCAAGGTCCTTCTTTTGGTGCTCTTTTTCATGCAAATTCAAATAATGCTCTGTCTGGCTCCCGTTATGCAGTCTGCATGAGTCTGTCATATCTCTCCAATACAAAGATTTTCACTCCTTCTTCTTTAAGCTACAGACTTTTCCATATTTTTTAAAAAGGGTATGCTGAAGTTGCTTTTATTATAGTAAATGTGGTGGGACCGAATGACAAAAGGTCTAATTCCTTCCATGTCACACCCAGGCTGCATCTGTTCAACTCCCATGATCCAGATGGTATAATACCTAACTTGGGAGTAACACAGGGATAAATCAGAACTCTTGTATTTTGATGATCCAGTTTTTCTTCTCTTCTAATTTTTTGTGAGTCAGGAGGTCCAAAAGAACTTAATCTGCCTCCACTCCCCAGGAGCTCTTATACCCAAGACATTTAAAGAAACAAATACTACATAATTTATTGAGAATAGCAAATATTAACAAAGACCTGTTCTAGAAATAGCAGGGACACGTCAATTCAGGATTGATATGCAGAGATTAGGCAGGACACAGTTGTTCAATTCTCAATACAAGGCAGTGATGTTAGCTGCACATTTTTCATGGATACCAACTAGGCCAAAAGCCTAAAAGGTACAATGATGGGTTCTTTGGCAAGCTTGTCACAGTAGGTATGCTCTTTGTATGCCTGTTTTTATGACTTGCACTTCTTATGATATTTTGGTGGAATAAAAAAGCCAATCATGGGTTTAAGGCTGATGTCTCCTGTCCTTCCTCCCCCCGGCAAGGCTGCTTCACTGAAACTTTCTTTTTGAGGCACTACAGGAAATATGTACCTAAGGTGGCAGGGAAGCCAGATGCTTAAGAGACAAACAGTGAAGTTTCACCTGACAATTGCTGGCCTTTGTAAATTCATATCTACATTATAGAGCTTCCATTAACAGAGCAGAAAAATCTACAGCAAGATACACCTTGCTTTGAAGCTGTTGCCTGAATGGAGGTCTGTTGTTGACGTGCTTTGTGCCTTCAAAGTGCTGATGTTGTTTGGTTAAGTATTTGAGGAAGTGACTGCCCAAGGCATCAGTGCTTAGAGCTGGATAAGCTAAATCTCTCTAAGGACATATAAATTAAAATCTGGTATTTGATGGGCAGTGCCTGCCTCTCTATGCTCTGAGCAGAGAAAACTTTGATAGTCTAATTTCAGAGTCTAATGGTGGTGTGAACATGCATCAGTAAACACCCTCTAGCTGTTGCAGGTAATGCAGTATGCTCTGCACTATGCAATCTGTGAATGAGCAAGAAAACAAAACCTTATGTATTGGTAAAAGGGGCTTTTTCCTTTAGCTGTTGTAAGTGCATTTTTGTTTTCTTTTTAGGTAGAGTTGAGGAGCGCAGTTTTGACAAATGGCCTGAACATATTAAATCAATAGGGCTAAAATTAATTGTTTTACAGTTTGGGGGCTTGTTTTAGCATAGATTCACTGCTCAGAGCTGATTATGTAGGCTGGTGCAAGAGAGGGTCAGAGTGGCCGGAGATGAGGCAGGGCAAACTGCTTCTTTCATATCAGTGTCAGCTTCTGGTAGTTTAAACTGTTTATGAACTACAGTTTATCTGTGCTAAGCCAACTGATTCAGAAAATGAGAAGCAAAACTGCCTTGTAACTTAGATGACTGAAGTGTTTATGATTCCTTTAAGATTTTTTTTCCCTGAGAAATGCTAATTGATGCTATAAATAGTGTTTCAGAGCTTAGGTCAGAGGTTGCAGGGATGTCTGATGTCTTCTAACATTGTTTAGAGATATAAAACTAATAAAGCACTAATCTGTGGTTGTTATCTCTCTGTAGTAATTGTAATGCGTGTCTGACCCTCTTGACCATGTTTGAGGTGGAGAAATTAAAAAATAAAAACAGCTGAAGCAAAGTCAGAATCATTGTGTTTCTCTTGCACTACTTCTTCAATATTGCTGGCCCTGGACCACCAGGGATCAGAGATTATTCCATTAGTGAGCATGTGTGATAAGACTTTTATCAGATAGCTGCCAACATCCAGGGCAGAAAAGGTTATCATGTAGCAACTCATAGCAGTTTTTACTTTCACTAGCACTCTGGAATTTTGAGGATCTCCAGCTATTTACAAGCCTTGAGCTGATCCTTCATTTCTCCACAAAATATGTAAGCAGTCTCAATTTTGTATCTGAGATTAGAAGTGCCTAAACCTGACTCCAGAATTAGTTTTATTCACTGTCACTGCTGGATACAGTCATAACTTTATCAGTTCATGGTAGAATTTATAGCAACAGTTACATCCATTATCTAGTAGGGTGTGATTCCCAGGGTGAAGACTAGGCAGATCATGCTTTACTCTGACCTTGCCCCCCACTGACAAAGTTGATAGTAAACCCCCAAGAAGACTTGTGCAATCTCTGGGCAAAGATTCCTTATGCCCATCCTGATTTAGGGCTGCTTTGCATGACCCTCAAAGTGCAAGAAGATGAAACAAAAAGCCTATACCTGAATGATGAAGACATGGCATTTAATGCCCCATTTCCTCAGAGATAGTATGTTTGAAGACACAATTATTTGTCTATGTTGTCTATGTTGGCGCTGAAGATTTCTGTCTGTACTTCAACTAAATGCAATTCTAAAAGTAGCATTGCTTATGCAGAAGAGGTACAAAAATTTTGCAGAAATCAGGTTTTCACTGACTTTCTCTAAGTCTCAAAACCAGCTGATTGGTTGCAACATGGTGAAGAGCAGAATCTATATACAATCTCTGGTTTTGCTTACCAGACAATCCTTCCTCATAAAGAGCGCTAATTCCAGTTCCCATTCTTGGAAAAACAAATTTCAAACGGTGCTCTTTAGTCACGTCAATTGCTCTCCTCTTAACCTTAATGTTGCTATTAATTATGTCAGCAAAATAGCTCTCCAATACAGATGCAGATAGCTTGAAACTGTGTCTTTGCATAATCTTTCTTCTTGTGTTCAGTACTTGATCTCACCAGTATCTCACTAGGACAGAGTCGTGCTGAAGTAGTCAGGTAAGGTGATCCACTCCACTTCCAGGCGTACCCTGATATGGTGGATTTTTGTGCCTCTGAACAGGATGGCTGCTTTCCTGTTCCTTCCCCTGTTCTGCCTGCACATTGAGACACCTTTCTTCCCCAGGAGCGCTCTAGACTTGCAGTCACTTCTTAGATGATCAAGTGCTTCTGGAAGACTGAATCTTCCCTGCTTTAAGACGAAGTAGTTTCATGGTAGTAAAAGAATTCATTGCCCAGAAAGAGCTGAAAATCAATAATAGAGAGTGAAGGGCAGATGCCTCCCTTCCTTCCTGACAGCTGTATATCTATAATACTCCAGGCTTTCTCATCTGCTTCGTTTCCAGTGCACTTGACAGCACTTGGCCAAAGTGCCCTCCTAACAAGGACTGGTTGCAAGCGTAAGAACCCAGCCTAACCCCTCCTTTTCCTTTTTGTCTTTAGTCCCTCCTCCCTACAGTCAGCTCTTTCAGTGGGAAAATCAGATGAAAAAAAAACAACTTGTAGGTCAAGATAAAGGAAGTTTAATAAAGCAAAAGAAAAGGTTGTGCAACCAGAAGCAAAAGAAAACAAGATATTTATTCTCTACTTCCCTTAGCAGGCAATATTCAGCCTGGGGAAGCAGGGGTTCAGCACATGTAATGGTTGCTTTGGAAAACAGATTTCATAAATAACAAAGGCCCTTTCCTGCTTCCTTCTTTTTTCCCTTAGCTTTTATTGCTGAGCAGGCATCATATGGTATGGAATATCCCTTTGGCAAGCTTGGGTCAGCTATCCCTGCTGTGTCCCCTCCAAAGAGCTTGTCTACCCCCAGCTCACTGGCCTTTGAGCCTCTGGGGGGAAGGTTGGAGAGAGAGCCTTGGTGCTGTTCAAGGGCTGCTCAGCAGTAGCCAAAATACTGGCATGTTATCAAAATCTTTCTGGCTACAAAGCACAGCCCTATTGAGGGTGACTTTGGGGAAAATTAACTCCATCTCAGCCAGACCAAATACAATTTCTTTCTTTTAATTCATTGCTCAATTCCATTGTTTTCTGACAAAAATGCTGTTGTCAGCTGAGGACAGTTAATGTAGCTATGCAGCATTTAAAGTTACTTTGAACTGCTATGGTTAAATCACTTGATCTATGAAAATATTTATTTAATTTAAAATTACGTTAATGGTATCCTTTTAACACAGTATTTTGCATCAAATTCATTAATTTAGTTTTCAAAATAATTACCTGGAAGCTAGAGACATGCTTTGTGTATTTTATTTTTAAAACTCATTGCGTTATCTATGTAGGAAAGGAAAGAGCTGTCCTTTTCATAAAATGCCATTGAAAAACAATTTTAAAATATTTAATTATTCTTGGATGGATGTAAACAAGATAATTTATATGCATTTTTTTGTATACAATATAAAGTAAAATTGAAGATTCCAACTGATTTTGGAGTAAAGCTCATTTAATGTAGTTCAAAAGGTATATAAGTCCAGATCTGTACTGGGAGGAGTCTAGAATTGGTTATTTTTATTGCTCGGCATTAAATGGCTATTTATGTAGTTCAAACTGATAATGTCTGTTTGTATTGCAAGAAAAGCTTTGAACAAGGGAGGAACCACCAAAGCAGTTGGGAAATAGAGGTCACCCACCTCTGCAAGGGCAGCCAGCATGTCCACCAGGGACAGCAATAGCAGCAGAGCAGCTGGGCTTGGTGGTGATTTTGCCAAAACCCCATGAGCAGAGACTGCCAGCAAAATTTATTGAGTGAGCACTTTTCTGAGCCAGCCCAATCTCTTTCTCATTATAACTGTCCCAAGCTCACACAGAGAGATTTGCCATCTAGTTCCAGCTGTAGTGACAAAATAAGAGTTGCAGGCTGGCATTGATTAATTAGTATATACATCCCACATTAATCCTACGTGTGCTACTTGACTTTTATAGTCATATTTATCATATGTAAATTGGAATATTCTAGAATGAAATTTGTTGTTATGTTAATTTTCAGATCTTCTGACTGAATTATTTTTCAGAAACACTTTAGTCTTGTATTTCTGATAACACTGACTGTATGCAGGAACACAATTTCATTTCATAGTAGGGCAGTCTTGCTAATAGTAAACACTAAATTTACTGACTTACATTCAACGTTAGCACACAGCCTCAGAAATGCATTGCTTTTCAAGACAAACTGAAATGTCCTGACTCTTTGTCCATAGATTTGAAATTCCAGTTGTGAAAATAAGAATCCCTATACATGCATAACAAGAGGTGATTGAGAACCATACCAGTAAATTATACCAAGCCTATCTAAAGAGAGAGAACTTCACTTCTGTGCAGCTAACTTTGTACTCAATGAAGTGAAAAAGGGAAGCAATTTCCCTCTCTTTTCTTCTCTTTGCATGTTTTTTACCATCCACTGGGCTTTTAGATGCCACACACAGTTTACTGAACTGGGTGACAGTACAATTTTCTACTGTGTTTTATAGTACCCAGAGGAAAGAACAGATGATAGAGTATGCCAGCTCCCATGGATGAGAATGGCAGGAATGTGCTGGGTTCAACCCTACAAGGCTGTCTCAGTTTTTTGCTTGTCAGATTGGTTAAGCACAGTTTTCTTCAGGGAAGTATGTACAATCATACCTTGTCTATCTGCCCATCTGGTCAGGAGTTTGCATTTTCTTTTTACTGGTCCTCCTGTGATATATTTGTTACAACAGCATGAAAAAAAAAGAGTGAGTACGTTCTATGTTATAGTTTTAGCATAATGCCTCTTTTAGAGAAGCTATTACTCATTTTCTTCATCTTGGCCTCTGTTTTAGTACTTCTGTAATTTTTATTCAGGCAGGGTTTTCCCAGCTATTTCACATGTTGATCAGACAGCGCATGATCGAGATGGAGCCTTTGACTTTTACAATTGTTGTTCACAGCAAGAGCAAAGCAAAGGGATTCAAATATTACCAGAGATGTATAATTAAAAATGTGTCCTGCCTGTGCTGACAAAGTGCTTCTGTGGCATTTCAGAGCTTGGGCAGAGTCAGACCCCTGGTCCCACTTAAGCAGTGGTGCAAAGGTCTCTCATAATACCAGCCTCTGGCTCTTTGTACTCTGGAGAGCCTGTAGACTGCTCTTGCCTGTTTCCCACGCTGAGGAAGAAGGAACTTCCATCTATAACACACCAGAGACAGAGGCCGGCACAATGCACAGGGAGAGCATTTTTTATGCAAATGAGAGGAGCAAATTGTGCATCCCGTCTCTCTAACAGAGATAATCCCTCTCAAGGTACAACTTTTTCTTGTGTTTCTACTGGGAGGAGGCAGCTTTGTGCAACGGCCACCCCCTTGTCCTGGGATGTATGTAGCCATTTGTGAAAAGGATGTGCACTTACAAAAGGGAAGTACAACTTCAGAAAAATTATTTGGTAAAGCTTTCTATCTTGCTGCCGCTCATAGGGGATTTTTTTTTTTTTTTTGTAAATTCCCAGAACTCAACACAGAATGATAAAGTGGTGATTTTGAGTTTGTTAGATAGGGCTTGCTGATAATCCACTGTAGGAGAAAGGTCACGTTATCTGAAGCATCCAAGTGTCATAATGATTACCTTCTTAGAACTGGTATTGCATGCATTGCATTAAAACTTACAATGACTAATTATTTGATACAAAACAAAAGTGCTCAAAAATAAAAATGGTTGAAGCTTCTTTATGTCCTAATTTTCAGATGAACCATTCAGTTAAAGCTTGAGAACATTTTGAGTTAGCCAGAAGGCTGCAAATTGAGCTGAAAATTTCCAGGACTGTATATCTTAAAACTGGAGTTTGTATCTCAGACTGTGAGTTTACACTGAAACAGAGTTAGCACAGCCTCAGAGAACATCTGTAGCAACCTACAGTCTGAGAGACCTCAAGAGAACTATTAGGTTATTCCCCTCAACCACATCAGAATCACCTATACATGTGTCATCCTGATGTAAGTTTTTCCGACATCTTTTTTAAGCCCCACCAACAGAATATAGAGCCTGTTCAAATGATATATTTCAGTACCCCACTGATGATTAGAAAGTTTTACTATGCTTTTGTAGTGTAAAATGTGTTCTTGTGTTCATCTTGTATGCAGAACAAGTTATGTTCTTGTTCTTTGCTTTCTGCCTTCCCTCTGCAGGTCAATCCTGTTCGTCTACCCTTTTCTTGTAGGTCCCAGTTTCCAAACTCTTTGTTTCATCCAGTGTCTCAACCTGTACACTAAATATTAATTTGAGCATGTTCAGAGCTAGTTACATGTCTCACAAGTTTGTCTGGGAAAAATACCAAAAAGATTTTTAGCAGTTGAGGCCATAGCAGAATCTGGGCTCTCTGTAATGCCCATGGGACTGGTGAGTTGACACTGGGACAGACACTGAAGTGAATGTTATTCTTCATGTTCACTTTCATCATCTCTGCAATCATGGTTGCAAAAGTAACAATTCCACTAATGACATTAATTCTTGTAACCTATTTGTCCTTACTCCTAGAGTATCCTAGGAAAACATGTTTCATTTTTTTTGTGTAAATTGACTAAAATTAATTCATGGTTGTGCCTACACTACAAAGGATCCCTGTACAGATAAATAGAAAATTCATCAAAACACAGTTCCTGCCAGACTGGTTCCCAGGAGATTTTCAGCCTGATTCTGGTGTAAGGGGAATCCTATTCCCTTTTTAAGTTCCTAGACTGAATGTCTTCTCACTCCCTTCACTAACTCGAGCACAGCAGGAAGCTCTGTTGATAGAAGGCACATGGTACCCCAGAGAAATCTGAAATATCACATGGGCAGAAGAGGGGGGATGTGGACAGAGTGACAGAGATGATGAGAGGACTGATGCAGGGAGGCTGGCAGGACCTCAGCAGGTGGCACTCTTCCCTCTGGATCAGCGTGGGGATGGAACCTCTCCCAGCAGTGCACGGCATCATTCTGCTGACACACCAGCTCAGAATGCAGTGAGAAATCCAAAGCCTTGACCTCTTTTGATGGCTGGGGTTTTTTTTTTTTATGGAGTCGTCCTTGATTCATGTATAAAAATAGTTTACTAAAGGTTCTTGAAATTTCAACTCAGATAATCTGCCTAATGAGATGTCTATCTATAGCCATGACTCTAAATTATTCCTTGTTCCTTGCTCAGGCAGTGCAATCCTAACACAACTGTGCTTTGATGTCAGACATCACTGTCTTTCTAGGCAGTGGTGATCCTGGACTGTATAGCTGGAGCATTTTGAGATG
This sequence comes from Aegithalos caudatus, assembly GCA_013389925.1. NCBI lineage: Eukaryota > Metazoa > Chordata > Aves > Passeriformes > Aegithalidae > Aegithalos > Aegithalos caudatus. The sequence goes on from WEIU01002970.1 coordinate 11,270, forward strand.
CAAATCCTTGTATTCTTACAGACTGTGTTCTGTGTTGCACTGGCTTTTCAGCCAGTCAGTCAGTCTGTTTGCAGAGTGAATTTAGTGAGAGCTTAAACAACTAACATAAACCTGAAGTGTAATACAGTATGATTGTACCCTTACCTTTTAATGAACTCTTTAAACAGAGAACCCTATCAGGGTGTCTTGTTCACCCTAGAGGTGAATATTGTGGCAATATAAAGAGAAGAAAAAGAAATTTTGTCAATAAATGGTTATAATGAGTTTTAATCCCCAAGCTGTACCTGTACCAAAGCCTTAAGGATTTCTTTCCTGCTTCATTTAAGTGTTGTTTTCTGAAGGTATAGCTGAAGTTTCACCAAGGACTTGTATTTGAGTCCTTGTATCACAGCGGGAATTCAACCCAGGGTCAGGATTGTCTGATTCTTCGCTGACAGAGGCTTGCACAGTTCTTGACTTTGCTTAATAGAGGAACCTCCCTTTGTTACAGTCTCCTCAGGAGTTTTGAGTAGTAGGTAGTTCTGAGTCGATTTATTGGCATTTCTCTCATCGGGATATATTTTTATTAAGACATATCAGAAGAGTGACTTTTTCTGCTAACCACTGGCTTTTTGTATGCACCTCTTTGAGAGGGTTCCTTAAGAGAACTAGCTTGAGTATACTTACGTTCTACTAGGTGGCCTGTTCTTTTACACTGAGAGAGACTGATTTTGGTGCCTGACTGTCCAGCTGTGTATGCCCCTGTGATGTGGAATTCCAACTGCTGTGAACTGATTGAAATCCTATCAGCAAGAATAGCTTGTGCCTCTTGAGGAAACAAAAACATTTTTCTGCTCCCCAGAGCCCTGGCTAGGCTGTCATACCTGTGGCTCCATTCCTCTTCACTGGCATGTTTGTGGGCATGTCTGTCCTCCTGCAATGCCATTCCCTTAGGATGTGGAAAAAGAGAATATGGTGGGTTTTGTTGCTGTCTGACACAGAGCACATTGGGACAGTGATTTTTTTTTTCTGTTGTAGCTTCTTTGGAAGTCTGTGGCCAAGCTGCTCACCCAGTCTCTGACTATTGGACAAGGCTGATCTTTAGTGGGGAGTCTTACAAAAGTGGTTGCAAAAGAAGTAACTCAACCTTCCTCACAGTAGCTGAGGTGGTGGTGTCCAGGAATTGTACCTCCCCAGTTTGGATGGGCTTCTTGGGGCGTGCTGTTAAAGGAAGTACTTCTGCTTTATTCACAGCAGGTGTAAACACTATATGATCTTTTCTGAGAAATACCTATAATATCTGTTAAATATCCACAATTCCCAGATCATTTGAGATACAGCCCATAGTGGTTGAAGTTCAATTTTCTTTTTCACCATATCAGAGGTTCATGAGGTAAAGATGAATTCCGAGACTTAATGCATGATCTCAGACTAAACTAAAAACCTGCAGTGAGGACAAGAGTAGGTCCACATTTCCCTGACAGTAAAGTCATCTGGGCCAATCTTGATATCAAACCACATTGATAGGAAGTGCATGTGCATTCTTATATACAACATTCTTATATCAAACAAGTCTCTGGAAGGTTTGTTTTTTTTTTTCCTTTAAGACATGTAATACATTAGGATACTAAAAATTATGTTAAAAAAGTCCCCTCAAGCTCTTAAATGAATTACTGGTCTCAGACATTCTCCAGCTCTAAAGATATCAAGTTCATTATGGGGTAAACAAAAATTATATGGGAAACTAAAATTATGTACCATATGGCACATCTAAAATACTTAGTAATTTGAAGAGATGGTTTGCTGAAAACAAATTTTACAGCAAACCAAGCTGTAAATTTTCTATAGCTTTGAGAAATCACCATGAAAGAATAAGAGGACAAAACACTGAAATGTGTACCCTGTCTCACTTCTTGAATGTAGGTTTGACTGATTGTATTCTTTTCTTTGTACATAAGCAGACATGAGACCTTTTCAACTATAAACCAGTGATCATTAGCAGTTTAGTGTAGAGACCTGAAATCATTCTGCAGACGTGACTGAGTTCATACCCAGCATTTCCTGTCAGGATTTCTGTAATAATACATTTCATCTGATTCTGGAATGTTCGCATTTCCTGCTTGTTTTGTCAGGAGAAAGCCACATGCAAAGAGATGAATTGCAATATTTAAGTTTTCAGACCTAAGAAGGACCCTTCATGGACTTCACTGTCTTCGTTTTGCCGCTGGAAGGCAGAAGGTCAGAATGGAAGTGATTTCCCAGCATCCTCCATGTCTCCCACAGTACTGAAAGGATCAGCCAGGTCTTTTGATCTTCAGTCCTGCACCGTCAGTCACAAGATTGTCTTTCCTGATGTGCCAGACTCTCTTGTGTACTCCCATAAACACTTGCTTTGCTTCATCCTACCTAACCCAGAATATACAAAATGCCATCATTTGGAATACTATTTGTTCCTTCCAACTTACAATACAATAAGGTACATCTTGAACATTGCTGTCTGAGGCATTCAGGGTACTGTGATAGATGTCGCATTAAAATCAGTGTAATTACACTTTTTAGTGACTCAGCATCCCAATAACATGGTTGACAGCCAGTAGCCTCTCAGTTTATACCCTGCTCTGCCTGCAAAGGTTGCATTTGTAAAGCAAAGTCTTCTGGTAGCTAAGAAGATTCCTCACTCAGCTGCAGCACACGACTGAGGGTCTTAAGGGTAACAGTTCCCCCAGTGACTGACAGGTACACAGTCATGGTAGGCATTTCAACACATGGGTTGTTGCTGTTCAACAATAGCAGATCCTGGGTCATCCTGATTTCCAGTGTGTATCATCTGCCAGTTCTTCTGCACTGGATCAGCAGGTCATCTCCTGGAACAGCCTGTTCTTTCTCTGATTTTGGCTGGCTTTTTTTTTTGGTTTTGTTTTTGGGGAAAAGAGGGTGGGGAGAGGGGGCAGTTTTCTGTTTTTATTACTTGTTTTGTTATTTTCATTCTTAAGCTCTAAAAAGGGAAAGTGCAGGCATAAATGAGGCTGCTGGGACCCACACATTTAGTTGCACAGATCAGCCATCTGCTTTACATGCTCTACCATTGCTCCTTGTTATGCACTTATTATGGGAATATTTATTCTGTGAATGACTAGCTGTTTGCTCTTGATATGCTTCCATCTGCATATAAATTTGTTAAACCACTCCCCTTAGGCATATGAAAGTTTGGCTTTCCCTTTAGGGTGGCTATAATTATACAATTAGATCTGCCATATTGTCCCCAGCATGCTCAGCTCCCGCATCCACTGCAAGATGCACATGTGGAAGACGGACCGGCAAAAACAATTTGCACAACTCCTCAGGTATTAAAAAGTGTAACTGCCCGTGGCTGTCCACCGGCTAGCCCCGCCACAGCAGACCACAGTCACAGACTGGCACTGGAGCCACTGTCCGCACAGTGGGTTCTTATGCCAGTGAGGCAGAGGCGAAGTGTGGTTAAGGCAAAAGGAGAAAGGAGGACTCTGTCGAGGTGAAGCAGGCTGAAGGTTTATTCCCAGGTGAAACTGACCAGACAGAGCATAAAACCTGGGTGCACATAGCTTATAAATGGGGGAGGATCACAGGGGTGGGGGTTACACAGATCCAGTGAGAGGGGGGGTTAGGGGTGGCTCTGCAGAAAACTGACAACCTGTCAGCCAACAGGGGACAAGGGGAGGGGGAGTTCTTGGGCTTCTGCCAATCACTCGATGCTCTCCCTGGATCTTTCCAGAACACAGGGAGAGGCCTGACCTTGACTGACAGGGAGAATGGGGTAGGGGTTGACAGGACTGACAGGGGAAAAGTTTGGGAGAAACCAACTGTGGGAATAGGAAAGGGGTACATGGAACAAACCATCAGGGTACATATTAAAAACAACAACTTACAGAAATCAATAGGCAAAAATAACTTAAACTATGGCAAAACAAAATAATTCTGCACCACCACAAAAAAGGTTGAGTTTTAGAGTTCCATCAGTAAAGATGAAACCTGTGTAGGAATTTTAGAACCCTTAGAGATGACAATATGGTAAAAATAACTGGGGATGAGCCATATACTCAGACACATCTGAGTATAAATACAGGCAGTGGATTGCTAGGAATGTTGAAGTGGTCCTGTCGGATGGTGTATGCCCCATACCTGGCAGATTTGCCTTCACTGAAGCTCCCAGTGAGCTATGAGGGGAGCTGTGTTAGAAGACCCCATACTGACTTTCCTTCTGAGATGATCTAGAACCAAACTGAGTTGTAGTTAAGGAAGAGAAAGACAAGTTCTGATTCCTGAATTACTTAAACTTTTCAGAGTTGCGCCGTTCATGCACCATGCATGCAGGAGGGGAAAAGCAACCAAAGTAAAGATGGCTTGGGATCTGGGGCTTTGTTTGCTTGCTGTCTGCTGAGGTTTTTTTGTTTCTCCTGCAGCAAATGACTCAAAATTACTAAATTGTTACTATTTTCCCTCTAACTCTGCTCCTGTTACACTCCAACTGAATCCTAAGAGACAAGGCCAGATCCTCAGCCGCATTCATCACATTTGGCATATGGTACCACTTTTCTTGACTAGCTTGAACTTCCAGAAATCATGCACTTTTGAAAATCAATTATTCTCCTTGTCATGATAATCAATATGGTAGCATTTTGTCTTAAAAAAAACTTCATCCCAGGAGCATGGATGTTTCAAGTGCTTGCCAGAGACCCAACTATCCCTGGGGAAATTATGTGTTCAGGCATATCTCACTTTAAATAATTTTTAAAATATACGCTTTGCTTTGTCTTGTGTATGAGTTATGACTGTAATGACTTCTGGTTCCGAGTTTCCTTTCTCAGCATTTCTTCCCTCCAGACTTCTCCTGATGATAATGCTGTTCCATGTGGGAATGAGCCCATGTATTTACCTAACATTTTGCCAATGTGCTATTATGCTGCTTTTTATATTGAAAACTAATGCCCTGAATCTCACATTGTGAAGATCAAAACCAACTCCTCAGCAAAGCATACAGTAGATCAAATCTCCATTTTGGGGATGGATATAGCCAGGCAGTGGGTACTGGGCTTTTGGGGGTTGCACAGGTAATGCATAAGGCACAATGGCTTACTGGAGGCAGTTCAGTCCCTGAACATCCTTCAGCATAATGAACTCCAGCAGACTTTGGCACAAAATTGCAAGAGCTTTGAAGAATGCAGAAACTCTACTGATGGCTGTGGTGAAGGCATCTATTTTCTCTGCTTAGCCCTACCTTATACAAGGAACTCTCGATGAATTTTGCATATTGAAAGACAAAAAAATAGATCAAGGATTTTCAGGCATAATGGCTTTTATTGTTGAAGATTGTCTTTTCTGTTGTTGTTGTTGTTGTTGTTGTTTTACCTCCCAAGAAGACATTGGTTAGAATTGGTGGCTTATTTGTTCTGTTTGATTCATGGCTTTTGAGTGAGTGTATTGATGTTTTATGACATCCTATCATTAACTGCTTTTCTGAAGGTTCTCTGAAAGTGTTTTGCAAGTCATTGCTATATTATAGGCTCACTGATGGGACCAATAATTTAAGACATGTACTTATAACTCAAAATTTCTTCGCACATAATGCAAAATTGTAGCTACTTGAATATTTGAGAACAGTGTTGTCAACATCGTGTAAGAAGACAATGCAAATGAAGGCTCTAGTTCTAGTCCTGCAAGTCTGAGGATACATTTGTTCCCATGGAACTTTGCAGGAGCTCTTCTACAGGAATTTCTTCAAGACCTCAGAGCACTGTGCCTGGGGGAGAGTTCTGCAGCATCGTAAGCACCTAGACCATAGGTTCCCAACTTTTGGATTATTGATTCCTCACTAGGGTATATTGATAATGTATTGCATCTTGTTTCACCTCTTCACTAAAATTTCTCTCTGGTCTACTGTATGTCTTCTTTATAACTTTTCTTGTTCCGTGACTGTCCTCACACATTCTGCATCCTTACTTCTCCATTGCCAGCTTTGCTGACAGTTCCAGGACTGAGAGTAAGATTGAAAACCTGACTTTATTTGGCTAACATCACCCAGAGCCACTGGGGTGTCTCTGCACCATGCTCTCATGTGGTTATGGTGTGGGAATACATAACACGGACATCCAACATTGCTTCATAAGAATCTGTATGGATCTGATCTCTGTACTTCATCTGTGACGTGGTCATGAATCACCACGCAGGTCGACTTCATCCCTCAGAAAACTTAGAATAGGAGTCCTTCACATTTTAACTCCAGTACAAAACTGACAGATACTTAATCAGTTTATGCACAGTGGAAAATAATTTATTTCTGTTTAGTTAATGTGCTGCTTCAGAGAAATTAGAAGTAATTGCAGAATAATCAGAAAGAATTTTCTGGCAGATGAAAAAGCAAATTTGTATGAAAATCAAGAGCAAAAATATTGTTTAAGTAGGCTGTATTTTCTTTGGATACATGTACCTCAGCATAAGAATTTCATTTATAACACTTGATATAAATAGTGTGATAACACTTCACAGAACCTCCACTTATCAGGGGAATTCCAACTTCTTACAGAAACTGAAGCATGCTGGTTGTCATGTCATCCTTGTAAATATTTTATGTTGGCTTAAGACTCAAGGGCAGATGTCTATTTTTACTTAGTGTTTCTGAAGAATTATGAACCTAAAAAGCTTTTGGTATAAAACATTTAGCAGTAGCAAAGCCAGTTCAAAGCCGTCTCTGGAAACAGAAATTGCGGACCCCTTTTTTCGTTTGTTTTTATATTATACTTAATGTTTGCCATACTTTTCTGGCAAACGTATCTGTAGTAAATAGTTGTTCCAAATAGCAACATACATTCAACAAAGTAGCTTGGAAAGTGTAGCCTTCCTTTTTCATGAAAGCAACTGCTTTGCATTGACATCTTCAGAAGGAACTTGCTATTTGTATTCTTTTTTTTTTTTTTTTCCTCCCCCCCAGCTGCAGCCTAGTATTGCCTGCTTGCCAAAATAATGAAATTCATAGACTGGCAGAGACAGTGCATCCTGTATTGTCTGGTGTCCCAACAAAATTTCCAGGATATCTACTGGTTTCTCAAACAAATTGTATAAAACCTCTATTTGGGTCATAATCTGAAGTTATTAAAAGCACAAGAAATGTGTCATGTGCTCATGATTAAAGTAAGAAAGTTTAAGAGCTGAAGACTATTACTGTGCAGATTAGCAGTATGAATGTTGAGCTGCCTGAGCCATATGGCCCAGCTCCTTAGCTGAATTCGTGTGTTTGCACACAAGGCAGAGAGATTCATTCAGACACACTTACCCAGCATTAATATTGATTTTTAAATTCAGATTTCAATGATTTCATGCTCTTTCTATATCCCTGGCAGGCTCTCAAAGCCAGGCACATTACCAGTGTGCATGGCCATACCTACTTGTCAGCTTCTGCCTGTGTGTGCTGGGCTCGACTCAGTGCTGCTGCGAGAGGCCAGTGTGTGACATCAGTACTAATTAAGTTTGAATACAGAGCTATGTTTGAGAGCCAGAGGAAGTGCAGGAAGGAAGCTGAGTGTCAGTGAGTCATGTCAGATGAATGCATGGCAAGCAGTTATTGATAACATACAGCCAAACCACAATGTTGATTTTGGAAGATTTGGCATGGGAACTAAAAGCAGCATCCTGCCCTCAGCTGCAATTTGTTTGTATTTAGATTTCCAATAATGCTGTTTTGGTTTATTTGGAAGAATTGCTTCTTTACAGATTCTCTGTCTTTATTTATCTCACAGTTCTTGCTAGAATAAGGACCCTCAGGGACTGGAACGTTTAATCTGTGTGAACAAGGCCTCAGCATTTTTCTGAAGACTGTCTACCATTTACTGTGTGAAGGAAAAATGTCTCTTTAGTGGCAGGCACCCTGCCTTGTAATTTCCGTTGTGTGAGCTTGGACATCTGTGTGATTACCCTCTGGGAACACTTGCAGCTTGACACACGTGCATCTAGTCTAGCTATTTTTAATCATTGCTTTTCAAGTATCTGTAGTGAGTTTGGTGACATGAATGGGAATAGTGTTTCCCAAATTTGAGTCCTTTGATATTTGCTTTTTGTAGTTCCTCAACCCGACTAAAATCTCAAAGTATCATAAAGGTTAATCACTTCCAACTGTCCAGGAAACTTCATTTCTTGAAAATATTACAGTGCCCACAGAACTTGAATGTAAAGCCACATTTTAAGAAATAAGAAATATCAAATTTCTGTTTTAAGTGTAGCCATAGTTATTTAAGAACATAACATGCTGGGAACCAGGTAGTCTTTGGGCTTTTTAAAAGTTATTTTCAAATTAAAATATGATTGTTTGACTTAATTTATAGGAAATATGATAGCTCTGAATCAGCAACAGTTACTATGATAGAGGTTCATTTTGCTGGAGAGCTTTTTCACTTTACTCTTTGGGACAAAACTGATCCAAGGTAACAATCTTTTTCTTACTCATTCCATCCTCTCACAGCTCCAGGGACCATACCTTTACTGTTTACTTTTTTGCCAGAAAAACCTCTGTACCTCATTCGCCATTGTCAGTGTGTGAAGTAGCTGTAAAACAAGACCTGAAGAGTAATGATCCACTTCAGATCTCAACTTTCTAACTGACACTTATTTTAATCAGTAAAAGACACTTGAAAAAAAAAAGCACAGCACAGTATTTGGACTTGTGAAACAAGTATTTTAAGTGAGGTTACAAAGTAAAATTTGATGATATAAATTTCATTGTACTGATCAAGTCATGAAGAATACCTTATATTATGAGTTATAAAGTGGTTATTTGAAGGTTAATAGAGCAAGAAACAAAAACAAACCAAACCAAACCAAACCAAACCAAAAACAAAAAAAAAAAAAAAAAAAAAAAAAAAAAAAAAAAAAAAAAAAAAAAAAAAAAAAAAAAAAAAAAAAAAAAAAAAGGCTTTAAAGAATTCCTGTAAATTATATTTAATTTCCTTGGCCACAGTGTAGGATCAGGTAGATCTATGTCACTTCTGAGAGATGTTTGCATGCACTCTTCTTGAAGACTTCTGATGACGGAGGCCCCACAACCTTACCATGCAACCATTGTTTTGCCATGTTTTAACATTAGAAATTTCATTCTTCCAAGTGTAGTCTGAAGTTTTTTGCACATTAGATTAATTTCCTCTTGTCCCCCTCAGCTGTGGAAAAAAGATTTTCCTTTTTCATTATAACATACATTTGGAAACTACTCTCAGGTTTCAGCCCACTCTTTTCTAAATTAACAGTCCTACTTCATCCAGTTTTCCTTTGCAAATTAAGGTTTTCTATATCCATGATAATTTTTTGTTTCTGATCTCTGGTCTATGCTCTTTTTGACCAAAACTGAATTCTTCAGGTAAATGAAGTTCTGTAGGAAGCACACTGAAGTTCGTGGAGCTCTGTCTGACACAGGAGACTCTTAACTCACAAAAGTAATCCCCCTGGATTCAGCAGAGACACTGAACTAAATGCTACTTTGTGAGAAAGGAGTGCAGTCCTGCTGCTCAGATCTACCAGCTTTATTGTAAGGATCTTTTTCCCTATCCATCACTTCAGTCATACTCTTTTTTCCTTCCCCAATCCATGCCCCTGTCTTCTGCTGTACTAAATGTAAGGTCTTTATTTTCACTTGCAACTTCCTTAACTGCCTTTTCCTTTCTTATCAGGTACACTTCTTGGCATCCTTGCTTACCTTCCATCTCTTCGTTCCCCAATCCCAAATTCCTAGGTTTAAAAGTTCCTTTGTGATCTCTCTTAGTTGGGGCCTCACACTTTAGGGAAAATTTTTTGTAAACAGCCAGGGGACAGCAACATCCTTCCTTTTAAAGCTTTCTTAAAACTCTGTTTCTGCAAACCTAGATGGGAGTTGGGCAACTTGTACACCACACAAGGCAGTGCACCAACCCAGCACAGCTGTGGTGCTTCTTTTTTTCTCTCTGGTCTGCATGCATTTTGCCTCATTGCTCCTCTACACTTACGAGGAAAGCTTTTTGGAATATAAGCCATGATTTATGTGTCAAATGAGAAGTACTTCACACAATAGATTGGTCTAGTGTTAAAATGATAATCCTGATACCAATGCTGGTAAATGTGCTAGAGAGATATGACCCTATGCAGATCCTACTGTTCCTTGTACAAGGAGCCAAATATTTCGGAGACAACTCATCTCTTCACATATGTTTTTCCAACCCATAGAATTATGCTTTAATGGTATTTCCACAGGAGAGCAAGGTGAGCCAAGGACTGGTCATTACAGAGGCTTTTCCATGTAATTGAATGGTTCAAGAAAACATTATGAAATATTATCTTGGCAAAGGATGTAAATGTGAACAACAGATGGTAATCCCATGAAGATCCTGCTCATCTATGAATTAATACATGCCACTGGGGATACTGACGATTTGTCTTGAAAGTGAAATGGTTGAGAAGAGATTTTGGTACTCAATCAGCAAAAGATATGACACTCATGAAAACAGAACTATATTTATGACACAGTACAGCAATTAATTGGTTTTGGATATATTTGTAAGAAATCAAGCATCTATTTCTGATACCTATCTGTGTGTGTAAAAATGAAATTTCATTCCGTTGGGAGAGACACAAAACTTTTTAACTTTTCAGAAGAGCATGGCTTCTACCAAAAGAGCTCAATAAAATTTGCTATTTTGGGGGGGCTCTTCATTGAACAAATGGTTTTCTAACAGCTCTTCCTCTCTGGTTCAGTTTTACAGCATAATGAAAACAAGGTGCAGCAAACTGTAAGTGAGGTAGGATCAGAAAAACAATTTTAGAGGGGTAACAGCTGAAGACATTGCTTAACTGTTACATAACTGGAAGGAAGGCCAGAAGATGTAAATGTTTCTCATTTATCCATGCATATGTAGATATGCACATAGACATAAAGAAAGAATGGTTGTTAAATATGCACTGGTACCATAAATATGTGTGTGAATAAATAGGTAAGATAATCAGACAACCATAAAGCTAAATTTGCTTTATGTAGTAACAAATCTCAAATATAATGTAGATTTGTTGGCAGTAAACTGTCAACTTTGCTATGTGTGTACAGAAGGATTGACACTACCTGTTTCATTATTATATGGTGCACAGCACCTCTGTGCATCCTTCTATCCAGGGACTCCCAAACAGAAACAAGGTAGTTTTATGTATGTAGCAGTGAATCCCTTCAAATTCATGCCCATCTCTGTATTCCCTGCCTTGCTTCTTCCTAGAGTGTGTATGCTTCCACAGAGAAGCCCTCTCCACCTATTTGATGCAGATCCCATCTTTTCAGCTTAGGAAACCTACTTTCATCACTAAAGTAAGAGTTCGTTGCTCTCACTCTTGCTTTTATTCAGCACTACCAAAATCAAAGAGTTTTCATCTCTATATTTTGCATCTCACCAGTCTTCATGTCTGGTCTGCTTCATTACATCTTCTCCCTGGTAACAAGTGACAGGATGAGAAGAAAGGGCTCCAAGTTCCACCAGGGGAGGCTTAGATTAGATATAAGGAAAAATATTTTCACAGAAAGGGTTATAAAGCATTGTAACAGACTCCCTAGCAAAGTGATGGAGTCACCACCCCTGGAAGTATTCAAAAAAATGTGTGGATATGGCACATGAGCACATGGTTTGATGGTGAATGTGGTAGTGGTACAGGGCTGACAGTTAGACCTGATGATCATAAAGATATTTTCCAACCTTAGTGATTCTATAATATGTGTTATCTTTTTTCTGTTAATGATGGCTAGTTGATTTTAGATTTGTCTTTTATTATGAAAAAATCAGGATCTGGTCACAGTTTTTTCTATGCTGAATTTTACATATTCAAATTTTTGCAATATTGTTATGTGTTTGATACTTTTTTAATGTAAAAGCACCTTTTTATTGAGTGAGGTTTACAAATAACAACTCCCAATGTTCAGGGTTTGTACCTGGGAAAGAAAAGGAACACCAAAGGGAGAACTACAAACTTCTTCTAAGTAGTTACTTTTTTCCTACTTCAGCTTCCAGGCTATGACTCCAGACACAGGCTGAATTGTGATCCAGATTGTGACTGTTTCCTTTGTGGTCAAAGGCAAAAATGCTTCTGATTGCAGATCTGCATCCCAGTTTCCATCCTATAGTCTCAGGAAAAAAGGGAAAAGACAGCCTTAATAGTACTCTTCCTTTCTTTGAATATCTAGTGGCATTTCCAACAAAGGCAATCCATTCTGTACCTGAGAGGAGTATCATCTATCCCTACATCTGCTATTCAGTTCAAATAGCCTGGGGGCTTTCTGGAGTTAGGAATCATTCTGTGAAAGCCCTCTGAGGTCTTCTGATACAGCATCCCAGATCAAATTGATATGCTGCATCTGCTTACTCTGACCTATGCAGTGATGCTTATGGATAAGACTATTTCTGTTAGTTCACTTCCTTTAGCAAGCTCTGGTTTAAGTGCAGCTTCTGCTGTGTATAATGGCAGATGCTGTGAAACGTGACTCACATTTTCTCTTCGTTCCCTGGTACAGCAGGCTCTCCAGTTGCTTCTCAGCATGAGGAGCAAACTTATTTCTTAATTAAAAAAACAAACAAACAAATCGGCAAGAGCCTCAGACATCAAGATGTTTTGGGTGGAAGGCTGTGCTCATTAGCATTTCTCCAGTAGAGAATAGCAAATTTCCAAACAATGCTGTCTGGGACAGGATCCTAACCCTATGAAACTCTATGGCCCTGAAGAGGATGGAAGATAGTACCTCTCCAAGAATAAACAGCTTTTTTATCACATTTTCCATGCCAGCTGTCCTGGATACATGACACACAATAGTGTAATGTTTTCCTTTTTTAGAAAGAAAGACTGCAATGGTGGATCTGCTCTATGGGATTTAGTTCATCATATGAATTTTCTGTAGGATAGGATGTCCACTCTTGTCTTCTGGACAAGATTGTCTGAGTAGCTGGTAGAGCTACCCCTGCCAGAAACTCTGCCCACATCTATTTACAACATTTGCAGTTTCCAACTCAGCCTCTTCACAGGTGTGCTGGAAAGATGAAGAATTCCTTTCTTTGCTGTCTCTTTCTTCCCTCTCCCCTTCTTCTGGAGAAATCAGGCTGTTCTCTTCTGCTCACCTGTATAATACTGCCCAAAAGGGTTAAAGCTCCTGTAATTTCAGAAATACAAGGTGCAGAAATTTGTTCCAGCCACCAGCAAGGAAGAGGGATGGAGGTTCTGTTAAGTCTTTCCTTTTCATCCAGAGCCCTCATGCAGTTCTTCTCCAGAGGGTTTCAGAACCCACCACAACAGCCTTCAGGAGAGCACATTGTTGTCTGCTTGGAGGGTATGTGAATGTAGCTGTGCAGTGAAATGCACTTCAAAGTACCTGCTGCACTCTGCTTTACCAAGCAGTGATAGAAAGGACATCCCTGCATGTGGTTGAAAGTTGAATCCAGCCCCAGCTACTTGGTTTGCCACCATCAGATTATCTCATGTGAGCTCTGAGTTGAACTAAACTGTCTCACACTTGATTTTGTTTTGGATCCATGTGAAATAACAGGGAATACCAACTTTTCTGCTTCAGAGCCAGTCTGTTTGCAGGATCTCTATTCCTTTTGTTTTCATTAAGCCACCTTGCAAATCTGGTTCTTCTTAGAGACCTGAGAAAAGCCAAAGCTAAATGGTATGAATGTGATTAGGATAGTCTAGCATGGTCCCATAAAATTCAGGTTGGCAACTGCACTCAAACTGTTTCCTTATGTATCTTACCTGCCAAGCACAGAAAGTGGCTGGAAAGACAGTTCAGTCAGGGCTGGGATTTGATTTCTGAGTGCGGCAAATAAATCTAAAAACAGTTCTTTTAAAGAGTCCTTGATTTATATGTATATATATATATTTTTTTTTTCCCCATCTGAGATTACATAATCTCTTCTTTGTCATGTATCCTCATTAAAGTTCTCTTAGATTTTTATTTATACTTTTCTCATATCAAAATATAAAACAAAGTTTGGAGAAGTAGGTTTGGGGAAGAAAACCATAATTTAGGATCTCTTCCAATTTCCGTCTCTAGCTTGAGTTCCTCATTGCTCATCCCAGCATGCTAAACCCTCATGAGCTGGCAGTTATTGTGGTCCATGCATCCCAGTCACTCTAGGACTGACCTGAAAATTCTGCCAGTTGAAGGAACTGACTGGCAGACTTGCCTGTTATTAGGTCTTGAGCTGTGTTATAAGCAGTTGCCAGGTTTATCTGTTTCTGGAGTGAGTTTTGGCTCCATTTCTATCTCAGAGAAACTTTTAATGTTCTTTTTCAAAAGCTGGCATTGCTGATACCAGAACAGAGTACTTTTTGTAGCACTTGATTTGATTCCTGTACTTTAGGTTGTTTTCTTTCCTCTCAAATGGCTGTACTCACCTACTGATAAAATTCCTTTTCCACAGTCTTTGATTAATAAGTAACATGGACTGTGCTGGCTTGGGAGGATTCAGAGCAAAGTGCTGCATTTTAATATGAGGTGAAATTAATCTATTTGCACAAAATTATGTGGAAAGAATACTCTTCCAAGAAACCATGTTATTGAAACATTCTCTTTTGCCTCTATTAGTTTGATTTGCAGACTTGCAAATTCTAATTTCATATAGGCTTAAGGTGACCTGTATCTCAATGTAGAGATACCCATCCTGCATACAACACCATTTGAATGCAAAAATCCATGATGATACAGTACTGTACGGGTTTTCTCATCAGTGGCAAAATCCATGACATTATTTAGTTGGCTTTATAGAGAAATCATGTGTGAAGTAGAAGGTATAGAAATTACAGAGATGCTGCAAAGAAAAAAGAAATTAATTAAAACGAACAAAAAAAAGTAGGTTAATTTTGGCCTAACTTTGTTCAAGTTGTTCCTTTTAAGAATGAAGAGCAGAGGAAATAGGCAGATGGGAGTACAGAAAAGGGAAATAAGCCAAAGTGATTAGCCTGGTGACCTTCCCTTATTTCTGGTGGATTTTGTATATATGTGCACTGTGCCATTGTTTCCGATGAATAAAATTAACATATTCAATTTATATCCTAAAAGAAGCCTGAATTCAGTAATTTTCTCAGTATTGCATTTCCAATTTAAGGTGCAAGTTTTAACTTTGGAAATTGTTTGTTATTATTTCTTATTTTTCTATATTTTGTATAATTATGTGTTTAGAGCGAAGATACCTAAAAAGAGAGAATAATAGTTTTATAAAATAGCATTAAGACTAATTAAGAAAATAGCTCAGAACAATGGCATTCTACTGGGGTTTTGTTCCTATGCCATTTTTAAACAGTTGAACGTTGAGTCACTCAGTAACAGATTAGCTTATTCATCAGCTTTCTAAGAGCTAAAATTCAATGGATTTCTTCCCTTTCTTACATTCTTTCAAATGATTTATATAAAAGGTTTTCACTATGTTGGTAAGGGTTTCCCAAGAACTTTCCAACTAATGCTTAGTTAAACAGATTGAGTAGAAATTTATACTGTAATTAGTTTGATGAGTAGATTGTGTTGCAGAGACCATATTAGCTAGAGTTTTCTACTAAGGAAATGAAAAACTAAGACCAAGAAAATTGAGGTACTTCACTTGTGGCTGTTATTTATTATTTTAAAACATAATTGTAATTAATGATAACTTTTTAAGTGCCTTGTAGTATTCTGTTTAACTCTTCTTTGAATGTCTGCTAGGCATTTTGGGAGGCTTGTTATTTGGATGAGATCCACAATGTCCTTTTTCAGGGTGGTCAGAAACACAAATTTCAAAGGGCATCGCTATAGCCTGGTGAGTAGGCTTATGTGGAATATGCTGCTAACAATATGGGACTTAACCTCCACCCAGAAGGCTTGGCTCCCGTGTAGAAATAGGTTTATTCAAGCAATTTCATTTCAAACATGCAGTGGCTTGAAAAATAATGAATATGGATATTTCTGACATCCAAAAAGGTGTCTGAGTTCTTTTGTCTCTTTGCTAAACACCAGCACTCAAAACCTCCTGTAGAAATGTATGTCATAGTATAATTTCCTGTTTCATGAAAAATCTGTTTCCTATTCACATTTTTAAAATTCATAGCTTTGGATGTTGATGTTCTGGAGTTGCAAATTAGGACAGAGGTCTTGACATACCTTTTATACATATGCACTTCGGAATGTCTTCCATGCTATGATTTCTTCCGAGGAGTAACCGCTCCTTTCTTTTCATGCTCTCTCCATAGTTTTTAACAACTCTGAGTGGTTCCTCTGTGAATCCTCTAAAAGTTTGTGATTCTTTTGGGAGATGATCATTGCTTCTTCCAAGATATCCGTCATGACACTTTTTACACTAATTCACAGAAATTGTTAATCCTTGTTAACATTGTTACTCTCTTCTCTGTGTGTCCTAACATCTCATGAGCTTTTTTTGGCTTGAGCAAGCCAGAAAGAGTGTCAGTGAGCAGTGATGGTGGCAGACTGCTCCATTTATTTAGGAAATAAACAGACTCTCGTCTTGCTGTAGCTATCCCAGCTGTTAATGTTTCCATATTGTCCTACACTTCACCACCTGGCCAGTTACTACAGCCCCAGGTCTCATTTTCAAGCTGCTCATTTAGGATGCTGTAGCCTGTTTTGGCTGCAATGCTTTTAATGGTAGGTCTTGGGAAACCTGCTGCCTTTTCAGTGGAAGAGGTATGGAGGTGCCCGCAAGAACTATTCCAACAGTAAATCCTGGGGAGTTGAAGGGGGGAAGTAGGGGTACCTACAAGGAAGGCAGGGCCTTGAGGATAGTATCTGAATAGCAGGGACCCGGACCTGCAGGAGGACTGCCGCAAGAGCAGAGAATTTGTGCCAGCATGTCAAGGCCATTTGCCAGCCTCTATCACATTATTTTGCATTACAAGGCATCACCTCTTATTTATCAACATCTTTTCTGTCAGTTCCTCTGTAATGCACTTGCTGAGCATTCAATAAATATGTTTGTAAGGCCTAGCTCTGCTATGTGAATCCAATCCTGATTTTCAGATTGTTGGAAATATAAGTGTTTTGAAAAACTTACACAAATGTCTACTGTCTCCTTGGAGGCAGCTTTGATCCCAAGTTTATGTTTTTCACTGAGATGTATTTACACTGAAGAAAGCAACTTGGCATGAACGACTTTGTCTATTAGCAACCACTTTCACACAGTCTTTTCACACCTCTCATGATGCAGCTACATTTTTTTGTTTGGTTCAAATTTTCCTCATTTATTATGTACCTTCTCTAAACCTTAGTACTGACTCAGAGGGGTCAGGAAGTACCACTGCAGACCTTCATGGGACTATTCAGTGCAGCAGGACAAATGCTGCACAGAACTGCAGTTCTGTGGAAAACGCTGTTTCTACAAAATGCATGTGATTTTTTTGACTTTTTACATGTAAGGAGAGGTGGTCATCCTCTCTAAAGGCAAAACCAGGCACATTTAGAGTGCTTTATTCAGGAGATTATTCTGTGAGATGACCAATATCCCATACAGATTAACTGGCTCAGCTGAAATGTTTGCATTATAGACACCCATTACTAGATTAAGTCAATCCTACATGTGCAATGTATTGTTAGATGAACTCAAAGTTTTATTACAAGTGCCAAAATTTAATATATTGATGACTTAGAATATAAAAGCATTTATTTTCAGTTAAATGTACAAATAAATCACATATTTTCAATATAGGTTTGGGAATTTTCATGCCTTCCATTAATTTGGTTCTTCATTATTTTTGACAAAAATGTTGCAAAGAAAATTCTGATTTTCTCTTGACTCCTCATTTTCATTTATTCTATTCTGTTCCTGAACTGAGTCTCTTCTATGCAACTGCCTTAGCCACTGCTGAGGACAGTCATGTTCTGTGACAGACATCTTCCTGGGAATAAAAGAGTTTGGGTTACAAGGAGATGTCCCTTTCCAGTAAAGATTTTCAGCTGGCCTGCACTTTATGTTCCTAGCCCCCTTTATGTTTGTTTAATTAGCCACTAGAAAACAGTATTACTTGGTATACTTCATAACTCTTCTCCAAAACAAAAAAGGCAAAATCTTATTATCTGCAATTATAAGGTTTATGGTTTTGGTTTTTCAACCAAAATGAAACATAATTAATAAAATTAAGCAGTAAATAGCCTTAACAACCTGCTTTGCTAATTCCAATTAATAATGTCTTCCAAAGTATTACTGCATCAGTACTGTGTATTTTGAACTTGTCCAGCAAAGCTAATTTATTCTGAAATGCCAGACCAGTAGGATTTACTATCTGTTTCCCCTGCAGAACTGTTAAGGTAGCCGTGCTTTTTTTACAACCATGTCAGCATCTCAAAACTAATTGAGAAGACTCTCAGGGGTGACATATTTAGCTGCATAATGTCAGCTATTAGATAAAGGCAGTGACAAGGATAGTGCAGTTAAATACCTACTCTCTAATTAAATTCACTGGGAAAATTAGAAATATATGAAAACACAAAAGTTATTACAGTAATGTACTAATTTAATGCTCTTGGTTACTAACATTAAATGACAAAGCAAGATCCTTAGACTCAACATTTCTCTTTGGCTCCGAGAAAAACTTGAAGGCAAACGAAAGATAGGACATCTCAGGAAAATAATTTCACTCTAAGTATACTTTTGTCTTCGAAGTGTATAAATTAGAGCCATAAACTATGACACTATGTGATATGCTCAATATGGCTTGTTCTATAAGTTATCATAGAGCTTGCATTATAGTATCTTTAGAATATTAACAAACTAAACATTGCAAATATAACTAAAAAAAAAATCCCTTTTTGCTAATGTCTTAGGAGAATAGTTGGTGTTAAATTATCCCTGCTACCACATGTATAAATATTTCAAAATATCCCTTGAATGTTACATAAGTAGCTCATATTTATTGTTCTACTAATGATAACTATATGATGCTATTATTAAACTATATTATTAAACTGTTACACTCTTGTCTCACTCTTACGCCAAAGAACTAAAATCTATAATGTTGCATGGAAATAAAACCAACCTTTCAGGTAGGTGTCTGAGAAGTGTAACTGATTTCTGATGCATTATTGTAAAGAAATGCTATAGAAAAATCAACAGAAATCACTAGTGGCACTGTTTAACATATCCTGACTTGTAGAGTCTTTCTGTATTGACCTTTCCCTTTACGTTTCCTAGTTTTCTCTTGTAACACCAGAAGAACAAGGTCTGTAATTGTAATTAGATCAATCTGACAATGAGTCACTCTCTGGCAGCTAAAGAGGAATTGGGAGAAAAATAATCTAATCTTAAACATGAGTGGTATTTGCTGGAGGGAAGGGAGGAAGGGAGGGTGTATGTAATTTTTTTTAAAGAGGAATGTAAAACTTGCCAGGAATTCCTTTTTTTTTTTTTTTTTCTTAAATCTTTTTTGTAATCTTGTGCTTCATGATCTAGAATAGCTGCTGAATGTATTGAAAAATCAGAGCAATGTTGAAATGACCTGTAAATATGTATTTCCTTGTGTATACAAAATGGCATGTTTCAGTTTTTAATTACATTGTTAGTGGCAGAACTAGTGGCAGAAATATGGCCATGTCTATTTTTGTATCCATTACCCACTGGCACCAGTTCAGAAATTGTAAACCTCTCTAGCAGGCACCTGGGCATCCTGATCACAGGATGGTTTGTGTTGGAAGGGACATTAAAGGTCATGTAGTACCAATACCTCTGCCATGGGCAGAGATGCCACCCAGTAAACCAGGTTACTCAGAGCCCCATCCAGCCTGACCTACAACACTTCAAGGAATGGGGCATCCACAACTTCTCTGGGCAGCCTTTGCCAGTGCCTTGCAACCCTCTGAGTAAACAATTTCCTCCTAACACCTAATCTAAATCTTTCCTCTCTTAGTTTAAACCTGCTGCCTGCTCTCCCTTTCTTTTTTATAGGCCACTTTAAGTTCTGCAAGGCTGCCATGAGGTCTTCCTGGAGCCTTCTCTTCTTCAGGCTAAACAACCCCAGCCTTCTCAACCTGTCTTTGTAGGAGAGGTGCTCCATCTCTCTGATCATCTTCATGGTCCTCCTATGGACATGCTCTAACAGGTCCATCCATGTCTTTCCTGTGCTGCAGACCCCAGAGCAAGATGCAGCATTCCAAGTGGGGTCTCATGAGGGCAGAGTAGAGGGGCAGAATTACCTCTCCCACCCTGCTGTCACTGCTTTGGAGGAAGCCCAGGTTGTGATTTGCCTTCTGGGCTGTGGACACACACTGCTGGCTCATGTCCTGCTTTTCATCCATAAGAAACCCCAAGTCCTTCTCCACTGGGCTGCTCTCAATGAGTTCCCTTCCCAGGCTGTGCTCATGTCTGGGATGGCTCCGACAGATGCAGCCTGTGGGTCCACTTCTCAGGTTTGTCCAGGTCCCTCTGGATGGCATCCCATCCTTCTGTTGTGTCAACTGCACTGGTCAGCTTTGTGTCATCTGAAAACTCACTGAGGGTGCACTCAATCCCACTGTCAATGTCAATGATGAAGATACTGAAGAACACAGGTCCCAGGACAGGGCCCAGAGGGACCCCACTTGTCAGTGGCCTCCACCTGGACACAGACATAGACCAAGATTCTCTGGCTGTGTCCAACCAGCCAATTCCTTATTGACCAAACAGTCCACCCTTCAAATCCACATCCCTCCAGAGATGAGAGTGTCACATAGGACTGCGTCAAAGGCTGTACAGAAGTCTAGGCACACGACATCTGTCAGTCTGTCCTTTCAACAATTGCCGTCACTCCATCACAGAAGGCCAACAGATTGGTCAGGCAGGATTTGCCCTTATGAAGCTATGCTGTCTGTCTTGGATCACCTCCTTGTCTTGCATGTGCCTTAATATTGGTTTCATGAAGATGTTCTCCATGTTTTTCCCTAGTACAGAGATGAACCTCTCTAGTTCCACGTCTTCTTTTCTTTTTAAAAATAACACTAATGATTCTTTTTTTTCAGTGACCACGGACTTTGCCTGACTGGCATGCCTTTTCCAATTTGATGGAGAGTAGCTTGGCAACATCATGAGCCAGCTTCTTCCGAATCCTGGGATGCATGTCATCAGGTCCCATGAACTTCTTGCTATTCTGCTTCATCAAGTGGTCCTGAACCTCTTTTTCTCTTATATTGGGAGAGATTTCACTCCCCCAGCTCCCACCTGGAGGTTCAGGAACTTGAGAGACATTCAGGGACTTAAGATGCTGTAATGGTGAAAACCACAGTTCTTGAGAGGCCTAAGTACAGCCCCAATCTTGGTGTAGAAATCTAATGCTGGCTGTTGTGAAATGCTGAGCTCTGGGGGTTTCTGAGTGATTGTCCTCCCTGGAGCTTAAATGCCTGACTAGACATTTTATTCTCCATCCTCTCAAGATCCAAGATTGGATTGCACTTTCAGGAATAAGCATACAACTCAACAGTGAGTGTTCCCTTTGCAAAATGTCACATTTGGTGTAGCATCTAGAATGAAAGTCTAAGATAAGATGTGAGGTCTTCGATCCAAGGATGATCCTTTCATCCTATACATATGCATGGGGTTTGACCTAGTTTTTCATATATTGTGTGTTCCCATTAAAAAAGTGACCTTATTTCTGGTTGAATCCTGAATGTGAAGTGGTTTGTAATGTAAGCAATAAAATAACACTACATAAATGGTAAATTGCTGCAATCTTTATGTTGCTATCTTGAATTTGTACTTTAATCTCATATGGATAAAGCTCTCAATATGTGCTCCAAAACACTGTAACTATCAAAAAGCTGACAGGTAGTATACTGAAAATTTACAACACAGGATTAAAAAGTCTAAAACTTCTGGCAGTAAGAGAGGTGGATACATCCTGGAAGAGCCCTTGTGCAGAAGGTAATTTGTGTGTCTCTTTCTTTCCTCCAGAACTCTTTAAAACAAAAGTCACCACAGAAATGTCATTGTCTGGTTATTTACTGAAATAAGAAGGTTCATGCTAGAATGTATTTTAGTCAAGAGAGAGTTAGGCTTGCCCAAGATTAGATATGAATTATATTAGATTTGACATAGAATGAAGGTGAATATTGCAATACATCGTAGAAAAAAATGCAGAAGAAATCAGACTGTTATCTATCAAGAGCCTTAAGAATGTTTAGCATGTAGACTGGAGGGACTCCAGGTAGTGCATCATGGTGCTACAGACACCCAGCTTTCCTGGTTTGGGCTTGTATAGCTACGAATTCAGTCTAAATAGTTACTAAGATTCTGAAATATAAAGAAGTCAGTGAAATGATAGTTCCTTAATCTCATAGTCGATTAATATGTAAGGCCTAATCTCCTTTCTTAAATCATCTGCCTAGAGTTACATATTCTCATTCTTTAATCATGGAGATGATAAGGAGGCTTGACACTGTGCACAGCTGTTATACTTGGTGAGCTAAAATATGCTGTCATAATGTCCTTGAGTCTGTTTTGATACTGTCCTATTTGACTTGGTGTAAACATTAATGTTTTAATTGATTTTTTTTTCTTTTTCATTGGCTGTAAAATATTAGTTGGTATTTCTAGTGATAAATGGGTTTTAAAGACAGCCTAAGATGCTGGAGGGCCCTGAATGTGAAGGTGCATGTGGCCATGAAGCCCCAGCTATTGCTGCAAAGGGTGAAACATTTGATGTTACATAATAAGCAGATCAAAATTCCAATTGTTCTATAATTAACTCTAGCAGCTCATAGTAAGGTTCTGTGTATTTGATGGTCTCCTTCTGGCTCTGATGAGTGTTGTAGGTCCTAGATTAACTCAACACTGAGTCCCCCGTCCTGAGGTACAGCTAATCCTGGGAGAAAGCCTTCAATTTTTTTCCATCAGCTGTCAAGAGGTCAGCAAATTTTGAAAATTCATTTGCATTAATCTATATGCAGGAATTTACATGCTTCTCTGGCTAAAGAGCTACTTATAGTTATGTACATGTCCTGTCTTACTGCTAGTGCAGTAGGTACAAGTCCTCAGATATGTGTCACTATGAACTGCAGCAGAATGACTGTAATGTGGCATCTCTCCTTTGTTCTCATATCATTACCCCATGAAGTACAAAGTGATTGCTCCAGCTTCTGGAGAAAGGATTTGTGTAGGAAGTCTATCCCATAACAGAGCAAACTGAATCTCTCAACAACTGAGAGCTATTGTTCTTTATACAGACAGCATGGAGGTCCCAAGGAATGGTTCATCTTGCAGCCATGAGACTTTTGCAGAGCCACCCACCTTCACTTCCCTCAATAATTAATAAAACAATTACTAATCAAATGTACATTTCCATGCTGAAACAGAATTCAAGCTGTAAAGGTAGAGAGACATCTCAGCATTCAGTTTTCCAGCAGCTGGTATCCCCAAGGTTATTGCAGATGTGCATTCTGACAATAGCCCAGAAGCCCAGCCAGAGAGCACAGGAAGCTGGAAATCCTTTATTGGATAAATTAGTCGGTTTTGCCCACTAAGAATCCCTTTTCACATTTTTCCATTCAAATTTCTTTTCTTGGAACATTAGAGTATACCAATTAGGAGATACCTTTTTGAAACTGAATAGCAATAACTGCTTTCTGTTCTCAGATGTTGCATCGTGAGTTGGCATTATTTTTAGTTGCTGTGACTGAGTGAGTAAAACTGGTCAGAAGATAGATGTGGATCAGTAAGACACAACAATTTTCACTTTAAAAGTCTATTCTTGTTGGACCTGACTTGTAGTTCATGTAAATCAGACCCACCTTGATTTAAGATCAGCTGAAGCAATGATTTTTTTTGTAAAATCAGTGCTTTTTGAAAGATTAATAGTGCCTTAAATCTAACTGTAAAAACAAATTTTAAGCAGTGGCCATTAACTTGAATTACACAACAGAAAACAGAGAAGGATGATATTTGTCTCAGTGATTAAGGACAAAAAGTTAAAGGTATGCAAGGTGATAGAAGAATCTCCATTCATTCCATCAGCATGTAGTTGTAGTCCATGATATGCATGTGAGTGGTATAAAAACTGTTCGACAAACATGTCATTAAATGTTAAGCAAGGCTATGAAAAATTTCTTTTTATATCAATTGTCTGAAACTTGCCTAATATGACATTTTATTATTCTTTAATTTTAAGTTCAGTTTATTCCATATAGAAATCATACTGAGTTATGGAGAACAATAACACTGTGAAGAGAGTGTGTAGTTTTCCACTAAAGGATTATTGAATATTTCTAGGAAGGTCATGGTGCTTAGCTAAAAAAAAAAAAAAAA
>WEIU01002970.1:35517-62218 GCA_013389925.1 Aegithalos caudatus
TTGTTTGTCTGCATTGCAGAGAAGCATAAAACATAAAACAAGTTCTTCATATAGGACCACAAGGCATGAAGACAGTTCTGTGTATATATTTGTTTTGACTGTCCATGAGAGCTGAGGATACATGCCAATTTTACAACCTCTCTATGGGAGTGGAGTTATTTTACTCCATCTCAAGAAGTAAAGTGGGTTTGGTTGGTTGGTTGGTTCTTTCCCTTTAAAATAACTTTGGCTAGTACTACATATATTGAAATTAGTTTGAATCTGCTTTAGGCTATGCAGGAATATATTGTGTTTGTGGGAGGATGGGGAGACAGAGGGGGGAATTTGAGCTAGTCCCTAACAAATTTCTGCTCTCTCCTGTTGTCAGAGAAGGATGCATGCAGGTGACTAAGTACCTCATTGTGACTTTTGCCAATGATTTTAAACATGATATGACATAGAAAACTCAAGGTCAAGGCTTCTGTACAGAAGGCTTCTGTACATCACATTTTGTGATGTCTGTAAAACAGTAAATTATAAATTATAAAATATGGTTATGGCTGTTGAAACCCTAACATCTCTGACTTGCAATTAGACTTATTAGGAGTGATGTAACTTCAGAACTTAGAGACCAAACTACTTAAGGGTTTGCTCTGGATAGCAGTAATCCCAGGGTCATTGTAGCAGTGGGGATGTTCATGACTAGCTGAAGAGCATTCATTTCTTTGTTCAGTCAGTGCTGCACTGACTTGCTGGAGGTCACAGATTAAGCCAGCAGCCCCTTCAGTATGTGAACACAGAAATTTATGCTCTCTCTCAACCTCAGCAATTTTTGCAGAGAAAAGATTGTGAGGGTGGGTGAATCAGGGGTGCACACACACACACACACACATACACATATATATAAAAGTGTGTGTGTCTATATATATGTGCATATGCTTACTTGGGGAGAGGAAGAGGGAGTGGTTAGGGTGCATGATGTGTACGTTGTAGAGAAGACTTCTAGATCCAGTGTGTCCAGAGTGTGTTAAGTCAGATGTGGTCCACCACCACAGTTAGTGTATAAAAATAAATGGATTTAAGCATAATATTAATTTTGAGCATGCCTTGTCTAAATAATTTCAAACCATACATGTCTGTTTGTCTTTTGGTGCACTGCAACCCTCTTCTTCTTAGTTCACACATATATAAGGGGTTCTCAACTCCTGATGCAGCATAATTTCACCCAACTTTTCTCACCATGTGCATAAGCTTGGCAGGTAAGGCAAAAAGTAAGGCAAGCAGCTGGGAACACAGGGCTTTGAAGTTGTTTAGGTGTTTATGTGGCAGTTATCTGAAATGCACCTGGGCATTTGCTGGCAGTGAACCCCACTGAAAAGGAAATGTATGCTATTCTATGAAAATATTAACTCTGCAACTGTAACACAAATGCATTGTCCTATATTTATATGGGTTGACGTTCATTTTGAATATAAACAACAGAAGTCAATACACATCACAGGTGTTGGTTTTCCTATGGGGTACACCAGAATTTGCATTGGAGTTGTCATTTCTCACATGTCCTATGTACATTTGCTGTGGAGGTGGTGAGGTAGGTGGCTTCCTCTTACCTGGTGCTGGCACACTGAAGGCCATTCTGTTCTTTCTTAGAAAGGGAGAACTATGAAACCTCCCAAAGGGAAACCATGTCATTTGCATGGGAAAAGGTTTTTCTTTAAATCTGGCATAAGAGCTCTGATAAACAGAGACAAAACCACAGAGGCAGACAAAAAAAAAATTTTAAAAAATCACAGATTGAAAAGGATTTACAGCAGGTTTCCAGTACTGAAATATTCTATTAAGATTAAAATGTAGAAATTACAAGATACAGAATATTCAGAAAGTCTGTTTCTCCTAAGGGCATCAGGCCTTGCTGGGATGCCAGAAGGGGCAGACATGCTACCTAACATTTTCCACTGGTGTTCTCACAAAGCTGTCCACAGCTTTTCTGCTGTGCACAACTTCTGTATTTTCAGTAACTCTTTGGAATAAAACAATTTATTCTTCACTCATCCCTGCTTTACCTTTTACTGAAAAATGACCACTAAACAAACCTGTGTTAGTTTCCCTCAAGAGGGCTAAAATGTTGGCCAAGATTTTAACTGATGGCTAATGCATCAGTTTACTAGGAAAAGTGCATTTTTGTTTAAGACTAAATTACAATTATGAGTTTTATTGACTGTGAAGGAGAATACCTAATATCCACTTAGAGCCTAGCCATCATGAAAGATTTCTGTGAACACTCAGTAGTGAAAACAAACTGCTGCTAATGGCAGTCTGAAATTCATTCCCAGCTAAGTACTGCTCTGGGCCAAGCTAAAATAACACCACAGCTGTAGCCAGAGCTCACAGGGCTTGGTTTTCATGTTCTGCCATGGATTACTGCTAACTGCTGTTTGCTTTAGCAGTCACTCCTTTCCCAGAGCAGGATAGCAGTCCCCAGCTTCCATGCCTCTGTTGTTGTGTGACCTCTTGTACCTTTCCCACTTCATTCTATCTTTAAAATAGATATAGCACTTCTTCCTACTCAAGAGGGTAAAAATGATAGTAATGTGTGACTCACTGTATTGTTCCAGGATTGTAAAAAGCAGGGGCTACTCTGGCCTCTCATTTTTGTTCATCTCCATTTGGCACCCACTGCTCCTCTTTTTTTTCTTTCTTCCTCCCACCTCCACCCCATCACATTTCCACCTGACCCCCACGCATATGTTGTGACAACTACATTATCTGCAGTTTTTACTCATGTCTTTGTTTATACAGAAGCATAGCTGGTTATCTTAGTACAGGACTGAGCACTAATTGTTGTTTGCACAGTTCTGAGCATGTTGATGTTAGTCCTGCTGCAGAGTCGAGAGTTCAGAATGACTAAGTGCTTCTGGGACTTGCTAAAGGTAAAAGCATAATGAAGAGGACATTTTTTGATTTTATCAGGATGAAATTTGCTGAGATGTGACAGAACCATATCCTGTAAGGAAGTGATCCTAAAGGGTGGATGTTGGGAATTGGGCAGGATGAATTGAACATTTAGGACACCATGCAAACCAAAAAGTGCATACGTATTCCACAAGCTGTTTCCTTGGCTAAATTCTTGAGGCTGCCTGTACCTGCTTTGCAAGAACATAATACCCATTTGTCAGGTTATATTTGAATTAGATTTTAAAATATTGGCTACTCTTAAAGCGTATCTAAAAGCACAAAAGTGGGAAGTGCTATTGAGAGTTTGTGTAAGTGAAAGAGGAGGGGTGTATATCACCACTTTATGCCAGATGGAACCAAACCTGTTTGGCTGCCCTGGTCACCTTGAAGGGCCAAGGGGCATCTGTTTTGGCAGTGAAACATCTGTGTTCTGTCTCTCAGGTATATCCAGCTGGCTGCAAAGGGCAAAATAGTGACAACAGAGAAGCTGCTCTCACAGCATGCTTTGGTTAGAACATGGACTTCCATGAGCATAGTATAGAATCTCTGAAAATTTGAAAAAATTACCATGGATATATTACAGCAAAGTAACATTTTTGAATTTTAAATGTCTCTATCTCCAAAATAATATTTTAAAAATAGTAATTTTACCTGCTCAGAGCTATTTTCCAAATTAATTCCAGTGACCTCCAAAATCACAGGTATAATAAAATCCTTGAAGGTGAAGAAGGTATCTAAACTTATGATACCTTGGTGCCCTTTTTTCATAGTTTCAAGTACAAATATTGGTAGAAATAGTCTTTATGATCTGTGAAATGCTTTGCCCATGTGTAAAATTTTCTTATATGGTCCAAGACCAGTTTTTTCAAATTTCTTATGTAATGTAATATAATGAGTTAAATATTAAAGTAAACACATTTTCAACACAAAATTATTTTTTCTTTCAAAGTTATCAAAATGAAACCTTTTAACAATTTCTTTTTTTTATTTGATAATTCACATTCTCCATTGAAAAGTCATATCAATTGAATTTTTAATGGAAAAAGCATGGAAAAAGTCCTCAGTAGTTGCAAGCTCCAAATTACCACTTCTACTGATTCCCTCATTCTTCTGTGGGATTTGTGGATCAGTTGCAAACTACTGCAACATGTTTTTTACCTTAATGTAAATGCTGATATCTGAGCATACCTGTATATATGGTATGGCATTGTCAGCAACAAAGAGGATCTTGTCAACATGGAGGCTTTTTGCTATCCATTAAATAATAGAAAATATTCATTTTAAGACTTCCACTAGTGGTACTGGGGCCAATTATAGGAGATCAGATAGTTCACTCTTCAAGTCCATGGAATAGTAAACACAGTCATTTTATTCCATAGGGGAAATCATAGGAGGAGCAAAGGTAATGTAGAGTGAATGACTGTAAAACCCCCAAGATTACAAAGTATTAAAGTGCTTGTATTAGAGCAACATGTGAGGCAGAGGAAATGGAGCTATAATGGAGCTCTTGTGATGAAAGCAACAAATTAAAGAGCAGAAACTGTTTGAGGATAAAATTAATGTTCTGCTGCTTTAGATTCCCATTTGTCAAGATGAGTGCTTGTGCTGGTGCAAGACAAATAGGCACGGCTGCTGAGCCACCAGGATGAATGGTATCATCCAATCTGATGGCAAAATGAACAATTGCAATGGTTTAATGCAGTAAAAAATACCATAGAGGGACACCCTGGCACTCACCGAAGTGGCTGCTCCTCACATGTTGGAACTGAATCCTCCTCGATAGAAATTTGGTTATAACCCCCCAGGCTGTAATTGCTTGACATTTGGAAATTGTATTAGCAGCTGCTAGAGGTAAAATCTCCCTGGTCTATTAATATAATAAATTCTTTTAGATAAGTATGATAAATTATCTTTTAGATAAGTATGATAAATTACACTTACTGAAATGCATGTTCCTTTACTGTTAGTCTTGTAGCTCATTTTTTTCTAATCTCACTTGGAACATTGTTGAAATGGTTTTCATTTTTATATACTTTATTATTGCCCTGCTCCACTTATTGTAAATCTTTTTTTTTATTTTAGTACTGTTCAAAAGCTTTCACTTTAAAATAGTTTCCAGGCAATTTTCTACTTGATCAAAGCTTTCAAAACAGCAGCCATAAGAAATGTCACTTATTTTCTAAACTTCTATCAATAGTATGTTGGCAAAATAGATACATAGTTGTAGCAAACAGAAGAAAAAGCAATTGAATAACTCTTCCTTTTTATGACAGTTTTTTGAACCAGCACTGATCTTGGTGCAAAATTAAATAAAATAAATATTTAGACTAAAGAAAAACGCATTTTAAAAACTGTAGGTGAGGGTAATTTTGCCAACTAAAATACTAAACTAGGGATACTAATACTCTAATTTTTATTAAGTATCCTTTAACAGGTGTGCACAATTGTTAAATATGCTTTTATATCTCTAGGCAATATTTACAGGTTTATCTTTTTAGAATAGAGCTCAGAATATTAGGTTTTGGGTTTTCAAAAGACATGTCTGCGTTCTCTGAATTCTTACAGATGCTTGAAGCCCTCCTGTAGGTACTGAAAGGCTGCAGTGAGTACTCCCCAGAGCCTTCTCTGTTCCAACTCTCTCAGCCTGTCTTCACAGGAGAGTTTTTTCACCCCTCTGATCATCTTTGTGGCCCTCCTCTGGGTCCATTCCAACAGGACCATGTTTTTTCTGTCCTGGTGTCCCCAGAGCTGGATGCAGCACTCCCAGTGGGGTCTCATGAGAGTGGAGTAGAGGGGAAGAATCACCTCCCTTGACCTGCTGGTCACTTTTCTTGTGAACAAGCAAGACTTGCTTGACTGCAGACTGGGGAGCTGTTTAAGCTTCTTTCTTTGACCCCATCATGAATAGTTTGCAGCACAGTAGCTCAAGTTCAATAGAAGAAATCAAGAATTTTGGCTTCCCCCTACTTTCTAACCTGGTGAGGTGGCCAACATGTTGTGATGCAAAAGGTATGAGGCAGAATCCCATCCAACCTGGATCTGTCTCCCATGCTCCAAGTGACTTCTCCAATAGCACTTGGGCTGTATATTAAATATGGTCTCTAATAAACACCTCTGCAGTGGTTGTATTTTAAAGAAAAATTATGAGCCCTGTTGTCAGCCTTTCAAGATACATCTTAGCACTAAAATCCAGCAGCAGTGTCAACCCTGTACCAAAGACGGGTGCCAAGTTTCTGAGAGAAATCAAATTTCTGACACAGCAGTCTCAACAGTATTTTCTGTGGAATAGCTCCAGTATTGTCATTATTCTCAGCTGACTAACATGCTCTAGGGAACTCGCAAGTGTCATCCAGATTGAAGATCTCATTGCAGGGGCCAGGTAACTTCAAGTTAAGGCTAACATTGATAAGTGTCATAATATTACTTCCCTTTTTGGGCTGTAGAATTTTATTTTGAAGTAGTAACTAGGATTTTTTTTTTCCGTCAACATCTTCCTGAAAGGATCTAATAAACCTGGTGATTGAACCTACAGATGATTGAGTTTTGCATGTGGATTTCTGATTTTCTCCTTTAAAACTGCCTATATGTCACTCTAATTACAGCCTAGGTTATTAAACTGCTAGAATGAAGAACCAGCATGATTTTCAATTTTTATACTTTGCAGGACCTTTTTCAGTTTAGAGTGCTTTCCTTCAGTATCAGTGAACCAGTTGGAAGTCACACAGATTTATCCTTTTTCCTCTGCAAGGAGTGTCGTGTGTCAGAGTGGTGCTGCCGGTTGCTCACTGCAGAACATGAGCTTACAGAATCCAAAGCCTTTTTTATTAACAGCAGATGTAAAGTAGTCCTGTCCAAATGCCAGGGTTTATTTGATAGCAGTGATATTTTTGATACCATATCTATGTTGAATAAATCCTCTGGCTTTTTTATTAACTGTCTAGAAGAGTTATTTACATGCTGAACAGATACACTAATTACCTTTTTTATTTTTTTTTGGAGGGTGTGATTTCCTGAGAGTGAATGATGACAGTTTGACAGGTATTTAGAAATATCAATGGAAGATATGGGCATATTTGAAATGGGAGCATAAAGGAGCTAGTAACTAATAGAGGTTTATGGGGAAGAGGCAAGCAAAAGACTTGGATGCAAAATGGTCTCTCTTTTTCTTTGAAATTGTGTATAGTATTACAGGGTTGGCTGGCATTGCAGAATCCCCGTGCTGTTGCAAATTAAAATGGTTTTGAAGTTGTTCAAGTCAACCGTTTCACAATCTGTGTCAAAAAAAAAAAAAAAAAAAGGCAAAAAAAAAGCTTTTATGTGACAATAAGCTTTCTGGGATGTTATTAAGTCATTTAATCCAGTTGTTTGATGAGTTCCATGTCCTGATCACTTATAACCATGGAAGATTATACATACATCAGAGAACCAGTTTTTTGTTGAATATGTTTATTTTCTTTGTTAACTTTATAATGCTGGTGTTTTGCTTCTACCGTCACTTCCACTTCATCCAAGGAGTTCATTTGAGTAATTTGTTTCCACATAGAAAGCCTTTCAGGAAAATCAAAGAATCATTGAATCATTTAGGTTGTATAAGACCTCAAAGATCATCAAGTCCAGCCATTAAGTGAACACTGTCAAGTCCACCATTTAACCAGTGCCACATCTGCATCTGCACATCTTTCAAATACCTCCAGGGATGGTGACTCCACCCTTCCCTGAACAAATAACCTGCCTTGATGCTTGGCAATGATTTCTGTAAAGAAGGTTTTCTTAAAATCCAGTCAAAACTTCCCCTGGTGAAACTTAAGGCCATGTCAGGTTCTTTATAAATGCAACATGTCCGCTTTACTCCCACCGATAGATCCACAGCCTTTCTTGAGTTGGCTGCACCGACATTGAGAGTACAATTGCCTCTTTCATGTCACTGCTTCATCCTGCTCTGATCCTATGACCAGGCAAGCTTTTGGAACCTTTGCTCACAGAGGTGAACGTGGGATGGCCCTGCTGAAACACCAGACTGCTGAGGGGGAGGAATGGACCCAGCATCTAAACATTTCTGGTTTCTATGGGCTGATTTATATGCTTCAGCAAATAAAACATGCCTATATCAGCAGAGTATGTTTATCTTCGGCTTCTGTTTGACACTTGCACTTGCAAAATTGTTACAGCTGGAGTTGTACTCAAATGATTTCTTTATTATTCATAGCAGCAGGTGCTGCAACAGTCTTTTGGCTAGAGTTGTACTCTCTTGGCCCATGGTTTCTGTATATTTGATTAGCTGGTGCCATGCTGTTCAGATGGGTTGCTAGTCCTCCAATAAATGTATTTTGTTACACAATCAGTTATATAGTGCGTTATCATTTCCATAAATCACTTTGAGATGGCAGCTTTCTGTTGCCACTTGGGATAGTTCCAGCAATAATTTGCATCCTTTTTTGTATGGCATCCTAAAAAGATCTTGGAAGTTAACATAGCCTGGGTATGGTTTTAATAACTGGTGTCCTTCTGGCAGCAGTAGAACACACAAACCAGCTATCCATGAAGGACTGACATATTTATTTTTGATTCACATATCATTTATGTATTCTTCAATAAGTGCTTATCCAAAGATTCAGTATAGCAATTTAGGCATCGACCTGGCTTATGCCAGAGTTGTTATGCTAAAAATCAGGTGCCTGTCCCCACATGGGGCGATAAACAGCACTGCAGCTCACTGAAGAGTGGAGAGACAATATGATATGCCTCACTCAGAAAGGCATCCCAAAAACCTGGCACACTTATGTGGGACCTGACTGTCATTTGCCAATTGACACAGCCTGTGCCTGAATTTCCTACTTCTCTGTGGAAATGAGATGCTTTGCCACTAATGAAACCTGATTTGGACTCAGCCACTGGTTATCTTCCCATCAGAAGTGACCACTCTACTTGATCCCTGCTGGCTGAAGATAGGTCAGCTTCAGCTGCTGCTCAGGCAGGCTCTTGCAATGGAGCAAGAGGCTCCTTTAGAATGAAATTACCTTGCAGAAGGCAAAAAAAATGTAGCCTAGCTGTGCTTTCCCTATTATTGAGAGATATGCCTAATAAGTTCAGTTCCATGCTCAGAGGAGGAATTTTCCAATATCTTTCCAATTGGTAAAATTCTTCACTAAATGAAAGGTAAAGAAAAAGCATGTTTTCACAGATAGATTCCTATCAAGGCTGCAGAAGCAATATTGACTGAAGAGATAATGGAGAACCAAGCTGCAGATGATTGTCCATGTGGTGACAAGCAGAAAACAGGAACAGGGAGTGTGTCATTGCAAGGCACAGGAGTGGCTGTCTTTTCAGCTGCCTGCATATTGGGCACTTCACACTGGTACCTGGAGGAATCTGTTCACCATTCTATTTAATTTTTTTTTTTAAAGTAGGTGCATATTCACCCACTATGCTAGTTTCATTTACAGCCTGCATTGTTGAGAGATGGATCTGATAGATCTATGAAAGGAAATGCATTTAATCACTGTCAACAACCTCCTCATTTGGGCACTAAAAGCTATTAAAGAGAAAAGTAATGGACCATGAGTTGCATCCAAATGTGGTGTTAATAGCACCCCTTTCGTTTAGCATGGCAAACCCAAAGCAGCAAAGTGAAAAATACAAAGAAAACAACATTGCAGTTCAGTTTGCCCACAAGCTTCAAGCAGAGTAACCCTCTGTTGGTCACAGATGAACAGGAAATATGCATCTGCCTTTCTGAGTCATGGTGTCCTTTTTCTTGCCCATCAGTAGAGCTGCTTACACAACTTTTCAGCAGCCTGTGTGCTCCCTGAGCCCCACCAGCATTGCAAGATTCTTTCAGTCATGTTTCAGTATGTCATACCTCATCTATCCTTGAAGCACCTACTCTGCTTTTAAAGTATGCTCCTAGACTCACTCACTGCAAGTTGAACCTGAATTGAGAATGGGTGCCAGGTTGTCATTAGCAAGCAAAACTAGCTAATTCTGCATGATTTTTATTGATAAGCTCTGGATTTTATGCCTTGTGTAAGGTGGTGAGAATTAATAATTACACAGATTGTCATCTGGAAATGTGGAACTGATTTGAAGGAAAAAATGTACCATTATTAAAGAAAAATCACTTTCTTACAGATGCTGTTTCAGAAGCTGTGCAAGGAAAAAGCAGGTAAGTCTGCATTGCTTCTTGAAAGTTTCTTGGTGGCTTGTGTAACCATGTGTGCATTGATGGAGGACCCAGGGTGTCTCTGCTATTAAATGGGTGTTCAGTGCATCTGTGACAATTATTTCCATGCTGCTGTTTGTCACAAAGTGGTTCTTAGGAAAGCTGATAGTTCATCACCTTTTGACTTATACCTTGCCAGGTAAGTTCTGAAATAATGGGGATAAACCCAAGCATTTGTTACCACTGTCAGCATAGGACTCAAGGTCTTTCCATGGCACTGGTGTGTGTGTGTGAGATGTGAGCAGAGATGAGGAACACCTCAGAGCTTTTTCTGTCTCAGTCATTCAGCAGCTGAATCTTAGGAAGAGGCTCATTACAGAGGCATATTTTTCAAAAAATCTAACAACCCCCTGGGACCCACATGTCCCAAGTGGCAGAGTCACAATGCCTGATTTCTCCCTTGGCGCGAAGGAGCTCCTTATCTGGTTGAAACATTTTTCAATATTAACAGCATTAGTGAGTTTGACCATTATGAAGGAATTATTTAGGGCCAGCTAGGTACCAAGACCAGAGCAAGTAAGCAGAGATAAAGACTAAGATACCCTGAACTGCACATACATTATCATGCTAGGAGCTAAGGAAAGTTTTGGATAGACAGATATGTACACACACACACAGATCCTGGTTCAGCAAGATACTTAACACACAATTAAACCCGCATTTGACAAAACCAATTAATTGCAACAGGCATAAAGAAACTGCTTGGATGATTTGCTTAATTGAGAGTAAATGTTCTTATTAAATTGTAATGAAGCACAATTAAGAAATACAGAGAAAAGGAACTGCTTCCCAGAATGTGGGTTACTGGCATTTAATAACAGCTTCACAGTTTTGCAAAAAGAAATGTCCCCGAAGTCTAGATGAATCCTCCTTCCCACAAAAGTCTTTGCCAGCTAGAAGTATTTCAGTCATAAACCAACTGACCTCTGGAGTCACCCATTTTTGACTGCATTTTCTGTTTTGTTAGTCAGGATGTATGCAGTGTGTGCCAATTAAAAGGAAAGTAATTGGACATCGCTGCTGTAATTACCCCTCTGTCCCTAGATGACTTAGCATCTCTTTTTTGGCCTGAAGGACTCGTTTAAGCCAGTTTGTTCACTCAGTGATTTCTTCTTGCATCTGTCTCTGATCTAAACCGCATCCGCAGTTCATTCCAGGGGCCAACCTTAACTCGGTTAGACTCAGATGAACGCGGCTTTTTGGAGCCATCTTCACTGATTCAGTGGCTCTGCTGGCAAACTTGGTGGCTTAGCAAAATGCCAGCAAACCTGGGATAGAAAACTCAGGTCTCTGTAGGCAATTCCACCCTCATGTACCTAACTTCAGGTCAGCAAAACATGAAGGCTGCTGAGCATAGTGTGTGTATTTTCATTCAAGCTCCATACACATTAACCTTTCCTGCTTTATGATTTGGATGTGGATTTATTCATGATGGTATTTGCCAATGAAACACATGCCTGGGCTTTTCCAAAGCTAAAGAAATTTCAGAAGTACTGAGATTGCTTGAGCAGTTGTTTTAATGTATTCATTTTCGGATCAAAACCTCTCTGCACCACTGAAGCCTCACTATAAAAAAGGAAAACATGTAAATGGCACATGCATTTTAAATAAAACTAATTATTTTAGCAGTATTCCCATTTTATAGTATGATTGACAATTTTTTATTGTTTTACTTTTACGACACAATATTAATTCTGTCACTAAAGAGATAAAGTTTTAGCACTCATCCTAACAGTAGAACTGTAGAATGATGGTTGAAAATCTGATGTCTGCAGGCATGAAAGAAGAATGACAGGTCATTTTCTGACACAGTTTGGTCAGTGAGGTGAAACTTTAGTCATAGAAATCTAGGATATGGTAGACCTGGTAATAAATTTATCATTAAAATGATTCAGGCAGAAAATGTCCATTTCTTCAAATAGAACATTTTACAGGAAAAGGTTAGAACCCATTAATTTCTATTTAAAATCATTTCTGTAAAATAGACACATGTCTCAACATGCAATGATTTAACAGTCACCAAAGTGAGAAGTTTTAGTTTTTATTTAACTTTGAATCTTTCAGCTTTGAAATTTGTTACATTGAAATATTAAAAAAGAGAGATAAAAAGAGAAAACATGATTTAAATTACAGAAAAGGACCAATTTATATCTTGAACTGAGGGACATGGATTTCTTTCAGATTTGCAGTTGCTAAACATATCTGATATTTTCTGTGCTTTCTGGATAATAAAATTTCTGGTTTGGAATTTCTTGCATGAGGACAAAACCTGTCCTGCTTGTATCAGCCACACACAGAACACAGCACTCACTGTTCTACTCAGGTTTGTTTTCTGCATGACCCTTCCCTTACATTCTTACATCTTATTTTTTCTCATTCTCTTTTGTCATTTATTCTTCTGAGCCCTTTCTTGGTCAGAGCTCTAGAGCTCTCAGGGGCCAAAAGAGTCTTTTCCCAGAGTGTCAGTGGGTCACCCTGCCCTCCCCACCAAAGAGCACCTATAACCCCCCACTATCAGGAGCTGGGGATGTACAGGGAATTTCAGAGCTGCTGCAGCTGAGGTGGGAACTTCTGCAGCTCTTTCCCCAAGTCTGGGCTGTCCTTAGCTTCCATGTAAACCATTTTTGCATGTGAGAGGGAAAAAACTGCCCTTTGGAATGCTGTTTTCTCTCTTGTTGAATTTTATGTTACTTTTTTTTTTTTTTCCCCTCAAATAAATGCAATATTTTGGGGCTTCCATCACCTGGATTTGTAGTGGGTGCCTTGCAATATGTTAAGCAGGGTACCCAAAATGTGTCTAAGAAAAGCTACAGCTGCACAGACCATCCAGACACCCCAGGGAACCTCATTTGAAGTATCAGCATTGCTGGCAGTGTCACTGCATGCTTGCCAGGCCTTGTGTCATTACTTGCACATGTAATAATGTTGGTACTTACAACAGTGCATGCACTGGAATTAATGATGATCTAACCATTTGGAAAAAAAAAATCATGAGATGTGATTCTAGAGGCATGAATTTATTCTGCTTTCTGTTTTCTTTAATCATGACAGGATGCAGCGTGAGCCGGTGGCTCCCTGGGGACTGGGGCAGACACAGGAACAGAGGTCAGACAGCTCCAGGATGAGGCCTGGGGACAGGGATGGGCCAAGGATGGGATGGGATGTCACTCTGCAAGTTGGGTCACATGGCTGGGCAGGGCTGTGGCAGAGAACAGCCCTGCCACAGCCTCATGGGGCTGGGATGGACAGCTCTGGGTTGGGCTGAAATGGAGTTCCACAAACACTTGGAAATTTATATAGTTATATAATTTCACACTATTAAGTAAATATTATGTTATTTGGACTCAGACCTAGGCTGTGGTGTTGCCCACACCCTTTTAGATGTAGTTAGCAAAGTGCAAGGGGCAGTTGCAAGAGAGGACAAGCAGTTTGGAGTGGGAAAGCTGGTTTCACACAGACAGGCTCACCCTTGGCCTGAGGTGAGCAAGTTGTCTGTTGGCTTTCTGTAGAAGTGGTAGAGAGGAAGGAAATTCACACTTGTACTGCTTCTATGCAATGGCATTAATAAGCAAGTGTTACAATAATGTTAAAAATACGCTGTTCTGTGGCTTTACCAAGACCTCTGAAAACACGAGATTCATCTACTGAACTCTGCTTTCTTTGGGAATGAATGTGGCTACCCTGGTGGTACCTGTGGTTTCAGCCACTAAACCACACTCCTGCTGTCATTAATAGATGATGCCATTAATACAACTGCCCTGGTCCCATCACCATGCAATAGACCACTCTGTGAGAGTCATCATTATCAGTGCTTTTCTTCTCACATTGCAGGTAGATATCACCAAACCCAGTCTGCACCCCCTATCTCTTCTGCCCTCACAATGTAGGAGGTCCTAATTATCTGCTGTGGTACACAACACCTTGCTTAGCTGTTCCTCTTGCCACCAGATTGCTGCTGGGTTTGTAGGCAGCCTGTGGCAATCCCTATCAAAACCTGGCTGACAGATGCCGCGTGTCCTTAGTATCCCCCATCATATGTCTTAGTAAAAAACATTCCACTCAGATTGAGCATTCTAGCTGCCTAAGGTATTTTAAAGTTATCACCACATAGTTCAAGATGACTAACACAGAGCACACTTCATCACTGGTAGGGAAAATGAGCTCCCACTTTGCTGACAAAAATTTGAAGTCGGATTAAAAGCTGACACATCCGCTATTTTAGTGGTATGTATGAAACACTAAATATAGCAGCGTGCTGGTGTATTTGCTGATGCATGGTAATGTAGTCTGTAGCAGAACAGCAATGGGCTGGCAAGGAAGATGGTGCACTGCAGTAATACGATAAAATCCTCATGTGACCTTGGCCGTTTCAGAAGTACTCCATGGGTAATTGTGTATCTTTGACTGATATAATGCAAAATTCAAACAGGGGAAGTAGTGGTCCCAGGGCTTTAATGAGCAGCCTGATACTGCAATATTTGCCCAGGCATAATGCAAATTGACTTCAAGGAGAGGTCTCCATAGTGTAAGAAACAGAACTGTGCTATATAGCAGCTGTATATGAACAACTGCCAACAACAGGCCAGATTCTGGAAAATAGGAGGGAGCTGTAACTCCATCTGGCTCTTGTTAGAAACTGAAGGTGCTTGATTCATCAAAAAATCAAACCTGAGTACAGTAGTTTCAACTGATCACATATTTTTATGTTTCCTTAGTCATATAAGGTTTTATGCTCATGGTTTTATTTTACCTTTGCTGCAGTCCCTGGGTAGGAGCTATGGGCTAATCACACTTTGAAAAGGGAAATGGATGTGGCTCACAGAACTGTATCCTATTCTGAGATTTTCCTCTTGCTCATGAGGGGATAGAGGTGATCTCTTTCAGCCTTTCACTTGTCACGGATGTATGGCAAGTGTGCTGGTGGTAGAGCTGTGACTGTGAAACTCCTCATCCTCTTCAGGGAGGAGCAGCAGCTGGATCAGACATTCAGCAGTGCCTTGCAAGACCTAGGCAGTACTTGTGTCTCATGCTGTAATTACTCCAGCTATAAAAGTTTAACCAAGATGAAAACCTGACCTTAAATAACTGGGGAAAATAAAACATTCTCATCCAATGATCCCATGCACTTACTAGAAAGCAGAGCGGGGTCACTCTGACATGTTTCCAGCATGAAGGATAGGTGCTTACTTTGGACTGAAAAATGAACAGGCTGTTTCCCTAAGGAGTGAAAGTAAACTGTTTGGTGGCCTTGGCCTCTTAACTAGTTATGCTCTGTGTTGCTCAAATTAGGTGGAGTTGGTGCTTGTCCTGCAGTCAGTGCATCAGAGGGTCATTTCATTTGGCTTCAGTTCTAACTTTTCTGCAGCACCAGTTTGGCTTCCAAAATTAGGCAGTGAGATTGCCTCTTCCTTTCATAATCAGAAATGACAGAACAAAGCCCTTCTTTGTTCTAAAAAGGCAAATAAATCTTTGCTTGTCAGCTCTTACTGATGTATTGGAGTAGTTGAGGGCACACTGGGATGTTCTGCTCTCAAAAGCAAGAGGAAAATGAGATATTGCTGTTTCCCAAAAAAAACCCAACAAACCAAAACAGACAGGTATAAATATAAAATGTATATGTTTACTGTTTTAGTATGTGAATTATAGACAAAAGCTTGATCCATTAAGAAATACTATGAATTTTATATGACATTTCTACAACAATAAAGCAGCAATGTATAAAAACACTTTATACACGTGCAACTACTCAATGTCATTCTAAATATCTTTATTTCCCTGCTCCATGGTTCTTTTTGTGAATTTGATTTTTAGTCAACATTTGAAATAAGAAAGAAAAATACAGAAAACAGAGATGATAAATATTTAAAAAAAAAATCTAGTCCATAATTGTACAAAATATAGGTCATTTCAGAATTAAGATATTATAAACATTTTTCTTAACTCAGTTTGGTTACAGCTTGGACTCCTAAGGAGAGCTGAACACTAAGCAGCTAGTAGATGAGCTTGGATTTGTAACAACTCTCGAGATGTGACAGGAACCTTGCTGTAAAAGGTGACCAAATTCAGATTGATATATTGCTCTAAAGTTTTGCCTCTGTTGGAATTAGGCGATGTTGGTTTCTAGCAACTAAGTTCATGGAGGCACAGGATTCTCAAGGGGTTTTTTTTCTGTGACTGAACAATTGCCTGACAAAGGTTGCAGATAGACAGGCATTTTCAGCTCCCTTGCTCCTGAGCAGCCAACTTATTTTCAACTGGGGCCTTCTAAGAGTCATGGTAGAGGGCACAGTTTGCCATTTAACATTTATTCCAAAAGCAACAAATGCCTGGAAAATTTTCACTGAATAATAATAATTGAAAAGAATATTTGTTTTCTGTTTCAATTAGACCCTTCCCTCAGACCTCTCTGAAACCCACCATGCAAGCTATGTCCTTGTGTTTATTTCCTGTGCAAGAACTAACTGCAAAAGTTTGAAAGTTAAACAACCTTTAACCAATGTTAAAATATACAGGCAGCAGAATGAACCTTTAGCTTTTTATTATGGTAACTAAGCATTGCAGCTCTGAGAGACATACAAACAAAGAATCTATATGGTAGGAGTCTTTTGTCTTCACTGAAAGCATTTCTAATGGGTAGCAGTTCCAACAATTTTAGTGTTTCCTTTTAGAAAACATTTCCCTTGCAATGATTCTTTAGGTTCCACTTTTGTTAATTAACTCTTTAGTATCAGTTCCTAAAGATTAATGTTTAAGGTTTTTTGTGCTGCATCAGAGTGACATGCATCATCTCTCTGAACAGCTCAGCACATAAGATGGATTTTGTGCTATTTCTTTGTTTGCAAGTCAGGCAGGAAAACACAGAGAAAAGCTTCTGGCTGGAACATACTGCAAAGTATTTGGGACAAAAAAGCAATCAAACAAAGCAGTCAGCTTCTGGACTTTTGCAACATAGGACCTTTTGTGGGGTTGCAGTCAAACCATGCCACCGTTCCCTGCTATTGAACAACGTGCCGTGGTGCAGCCTCTGCTCAGAGGAGATGGCCATGACTCAAGGACACACAGAGGCTGTGTAGCTGTGACTGGCTATGAGCAGAGGTGCCTCTTTCCACCTCCGTGAGCACCATGGAACTGTGGCTCATGTCAGAACCAAACACAGGACCTCTAGGCATGAGCCTCAACAGCTTGCAGCGGGGTAATGACTGCATTAATTTGAAGGAAGTAATCACTGCATAAGCCTCTCCCTAAATATAATGGGACCACTAGAGGAGGACAAAGAGCTATGTAGTGTTGATGTCAACTGCTAAGAAACAGGAGGGTTTATTTTGGAAGGTTTTTCAGCTGAAAACCATCCAGTCTCTGCCCTTCCTGTTCTCTGTATTAGATTCCACTCAGGCCAGCGAGTTGCTATGACGGAAATGCACATAGAGATGCTGGTATTTATTGAGTGCCCAGCACAAGGCATAAACAAATTAGTAAATTCCACCATGTTGTCAAGCCACCAGTGAAATGCAGCCAGAGGAGGAGACTGGGGCTGCATATGAATGCGAAAGACATACCAAAGCCATCCCATATATAATTCCATTGCATAGAATGGCATCTCTTAGTTGTGACCTTGGCTCTGTGTCTCTATGAAGGCAGAGCAATTGGAAAGGCAAGTTCAAGAAAACAGATGGCCAAAAGATTGCTTTACAAGTAGATATTATTGAGT
This sequence comes from Aegithalos caudatus, assembly GCA_013389925.1. NCBI lineage: Eukaryota > Metazoa > Chordata > Aves > Passeriformes > Aegithalidae > Aegithalos > Aegithalos caudatus. The sequence goes on from WEIU01002970.1 coordinate 53,379, forward strand.
TGGTCTGAATCTGCTATTCCAGCCTTCATGAAGTGTGGGCTTTTGACATAGAGTTTGGGAAGGTAATGGCTGTAGGTTTTTATTTGATATTAATTTATATTGGGTACATACCTACCCTGGAGTATTTCTTGGTTTCCAAAGACACTGTTATATAAGGTTTCTATGACTTAACTCTGAGAAGTAAACTGATTCTAGCATAGAATCTGGCAGGTATATCCTGTAGAAAATTAGGGGCTTTTCTTTGTAGAGTGAAACACTGTGCTGGCTGCAGTCACCAGCAATTTTTTGGGATTATAGTTAGTTCCTTAATGATGCATTTTTAGCTGTAGAGAAAATTATTTGTATCTGTAAAGAAAAAGATAGCCTCTACTTTTCAGAGATTTTAGAATCAAGCAACGTCTCTAAGTAGCTGAGGAAATGGGACACTCTCTATACAAGGGGAAATATTATATTTCATAAAATGTATGTAGTTCTTTCAGGAAACTCTTAAAAATGCTCCTTCCTTGGATTGCTAATAAGGTCATTTATAATTTTAATTTTTTTAACTGCGGTAGTGACAATTGGCCTCAGGCCCAGAGTAGTGTCCTTGTGAGCACTGTATTGGTAGAACAAAGTCCTTCCCTCACAAACCTCATAGCCTTACATTATCATCAATTGTTTTCATACAAGAAGGTGACTTAAAATATTTACATTTGTTTCTAATTAAGCATTCAAATAATTTGTCAGGAGCTTATTTTCATGCATGGTCCATGGTCCATGAACTGATTGGTGTCCAGGTTACAAACCCCATTCTGCCAGGTGCTCTTTGCTGTGTCATTTGTTCATGCTAAGATTGCTCCAGGAAGAGCTTACAGTAGCACTGTGGCTGTATGGAGAGCCTCTGAACCTGCTCACGCATGCCCAAAAACTCACCTGAGTGGTCAGCATTGGCACAGCCAGCCACAGCTCAAGGCTTCTTAGTACAGAAAAAGCAGAGAATGAGTATCTACAGGATGTTGGTGATTACTTTCTGTCAAAGAAAGACAGAAGTATCTGGGGTATATTTAGGAGGGAGAGATTAAGAGAATTGTTTCTTCTGTGCCTGCTTCCCAAAGCAGTGAAGAAGGAATACAGAAAGAAATAATTATAACATCCCCCAACCAACTGGTCTTCTTTCCAGCCTTCCCCAGAAGTAGCTGCCTTACTGTCCATGCCAAGATTCCATTGAGAAAAACCACAAATTTTGATTTCTTTGAGTAGGCCCTTTGAGTAGGCAACACAGGCATAATGCCATAGGTACTTTGGCATCTCTAGCAGACTACTGCTATTGGGATCTGTTGGTTTGATAAACATAGAGCATTTAAAGTTGGCCCTTACTTTCACATACTTTTCTTGTATGCTGACCAACACATGGTCAAAATCTTCAATTTGCAGCTCTCTGGACTCTCATGTGATGAGAAAAAAGTTAGATGAATTTCCAATGTTAAAATAAACTATTTATAAGACACCTATTTATAAGACAGACAGAAGTGATCAGTACACTCAATGGCTGGGTGATGTATTGGAGAACTCAATACATTCAGTAGCATCATTTAAAGTGCACATTTTCATTTGTTGCTTTGGTTGCTGTGATCCTGTTCTATGACCCCGTATTTCTGGATTTTTTCAGTGTAACAACAACCTTATAGGGATGATATCCAGAGTATTAAGCTACACCTAGGTGAGTGTATACAGAAATATGTGAGTCTCTAATTTCCTGTGATTTATATACGACACGTTGATGTCAGTATAGAATATTGTGCTTCCTTAGGTTTTGATGAACCCTGTGTCTTATGAGGGCTCAGAAGGAAATAAATTTACCCTGCAAGTGTTTGTTTGAAACAGCTACACTTGATTCTTAAACAACAAAATTTGGATGGGAACAGAGAGGTTCTTTCCAGTGGTTTTGTTCCCTTGGGTTTGATCCTTCTTTTAGCAGAGTCTGGCACACTGTCCTTGGCAATGTCAGTGGAGGCCAAGTGGAGTGATGAAGAACTGGAGTTCTGGACTGCAAGGCTGTCAGGCATGAATTGCTGTCATTTGGAAATGGCAGAGCCACCTCCGTTTACAGCACTAGGCTTATGTCATCAGTATTCTTTCAGATGTCACAGAGAAGCTGCTCCTGGGTTTTGGCAGGAAACACTCCCCCACACCCACTTCAGACTCTTTCCTTCTCTTTGCCTCCTCTCCTGTGAGCAAAAACTCTGTCAAGAAAACACATTTATTTGGGCCAGGAACAGAGGCAGCCGGTACTCAGCTAGTTATTTTGATTGCCTGGCTGGTAGGGGATGGGGGAACAGATAATGTCAAGATTTCCTCTGCATTCCAGATCTGTTTTCCTCCTACAGTTAGCAGGCGGCGAGTGTGACTTTTCCCACTCAGCTTTTCCCACAGTCAGTAAGACTTATCTGACAATGGAGTTAGTGTCAACTGTCCAAAACTAACTAGGAGATATCTTCCTTTCACCACTCCTGTGCTGTTATTGCTTATCAATGTCACTCTCCAGCTTAAATGACTGGTTAATTTACAGACATACTGAGACAAATTCACTTCTGTTGCAGCTTCAGTGAGCTCAGTGGAGTTACACTGAGTTTGGCCGTAGGTGTCTGAAAAACACAAGTGGTAGGAACGTGATACTAACAGAAACAAGAACATTGCAACAGTCAAAACAAAAAGGAAGCCCTGAGCTTTGGCAGGATGCCCATTTCAGATTTTGGAGTGTGATCCAACAAGGTGTTCATGTTTTACAGCTGGTGTTGCAAGAGAAAAGTTGTTATTCAACAGCAAAACAATTCCTAAGTCTCCACATCAAAACACAGCCCATGTTAAAAAGCAACAAAGGAAGAAAGAAGTTATAGGCTTTCAGAACAAAAATTCTATTGAGAATCATGATGAATTTGCTTTTAGATGTAATAGAGACTTTGAAAAGACTAGAGTGAAACTGAAACACATTCAACCTGAGATTTTCAAATGACTCTAAAAGAGTTGAATACTGAAATACTATTAGAATTCCACAGAAACAGGAAATGTGAGATGGAATTGATACCTCCAGCTTTACCTCCAGTCCAAGATGGCTTTCGAACAATCTCTTCTGTAATCGGGGGTGGAGAAACATTTTCTAATTGTAACATCTTTTTTAGCTAGATCAAATCCTGCTCCATAGGCCTACTGTAGCACCTCTTCTAGGCAGCTGGTTTGGGATGGAATGAGACATCCTCTTAAGGACATGTGTTTCCAACCCACCTTCCTACCTCCCTCAATTCTATTTTAATAGTGGGTGTCCAAAATTCAAGGAAGGGAAATCTGTTGCTTTTGAAATTTTATTAACATTTCTGTTTCACAGAGGAAGTTAAAATGAATGAAGTGCAAAACCAAGCATTCTAAAGTTAACTCAGTTAATTCTGTTTACCTGGACTAGCAGTGTAAACAGAGATCATTGCATCCAGACCACTTTGTTCATTGCTCTGCTCACTTCTATTTACCACACACAAATTTCATCTAACAGTTTTGTCTGTGATAGTCTTCTGAACTCCCTTTCTCTACATTTCCTTCTTTGCAAAATCCAGTTTTAGTTTTGCCTCCTTACCACTCTTTAGTTTCCTCTTGACGTTACTGTCACTTTGGTTACTTGCCTGCTCATGATGCCTTACAGTGGTCTTCCTTCCTTTCTTCTCTTCCTTATGCCTTTCCTGTTGCCTCTGTGCCATACCTCTGTGTTGTCCAGAGCATCTTACCCCTCTGGTTCTCACTTGTCTTAGTTTAGAAAGACAGGTATCTGTCAGCCAAAGCTGGAGTTTTCCTTGGAATAGAGAATGTAAACCCCCTTCCCCAAATTATTATGATTTTGCAATTAGGGGCTTTAAGGCAAAGATTTGGGAATAGCAATAACAGTTCTTTACTAGGAATATTAAAAATACAAATATAGTAGTACAACAAGACAAGCAAACAAACAAACAAAAATCCTAGAAACCCTGACAGAGTAAGGAATACAACCTGACACCCTGTTGGTCAGGGTGTTAGAAGCAGTCCAAAGTATGTCCTCCTGGAGTGGTAGATGTGGTTCTGTTGGAGTAGGTGATCCCATAGAAAAAGGGTCCAGTAGAGATAAGATGGGTCCAATAGAGATAAGATGGGTCCAGTCTTCCTCTGGAGTCCAGTGGAAAACAGGATACCTGGTGTTCCTACATCTCACTTTTATCCAGGTAGGAATGCCAGGGCCCCCCCTCACTGGGTGGAGCATCTCACAATGTGATGATGTATTGTGTCATGTCTTTGGTGAGCCTTAGTGGCCCATTATCAGCCGATATCCCCCTGGAGGGAGGATGGGTGGTGAAAGAGATAAGGAACACTGCCTCATCTGATTTTAACAGCTGGGCCGTGATCAGAAGACATATCTGCCCCCCTCCCCCTGGAGTTACAGGGATAAAGAAAAATATCTCCCCAACTGCTTTCACAGATGAAATAGAATACACATTTTTGGTTCCATAACCCAAGACATCAGTGAAATAGGCAAATGGCTCTGCAAGATCTCTAAACCCAAGCATAATACTTCTTTTCCACTCTTGCAATCAAAACAAATTCTTGCTCTTCTTTCTGCTGATTAATGGACATATCACGGTCTATCATCGCATCACCCATGGGTTATGTCTTCTTGACTGACTGGGGATTAACCATCTTTCTGGGTAATAACAAGCAAGGTTTAAAAACTGAGGACCAAAAGCTGAAATTCCAGATTCCTGTTTATATTCCCAGACAATGACTTGTAACCACTTCTAAAAATTGGAAAGGGACTTACACTCTAAGACTTAAGGGCATAGTTTATAAAACCATGAATTTTTTGTGCCTGGACAGAGTATTTCCTTAATGCCTTTTCCTTAACAGACTTAAGCCCTGGATGTGAGTACAATCTGGTGTCTTTTTTACAAATAAGAGACAAAGAAATTTCCACTGTCAAAAATGGAGCTAAACCTGGAAGTGTTGGAACACATTCATCAGGTTCAGCTGTCCAGGGGAGATAAAATGATACCCATATTTAAAGTTGAAAAGAAATCATTGTGGGCAACAAAAATAATTACTGCTTCCCATATTAATTATCATATGTTTCTAAAAACAACAAAGCAATCTATAACATTCCCAAATGAGAATACTGATGTAGGATCCAGTATGCGTTTGTAAAAAGAAAAAAAGAAGCTGCTTTTGCACAGAAAAACAGGAAGAGATAAAACTTATCTTGACTTTCCAAACTAATATTCCAGAGATATTCAAAACAGAGATGAAATAATGTGAGAAATCAGTGTGGGAAGAAAATTTTGGTCACAGAACATAAACTTCATAAAAGATCCAAAGACACATAAATTGAACTTGTCAGTTTTCAGAATACAGAGAGGCTAATAATAAGTTGCCCAAAGGATTTTACTAGGACAAGTATCATTTAGAGCTTCATTATCTTGACAAGTGAGTGAACAGATGGCAAAATCTGTAGCAAATTCAAGATTTCCTAGGGTCCTGAAGATTAGAAAGATTTCTGAAAACTAAATTCAAATCACCAAAACAAGGTGATTTGACAAGATCAGTGAAGATGGGATTTCAATTTACGTAAGTCTGAGGTAATGTTCAGGAATGATCTGGAGTGTTCACTGATACTGCATATTTAACAAAATGTTACCAGCTTAGAAAAATATCTAGGCAGCATTATGGACAGCTTAATTAAAACTGCTCAGTGAAAACAGCTGTTCAATTTGCAGCACTAGTTGTGAAAGCAAATAAAGCACTGATTTATATGAACTATAAAAACCAGCATTGATATTATTATAATGTAATCATGTAAATTCAGGGAACTATATTACAGTGATGCCCAGCATCATCAACATTGCAAAACTGTCTAAAAAAAGAAGCATTCAGAGAAGTGAGCAAAGAATGGTAAGAAGGGAAGAGTCAATCATTTTACTTGCCCCATGAAAAAATGTGGCACTGACTTCCTACTCACCTTTTAGTCACAGGGGCATCAAATATATGCAAGATACAGAAGAAGCAGCACACTCTCTGGGCTGGAACCTTTTTCCCCAATTAATGAGGATCATCAAATCAGGAAGAAATGGAGGGCTTTATATTCATGTATTCTGAAGAAACATGGTGAAAGTACCCATACTGGATGAAATTTTCCAATGATGCATATGGCAGTCTTTTTGCAATTACTTCATCAAATGAATAGCTTCACCATTAATGTGAGACTGTCACTAGTGTTTGGTCTAAATGATGGTGTTGGTTTGTTGGGGTTTTTTTAGGAATGATTAGAGTACTTCTTTTAGGAATGGAAGCTGCCCCTGGTGATTATTGAAAAGACCCTAAGTTTTAGCAATTCTGCATTAAAAGGGTAATTTATACCTGTGCAAAGCAAACTAAGAGCCTATTGCTACTTTCTAGTAGTACATACAACCTATTTTGCATTTATCTTGCCCAGCTATAAAAGATAAGCTATAAAACAGGAAAGAGGTGGATACACCCAAATCTACTTAAGTCCTAAAGGATAATGTTTCCGAGATGAAACAGTTTTCTTTATGGCTTGACTGGCAGCAGTGAAGTACTCTAGATAATTTTTAAACCATTTAGCAACATTTCAGAATAGAAATAGGGAATAGCCTCCAGTATGAGTCAGAAGTAGACTAGTTTTTGGTTTTCATATTTACTTCTAACACATTTTTCCCTTTAGCATTGACAGTCACATATTTTTAAGGCCTGAACTCTGAAAGTAGGTATCTGATAACTTTGATCAAACCAAGGAGTAGTTAATATAAATGTTCTCTATCAGGTAAATTAACTGATCTTCTGTCTCAAAAGCTATCACTCCGGTAAGACCCTGCTGAGTTATAATCCCTTTAGCACCTATTCTTCGAGCAATTTGAATGGGTTTTTGTAATGTAAATGAGTCAAAAATAGTCCCTGAAATGTAGAACAATCTCGGGTAATTACTTCTGAACAGATTTGTGTCAGCCCAAAATGACAAAAAGGTGTTGAAATGAATCTGCTTGATAGTAGTGTAAGTAAACAAGATGAGCAACAGCTCTACCTGCAGCACTGTAAAGGTGTTCCGACATCATATGTAGAAACTGATTTCACTAGAAGACATTTCAATACTGAAAAAATTAACTTTGGAACCAGAAATATGTACAAGCAAAGTGATAACCTTTTCTTGCCTTCTGGAACAGTCCTGAATGCATATCTCCTTCATTTGCATGGCACTTAAATGAAGTCAAGAGAAATGTCTTGGTGGAGTCTCAAAAAAGTGTCTGTTAATAATAGGGGGCTCAGGCCAGCTGAATACAGTGTTTCAGGGGGATGCAAGGGGGAGCTAAAGCCTGCTCTGTTTTTTCTGGAATCAACTTTTTAAGTAATTATAAATAAAAAAGATGGTGCTCTCTGGCAGGCAAGTGGTAGCACACTCAGTAGAGAGCTGTGGCTGTGATCTCTGTCATTGTTCTGGTCACATCAGCAGCAGGTGATGGGGAAACACCTCCTCAAGCTCTCTACCTGTGGTACGCTTGGCCAGCTACAGAGCAGTCCCTGCTACTGCCTTTCTTGGGAATAAAGTTGCTTTACCATGTACTGTTTTCAATCCAAAAGAGAAAAGAAAAATATCTTTATGTTTTCTAGCTTTCTCCCATGGTCCTTGATGTTATTATTCATATAATAGTAATTTAATGTCACGATTAAAATTCAGCTATGTGAAAAGCACATGAGTGCATAGCTTAGATTTTTTGCCTCTTGCATGCAGAAATTAGAGCCTAGTTGGAATACTAAGAAAAGTTATGCTTTAATTTCTCACGGGTGATTTCTTTTACATAGACTGTAATTCTCCAGCATCACATCACTGCTCCTGTAAAGTGTGCTGCCTACTATGCAGTGACACCTTATGGTTTACCTCTCTGAGCATATGTAATATAGTCCACATAAAAATATAACACAGTTTTGTTTCAAAAATGATGTACCTTGAATGAAACTATGCCATTATGCAAACTCCTTTACATGCAGTAGGCAGGAAGACTACAAGCAAACAAAATTAAGGTGAAGGACCTACAAATTTGTTGTCACAAGTATTTTTTAGACTTGCAATTCATAGCTGTGCTTTTGCCTACCTGATTATGTGAAGCTATTACTGAAGCACTATTGGACATAATTAGGTAACTTTTTTTTTCCCCAAAGCTTTCTGTAATGGTTTCAAGGGCAGTACTACAGGCCTCTTTTTGTTTCAACCAAAAAAAGTAAAGCTCTCAGCAACTCTGTGTAAACCCTTCTCTGCATAGCTCTAAAAACTGAAACTGCAGTTGTTACTGCTGACTTGTTAATATAACACAGACATGGACATTTCCTGGTTACTGTAAACACTGAAATGCTTTTGGAGTTAATGGAATACAGGTGCTGCCTGACACTACCAAAACGTTCTCACAGAAACAGGGACATTTTTGGACAGAAAGAGCTGCAGATCCACCTAGTCCAGCCCCTTCTTCACAGCATGAATATCCTGCTTCTCAGTGGGAATACCCAGATATGTTAAATGTCATGAAACAGGCATTCTTCCTAAGCTTAAGCTCCTTTATACTCTCAGGAATGGCCATACCACTCAGCCTGCTGCAACAGAGAGTTCTGTAATGCCAGAGATGGGTGATGGAGTGGGCTTAGGCAGGCTTTGGGCCGGCTGGGAAACCTTCCCAGTGGAGCTGTGGGAAATGATGCTTACAATCAAATAGTCACCAGCCTTCACTTCAAATGAGATTTAGACAATACTGTGGATAGACAATTAGCCTTTTTTTTTTTTTTTTTTTTTT
>WEIU01002970.1:69366-81780 GCA_013389925.1 Aegithalos caudatus
GGCGGGTCGGGCTGCGGGCAGGAGCCGGGTGCCGGCAGGTCGCACCCCTCGGCCCGTACAGCAGCACCTGCCCGGGTGCCGGCAGCGCGGGGGTGCTCACGCACGCAGTCGGGCTCGGGGATAAGCCTCCCTGTCGCTGCGTGTCGGAGGTACCTTCTGAGCATCTCTAAAACGAAGAGGGTTGGCTTTGCCTCCGGGAAGCAGGCTCACCTGCTTCCCTGACCAGTCTAACCAACCAGGTTGGCTTTTCATAGGGTTTGCATGTGAAAAGTACCGCAACTCCCAAAGAAAAATGATCTGTTTAATTTCAGGTGCTTCTATTGTTTCAGGTCACCTACCTGCTCTGGCAAACCGGCCTCCTGCAGCTCTTCTGTCCCCAGGTGGGGACCAGAAGGACACAGAGCAGGGCAGGTGCTCCAGGAGGTCGTGTCTCTTTTAGAGCACTGCTATTATGCACACAAGCATCCAATGTGTATTTGTAAAATACTCTGTGAATTAGAAGATCTAGAGGGTATATGCAAGTGCAAGGTAGAGTTATTATACTAGAAAACAATACATCAAGATTTATGAGCGGGATCATGTATAACGAAGTCTAATTTGTAAAGATGGATTCCTCTGTCACATCCTACAGCATTGTTAGGAGTTTGGTGACCTTGCCTAGGGCACTGTGACATGCTGGTATTGTATAATAAAGAGGTAAATGATGCAGGTTTTCAGACTACGTCTACAGCACATTAGTTCTTCTGTACATACAATTAAAGTAATAGATAAAAATTGCATGGTAGTTTTTTGAAAAAATAATCTAAACTGAGTAGCTTCAATAATTAATTACTAAAACTACTAATTTTGTAATATTATGGTTAACCAAAATACTAAACTTTTAATGGTTTCATTTACTTTTAATTCCCTTATTCCTATATTGATAGCAGATGCCAGCAGACATTCAGCAAGGATACTGTTGGCTATTTTTTTCTTTTTTGGTCAAAGACAACTATTGCTTGATTGAGCAAAGAACCTGGGCAGGCTGCCATGGTTCTGTAGCCAACTTCTTAAAGCAACTGGGTATTAAAATTGATGGAGTCAAAACTTTTTATTTAAGATGGATAGAATACTAATGTCCTGGGTTTATGCACTGCCATAATTTAAGTGCTATTCATAATACACTGGTGAGACGCTGATGCACTTTCCCTTTAATTAAATTACTTATCTGAGAACATAATGAAATGTGTACAAATATCTGTTGATGCCAGATATGTTCTCTTGTTCTGTCGCTTTTCTTTCTCTGGCATTTTTGTCCTTGTTTTTATATTTGTTTGTCGTGCTGACCTGCGTAGCTGCAGTGTATATTCCTTGGCCTCTTCTTCCAGCTTTTGTTAATGAGAAGGCAGGAAATTTAAGCTGATCTAAACGTGTCAACTATTTGCTGGTTGCCAGCCCCGCTTCTTCTCCATCGCAAGAGATCTGATCCCAATCAGGTAGATAGATAGTTGTACCAATTCCATCTTTTTCAAAGTTGGCGTTGTAGTTCATCTCTGCCTGGCCCTCAGAGCAGCAGTGTAACTGATAACTCCTGTTAAAGAGCAATGATCAAAACGAAATGCAGTTTTAACCATTAGTGTACTGTAATATTCCAACCATCAAGCCAAATAAAAACCTGTGATTAAATCCTCGCCATGATGACAGCTTTGCAGGCACTTTACATTGTTACTCTTTCGGTCTACTTTAGTCTTTTATCTATTTGTTAAGGATCAGGACACCCATTGTCCAAGATACACCTGTAAAGAAGGCATAATTTTTATTATTCATAAAAATGATATAATTTTTAGGGTTGGATGAGGTGTTGGGAATTCTCTGGTCTAGTCTCCAGCTCAGAGCAGGATCAGCAGTGGGAGCAGAGCAGGTTACTCAGGGCTTTCCCTAGTGCTCCTTGGGAAGAGTTTCTGCCCTGATGTCCATGTGCTGGAGCAGAGGGCAGCAGGACACTGTTGGGCAGCTGGGCTGTGAGCTGGAGAAAGGAGCTGAATCCTGGCTAGAGCAAGGAGAGAGCTGAACTTCGATTCAGCTTCTCCCAAATAGGCAGAGAGCATGGCTGGGTTGTTGTGAAAAGTAGGTTGTGCATAAAAAGACTGCTACAGTGTGCTCCTTCCTTCCCTCCCTCACCCTTTATAGCAGAAGTGATGAGCAGCAGCCTGGCCCCTGGCATGCTCCTGGACAGGGCTGCTCCGTACTGTCTCTTATTCAGGACAGATCTGTGGTGCCCAGCAGCTCTTAGTCATTTCTTCTGATTCACTGACTGGGATTTGTTTTTTAAACAATGGGTGTATCCTCTACGGTGCCAAAAATTGCACCCTTAGGGGGTTTTTGTGCTTTTTGTAAATTTTTTACACTGTTTTCACTATGCTTATGGTTTAATTTGGAATTCGCAAACTGAATGGGGAATGTACTAGAATTTTAACTCTCTGTGGGGACCTATTCCCCTGAAAAGTTATATAAAATACTGTTGGTTTAATGTAATCCTGAACCACTTTGTCATTATTGAGAACCATTGTTTAAGGAATTTGACTTAGGTATTTAATAGGTCCTCCAATAGTGATCACCTAAGGCAATTCTGAGATCCCTGCTCAAATCATGATCACCTGTTACAGTAAAACACAACAAGTTGCGTTTTTTACATTCCTTGTATGTAAGGGGAAAGTGCCACCTTCTAGCTGGCATTCTTTCAGTTACTATCCACTAAAATTAAATTAAATTAAAATGTAGTTTTTAAATTCAGTACTTTTCAAGTCAAGAAACACCAGAGGTAAGGACCCCTGTTGCCGTATTGCACAGCCCCCCTCATAAGGTAGGATTGTCATGACTGACATGATCACCTCACCCTTTTTGTTGCTCAGAATTTTTCAGCCTCATTTACTGCAGAAAGTTATGATCCCCATTCCTGATTCTCTTAACTTAGAGCTTGCTCTACTGCAGCTTTCTGAAATACTGGACTAAGCACAGAATTACAAATTCCCTCAGGTGTTCATGAGCATGGTGCTTAGGAGCGCTGTCTTGTGTATGTCATACCATTAATGTTTTAGTTGTTCCTAGAAGCTGCAAGGTTACATTGTTTCCATTTTACAGATAGAAACAAGAGGCAAAATGAGGCTGAACCCAGGAGTATCAGCTCTTGAGAGTTAGAACTTGAATTATCTACTTTAGTATTCAAAATATGACTCTCTATAGCTGCTGTTGCACAACATTTTGTGCAAATAAGCGTTTGGGGTCTAACTGTACTGCACCCAGGGAGTGAATAAGTTGCAGTTTCTGTGGTCTGGTCAGATTTTGTTTCAGATGACTCCGTGTAGAACAGAGAAGAATGGAAAGTGCTGTGCCACAGGGGCACCATTTACTTGTCATAAACCTGGGGGTTTTTCTGTCTCCCACCTGCAAGAGCTTCAGCAGGGCTGGTACATGACCATTGCCCATCATCAGATAGGATCCTTGGAGACTGCATGTGCAGATGAAGATGAGACTTTTTCTTAGTGCCTGGTGGAAAGAGGGCTGAGTTAGAATTAAGCAGGTGACTTCAGTTCTGAGACTTACTAACGTCTGCAAAATTAATTTTGTTACCCTAGCATTCTTCTGATAAAAGAAAGCTTTGCCTCTCGTTTCTGAAGTTTAGCTTTTAGCTGTTATTTAGCAATCTACACAGATTGCTGCCAGGATTTCTGCTCTGTAAGGCTGTCTCCACTGTGTCTGTGGCACAGATACACCCTCAGTCTTTTTGACAAATCTCTTCTCACATGAGCTTCATGTCCCACAATCCCTTGTATGTTCTGTGTACTCGAAGAGATTAAATCCCTACTTGATCTCCTCTAGCTCTTCTGGTACAATTCCTCTTATCTATCCATTGACATCCTCCCTACTGCCTCCTATGACAGCCCTGTTATACAGGACACCCTTGAGCACTGTCCCAACTCATACTCAGCTACAGAGCTCTCCAGAAGCAACTGCCTGGGGTGGTTTTGGCTCTTTTTTTGGCTTGTCTGTGCTTTGGGTAAAAGGAATTTGGGATCAAATTTCCCACCACACCTCCAGTGGTTTGCTCACTGACATTTCAAACTGTTTTATCTTGTCCAATTTTGGATTTTTCAGATTTTTCAGGCACCAGTGCTAAACTGACTCTTGAACTTCCCCTGTGAGGTTGCAGGGCTTTGTTCGAAAGGATGAAGCACCTAATGTCTCAAATCAAGTAGAATGAAAATGTATGGTGGGACAACATACCATGGACTAATTTTTTCCTATAAATTGATTACCTGAAGCTCCAAAACTGAAACAGGAATGAGGCAGGCTTGTGAGTAAAAGAAAATCTCAGTCTAAAGAAGCCAAAATTTAGACCTTTAAACGGAAAGTTTTAGAAGTTTTACTCTTAGGTATCCTTAACTGTTCAGGAGGACCTTATAAATTGATTAGCAGCTACTAGTGTCTCTTCAAATGTGACCAGAATGCATTTATATCAGAGATGAAATTAACATTATCTGATGTAGGTACAAAATGAAGAATAATTTGTCCAGCAGAAAGTAACTGCCACATCCTTTGCATGTGGCAAAGATGACAAGACAATGCACCTGCTCCTCTCAAAAGTAATTTGTGGTTGGTTCATGGATTATTGGGGTTTTATTGTGTGAAAATGAACAAGCCTAAGTTTTTAATTGCACCTCTGACAGCATGGTGCTCCTTGGCACCTGCTGATCTGTTGATCATGAGGAATACAGAAATGAAAAGTGGGTCCTAAAAAACTAAAACTAGTGGTCACAACCAGAACTATGTGAATTTTAGCACGGTTTTCTGTCATGCCTATATGGAGACAAAAGCAGTTATGATTCTGAAGCCTAATTAAAGAACCATCAAATCTATAGTTTTCTCATAGTTTTTTTCAGTTTTCATGTAAAATGAAATATTTTCAAGAACTTGTTTTTGAAGTTTTTTTACTCTGCAAAGCTGAAGTTTATTTTGGGGTGAAGTCTCTGGAAACCCCAAAGGAAATATGAGTACCAGGCTCCCAGCTCCTCTGAGAGCAAAGGCAGGTGTCCCAGGATGGGACAACCTTGAGTCTGCTGCATCCTGGTATTATCACATTACTGAAATTTATTCTCAATTAAGACCCTTGTGCAAATGTAGCTGATTAATCTACTTTAATGCCATTTGTGAAACAAGTGGATTTTTTTTAATAAAATAATTTTGCAAGATCAGTTTTCATTAAGGAGTGTGGGAGATGGATATGTGAAAAATGCGGTATTTGCTGGGCATACTTTTATGTTCTATTTTGAAACGATGCACATGACATTTTTAGAAAGCAAAGTAGAGATGTTGCAGTCTGCGTCCCCACCAGTGCACTGGAGACTACAAGATACTGATTCTCATGTATTTTGATAAGATGTATATGTGTAAATTCCTCCCTAACCCAGCCCCATCAATGGGAAAAGACTGTCCTTTGTCAAGGAGAAAAGTTATGAAAGACATTCTTTATTCATGATGGAGTGCTTTAGGGAAGAAAGAAAGTGTCTTACAAGTGATTCATTTGGCCAGGCATGCCAGGAAATTTTCTGCTCACAGACCTAAAGAAAATGCAGTATCCAAAAAGTAGTCATTGATCTCATAAATTAAATTAATTGTGCTGTACATTCTCTATTAATATGAGGAGGGCACATTAGTTTAATTAAAGTATGAAGAGGCTTTTCTTTGCACCTATGTGTCGTGGGTTATGTCAGTATCCTGTAAGTTCCATCTCCTTCCTCAGGCACTCCTTGAAGGCCAGTGGTTTGAATCTGGAAAGGGGGCAGTGGTAGCAAAATACCACCATTGTTAGTTCTGCTGCTGCCAGGCTCTCATGACCCTCAGCAACATGAAGTTAATTCCAGAAGTAGAATTACAAAAATACCAATATGCTTGACCTGCCAAGTATTTCTGTATCAGCATGAGACTGTGAAGGGGGGGTGATGGAGGACTCCCCACTGTCTCAAAGTCCAGAGAAAGATGTATTTTTCTCATTCCCATGGCTCTGCTGCAATTTGCCATGCAAGATTTGGAGTGATCATGTGGAAGTAGCAGAGGTTCCTAGGGTGACAACAGCATTCGTCATCTGGCTTTACATTTAATACATAGATTTTCAACACATGGTATTTGAATGAGTACTGCTTCCATCACAGAGAGTTGTATCAGGGATTATTTTCCTAAAAGAAATTCAGTTTTGAATACTTAATTTCCTGACAGTAAGAGATACAAATCTCAGCTGATAAAATGGGGAATCAGTGCTGGCAATAGAATTGGATACCATTTGAATCAGTCATTTTCTGTTTGATGGCTTTAAAAAATGTTCTTGACATCTCTCTCTCTGTCTGGAGCTTGGCTGTTCACAGATTTCAGTGACAAATTAATCTTTAGAAACTATACTTTTTTTTTCCTAGAAAGTTATGATGTCAGTTCTTTTTAAAATAGTTTTTTAGTTGGTTTGTATTTGTTTTTTGTTTGTTTGTTTGTTGGTTGGTTGGTTGGTTTTGGTTTTGGTTTTGGTTTTTTTTGGTGGTTTTTTTTGGTTTTTTTTAATTGGCTTTCTGTGGTTCCTCGAGCATTCAGACATTCTTTCAGTTCTCAGTAAACAAATATTTCTCCTTTTTTCTCTGCACATGTACATGGCCTCAGCTCATTCCACCTGCAGATGTTTCTAAGTGACAAGAAACTTGTTAGTTCTCTACACTGAGATTTTATGGCATATTTCTGTAAGCATTGTACTTTATCCTAATGTTTGCAGACTAAATATTGGAAACAATTCATGGTACTATTTTTCCAGAAGCAGTAAATATAACACAATACTTTTAATTTCCTCTGCTTTTAGATAGATGTGTTTATTGGTGCTTGTATTTTTCTAAGATACACGGGAGCTTATATAGTCTGATAAAAATGCTTAATGCATTTGTCTAACATTAAACAGTGATGATGATTTTATATTCCAAGATTGCTTCTTTATATCAGTCACGGGATATTAAATAATGTATCTTCTCAGTTATTTCCTACTAGGTGTTTTTGTATTTATTCGTATGACTGTAATCCTATAGGCTGCGTCCATATCCCCATGCAAGTGACTTTATTTATAATAATAATGCCCATGCCAGAACATTTATATGGAACATTTATCTCCACAATAAACTTTTAGCTGCATAGTGAACATCAATAGTCTGTTGGTGTCTGGCCAGCAAATTCTGAAACATGTGAAATTTCTGGACTCAGGAAGATACTCGAGACTGGACTCTCATTCTTCTGCTTTCCCAGTTACAGAAGGATGCAGTGTTTAGTTTCAGGAATCATGAAGTCCCAATTCTGAATTTTGCCTTATTGCTTTTTGCTTTAATTAAAAAAAAAAGTCCCATATTTTCATATTTTTAGGTTTTATGAGAACTTAGATGACTTAACAATTTGATTTTGTGTAATGCTTGCCAGGCATTGGCCTTGTTTCACAGCAGTGCTTTGACTCACTTTTATCTTCTTGTATTTTGTACTTCTTGGATTTCTTGAGAGACAGATGTTCTGTCTTGCTCTTCCTTATTTCTTTGGTTTTTCTGTCTTACCATGGCCAAATCTTGTGCTGCTATATATTGTAATTCCTTTCTAAATCATCTCCTTAAGTAACAATTTATTGAGAAACCCAGCTTTCACTTCTACTTAAGCACATTTGCGTAGCAAATTTAAAAAGAAAATGTGAACTTCGGAGTCTGAAAAGCCAAGAAAAAAATTCATTTTGTAAAATGTCTATTTCAAGCTAACCTCATGATTTTACAGAATGATGTCTGTCTTGTGATTCTTGAAAATTTGGGTTTGGCAATATTATTTTCAATTAATTAAGAATCTGTGATATTTCCTTTTGATTATTACAGGCTTAAGAATATGACAGTATAGAAGGTGCCTTGACTGATATTAGAGCATTCACAAGAAGAGTGCATTTCTGTAGCTCCTTTGCACATCCTGTTTACAGTTTAAAAAGGAAAACATTTTAACAAACAGACCAACCTGGTGCACCTTGTACTGCAAATATTCAAAGGCACGCAGATATGTGTGCAGCAAACAGCTGTGCTCCAAGAAGGGTTCAGGAACACCCGGAATCCATGGCACTTGGTTCCATAACACAGCCGACTTCAACACTCAATTTAATTACTTTACAAAACAATCCATTTCATGTGAAACACCCTGCCTGTCATTCCAGTAGAGGGCAGTAATTTACATACAGTAATGTCAATTAGGCTGCCTGCACATGATGTGTCACTCAGACACAGCAGTTGCTTTTATTAAGGTAGTGCAATATTCAAGGCATTCTCTGTCCTCAAAAACACAATGCCACCCAGGAGCCTTTTTTCCTGAGGTTTTGCAGCAGGACACCTAGCAATATAGAAATAGAACAAAATGTATGAGAATTGAAGAGTAAGATGTTTTCAGCTAGCATGGTAATCAAAACTAAACTCCACTGTATATAAAGACCAGAGTGAATTGCATTTCAATGGATCATTTCATAGAGATACTGATTTTTTTTGTTGTTGCTGTTGAGCAGGAAGTATATAGAAAGGATTTTGCTATAAAACCCTTTTTACAGAAATCATTTTTACAGATCCAGCAACATGCTATAGTACAGTGGAAGAGGTGATACTGGAAC
Source organism: Aegithalos caudatus (assembly GCA_013389925.1). Lineage (NCBI taxonomy): Eukaryota > Metazoa > Chordata > Aves > Passeriformes > Aegithalidae > Aegithalos > Aegithalos caudatus. The sequence goes on from WEIU01002970.1 coordinate 78,047, forward strand.
TTATAAATGGTATTTTTCTTTAAGCTGTAAAAATTTGATTCATAATCTATTTCAAATCACTATGACGTAAAATTTGTACTTAGCAAAAAATTGTCTAAGCATTGGTATTTCTTTAGCAGCAAGGTAAGTTCATTAGCTTCAAAATAGCTTGCTTAATTTTATAAATGCTTCACAAATTTTACTTGTCACGGATGTAAAATAATATGGGGATAATTAATTTCTTCTGTTGCCTGAGCTAAATGAATAGCACTGGTGCTTTGATAAACCAAGGACTGTTTTCTGTGGAGGACTGGTTTTCTAGGCCACGATGATGCAGAAGGCCGCTGAACCTTCACAGGTCATTTAATACAGAAGCACTTTAATAGACAGCCACAAAACTGGAGTATTGGTTTTGTTATAGAAAGAATTTAAAAGGATATTGCCTCAGAACAGTAGCATAGTTCAAATGTACCTTAGATCATGTGTAGATCTGTCTGAATTTGAGCAAAAATTAGTTGAAATGTCTTTGTATATGGTCTTCTATTGCTGCAATTTATGAAGAAATGTAAGATAGGCTGCCAGCTCCAGAAAAAGATAACTTAAGAGGACAGTGAAAGATGTAAGTCAAAACCAAAGTTAGAAATTTAACTTCTCTCAGTCAAAGTACCAAAAAGTTACACATAGCATTACAAAAAAAAGGGTTCCTAAAGATTTAGGGACCTCCTACATTGGTTCATAGCTTGGGCTTCTCTAAAGTGTGTGGCATACTTGTGTAAATTTGTGTTGGATTCACTGCATGAAGGAGTGAGGATCCAAGCCTTTGTCCCAACCTTTAGATTATTTTGGATATGCCTCTCATTCTTCTGCTAAATACATTTCTTTTTTCCCATTCCTGTCCCCCTCGTCATGATCTGAATGGCATGCTTCTTCATGGCTTATCCAGAAAAATGCTGTAGTAAATTATTTGAGACTGAGTCGCTTATGTGTCAGATGGCTGCTGAAATGATATGTGAATGGCATCTCATGGTCTTGCTCATTTTAAGAGGTGTCTTTAACATAAGCATAGATTTTTATTGAAATAAATCAATTTTACAAGGAGATTTCACCCATTGGACTTATAGTAAGAAAGAAACTTTTTATTTATTGCATTAGAAAGACCACAGCTGGGAATGCACCCATTAATAGACACAAACAGATGGATTCTGACAAGTCTGTGAACTATTCACACTCTTTTTTAGCAAATATTTTGCTATGATCCCAAATTGCAAATGTTACTTCAGAAACAAATATGTAACCATCTATCTCAAGGCATAATACTAAAGAGTCATGAGTAACATTAGAATATTGTAATTTCATTATGCATATGGTACTCATTTGAAATTTAGGAAGTAGTGTTTAAAAACACTCCCGAAATCTTGCCTTGGTTCAATAAATGTTTTAAATTATAATTAGTCATAGAATCATTTAGACTGGAAAAGACCTTTAAGATCATTAAGTCCAAGCATTAACCCAGAACTGCCAAATCCACCACTAAATGTCCCTCAGTGCCACATCAACATGTCTTTTTAATACCTCCAGGGATGATGACTCCACCACTTCCCCTGGGCAGCCTCATGCATAACAACACTGTTAGTGAAGAAATTTTTCCTAATATCCAATCTAAAACTCCCCTAGTGCAATTTGAGGCTGTTCCTCTTGTTCTGTCACTTGGGAGAAGAATCCAATCCCCATCTTACTACACTCTCAGGTAGTCGTAGAGAGTGGTAAGTTCTCCTCTGAGCCTACTTTTCTTCAGGCTAAACACCCTTAGCTCCTTCAGATGCTCCTCGCAGAACTTGTGCCCCAGACCCTTCCCCAACTCCACTGCCCTTCCCTGGACACGCTCCAGCCCCCCCCAATGTCCTTCTTGTAGTGAGGGGCCCAGAACTGGATACAGGATTTGAAGTGTGGCTTCACCAGTGCCAAATACAGGGGGACAATCCCTGCCCTGGTCCTGACCACACTTACTGATACAGGCCAGGATGACATCAGCCAGGAATTAGACTGGCTCACATCCTGCTGCTGTTGACCCACACCCCCAGGTCCTTTTCTACCAGGCAGCTTTCCAGACACTGTCCCCAGCCAGTCGTGCTGCATGGGGTTCTTGTGACCCAAGAGCAGGACACTGCACTTCTCCTTGTTGAACCTCACACAATGGGCCTCAGCCCTTCCATCCAGCCTGTCCAGATCCCTCTGCAGAGCCTTCCTGCCCTCCAGCAGATCAACACTCCCACCCAGCTTGACTTCATCTGCAACCTGAGGGTGCACTCAATCCCCTTGTCCAGATTGTCCATAAAGACATTAAACAGGACTGGCCCCAGTACTAAGCTCTGGAGAACACCACTGGTGACCAGCCACCAGCTGGATGTAACTCCATTCTCCAGCACTCTCTGGAGCCAGACCAACCAATTTTTTTATCCAACAGAGTGCACTTGTCCAAGCCACAAGCACCCAGTGTCTCCAGAAGAATGCTGTGGGAAAAGGTTTGAAAGGCTTTACTAAAGTCCAGGTGCACAGCATACAAAGCCTTTCCCTCATCTGCTAAGTGGGTCACCTTGTTATAGGAGGTCAGGCTGGTCAAGCAGAACCTGCCTTTCATAAACCCATGCTGGCTGGGCCTTATCCCCTGGTTATCCTGCACATGCCACGCAGAAGCACTCAAGATGGTCCACTCCGTGACCTTCCCTGACACTGAGGTCAGGCTGACAGGCTGAACAGGTAGTTGCCCTGATCCTCCTTCTGACCATTCTCTTAAATGGATGTCACATTGGCTAATCTCCAGTCAACTGGGACCTGTCCAATTATGCAGAGCTGCTGGTAAATGATGGAAAGTGGTACAGTGAGCACTTCTGCCAGCTCCCTCAGTACTTTTGTGTGGATACTATCCGGTCCCATAGACTTGTGTGTATCTAAGTGGTATAGCAGGTTGCTGACCATTTCCCCTGGGATTATGAGGGCTTTCTTCTGTTCCCTGTCCCAGTCTTTCAGCTCAGGGAGCTGAGTTCCCCACGAACAACTGGTCTTACTTTTGAATACCTGAGGAAAAGAGAACAGTAATGCAGCCTTTTCCTCATCCTTTGTCACTGTGTTTTTCCCTGCATCCAATAAAAGATAAAGAGGCCAGTGTTCTTCAATGTCTTCATAAACAGCTTGGATGCAGAACTTGAAGGTATACTATGTTTGCTGATGATGTTAAACTGGGAGGAGCTGTTGAGTTCCTCAAAGGCAGAGAGAGGCTCTATACAAAGATATCTTGATAGAGGGCTGGGAAATCACCAACAATATGCAGTTTAATAATGGTAAGTGCCAGATTCTTTTGTCTCCAGATGTGTGGTGAGCAGAAGTCCTCCAGGAGAACAAGGGCTAGTGATTGTGAGACGTTTCTCAGCTGCTTGCAGAATATTCTGTCTGATTTTTCATCCTGTTTGGGTGGTCTACAGCAGACTCCCACTAGGATGTCTGCTTTCTTGGCTTTCCTGCTATTTCTTACCTATGCACACTCAACCCAATCATCACTGTCATCAAGCTCTGCATAATCAATGCTCTCTAACCTACAAAGCTGTCCCACCACCACTCCTTCCTTGCCTATCCTTTCTGAAGAATCTATAGCTACTCACCACAGCACTCCAGTTGTTTCAATCATTCCCATGTCTCTGTGATGGCAACTGTCATAGTTTTCCTGCTGCACAATGGCTTCAGGCTGCTCCTGTTCGTTG
>WEIU01002970.1:83932-202754 GCA_013389925.1 Aegithalos caudatus
CCAGGATGACATCAGCCAGGAATTAGACTGGCTCACATCCTGCTGCTGTTGACCCACACCCCCAGGTCCTTTTCTACCAGGCAGCTTTCCAGACACTGTCCCCAGCCAGTCGTGCTGCATGGGGTTCTTGTGACCCAAGAGCAGGACACTGCACTTCTCCTTGTTGAACCTCACACAATGGGCCTCAGCCCTTCCATCCAGCCTGTCCAGATCCCTCTGCAGAGCCTTCCTGCCCTCCAGCAGATCAACACTCCCACCCAGCTTGACTTCATCTGCAACCTGAGGGTGCACTCAATCCCCTTGTCCAGATTGTCCATAAAGACATTAAACAGGACTGGCCCCAGTACTAAGCTCTGGAGAACACCACTGGTGACCAGCCACCAGCTGGATGTAACTCCATTCTCCAGCACTCTCTGGAGCCAGACCAACCAATTTTTTTATCCAACAGAGTGCACTTGTCCAAGCCACAAGCACCCAGTGTCTCCAGAAGAATGCTGTGGGAAAAGGTTTGAAAGGCTTTACTAAAGTCCAGGTGCACAGCATACAAAGCCTTTCCCTCATCTGCTAAGTGGGTCACCTTGTTATAGGAGGTCAGGCTGGTCAAGCAGAACCTGCCTTTCATAAACCCATGCTGGCTGGGCCTTATCCCCTGGTTATCCTGCACATGCCACGCAGAAGCACTCAAGATGGTCCACTCCGTGACCTTCCCTGACACTGAGGTCAGGCTGACAGGCTGAACAGGTAGTTGCCCTGATCCTCCTTCTGACCATTCTCTTAAATGGATGTCACATTGGCTAATCTCCAGTCAACTGGGACCTGTCCAATTATGCAGAGCTGCTGGTAAATGATGGAAAGTGGTACAGTGAGCACTTCTGCCAGCTCCCTCAGTACTTTTGTGTGGATACTATCCGGTCCCATAGACTTGTGTGTATCTAAGTGGTATAGCAGGTTGCTGACCATTTCCCCTGGGATTATGAGGGCTTTCTTCTGTTCCCTGTCCCAGTCTTTCAGCTCAGGGAGCTGAGTTCCCCACGAACAACTGGTCTTACTTTTGAATACCTGAGGAAAAGAGAACAGTAATGCAGCCTTTTCCTCATCCTTTGTCACTGTGTTTTTCCCTGCATCCAATAAAAGATAAAGAGGCCAGTGTTCTTCAATGTCTTCATAAACAGCTTGGATGCAGAACTTGAAGGTATACTATGTTTGCTGATGATGTTAAACTGGGAGGAGCTGTTGAGTTCCTCAAAGGCAGAGAGAGGCTCTATACAAAGATATCTTGATAGAGGGCTGGGAAATCACCAACAATATGCAGTTTAATAATGGTAAGTGCCAGATTCTTTTGTCTCCAGATGTGTGGTGAGCAGAAGTCCTCCAGGAGAACAAGGGCTAGTGATTGTGAGACGTTTCTCAGCTGCTTGCAGAATATTCTGTCTGATTTTTCATCCTGTTTGGGTGGTCTACAGCAGACTCCCACTAGGATGTCTGCTTTCTTGGCTTTCCTGCTATTTCTTACCTATGCACACTCAACCCAATCATCACTGTCATCAAGCTCTGCATAATCAATGCTCTCTAACCTACAAAGCTGTCCCACCACCACTCCTTCCTTGCCTATCCTTTCTGAAGAATCTATAGCTACTCACCACAGCACTCCAGTTGTTTCAATCATTCCCATGTCTCTGTGATGGCAACTGTCATAGTTTTCCTGCTGCACAATGGCTTCAGGCTGCTCCTGTTCGTTGTCCATGCTGTGGGCATAGGTGTAGATAAGCCTCAGATGAGCTATTGATCCCCCCATCCTGTCATTAAGCAGAGAAGTTCCTCCACCTGGGCACCCTCTACTCTCATCTGTGCTCACAGGTGCCACCCCATACTGGCAGCATGTTCCTGCCAGAGCTGTCTGGGCAGCTGTGCCAGCCATGCTTGGCTCTCCCCCAGCAGACAGCACTGCTCCCTGCTCAGGCTGGCACTGCCCCAGCACCCTTCCTGCAAACTGCTGTGCCACACCCTGGTCACCAGTGCTCCCCACGGGCTTATTTTATATGCATGGCCCCCAGCCAGCTGCTGTCATGCTAGATGTGGGTTCTGACAGCTCAAGGCTCCTCGTTTCAGTTACATGGAGTTAAATCCTTTGCTCCTGGCCCTTGCCCAGTCACAGGAGATAGGGTGCCTGTATGGATGTGGCGAAGGGAGGATTTTCAGCGAAGGCCGGCACCACTTCCAGTTGTGGAAGTCGCCATCTGAGAGAAGGTAAATGTTCATCTTCAGAATAGCTCAGCAAACAAAGTAGCAGCAATTAATTATGCAATATAAGCAGCTGCTAGAGGAGTTGGTAAAGAAAAATGATGGGTGGTGAACTGCTGAGTAACAGTATAACTATTGACTCAGATCACTTGAGAGTAAAACCAATGTGTAGCACACAGTTCTCTTCAATTGTTAAACATTAATTTGTAGATTTCAGGTTTTATTCAACATCACTGTATTTCTGATATCACAGGAAAGCAAAAAAGACAACTGATTCCTCTTTTCTGCATTATTTATTGCTGCATTTACTTTTACCATATCTTCTCTTTACTTTTTTCAGCTGAGAATTTTCAAGCCCCATGACAGCATTAAGCCCACCAGCTTTGAATAAACTGGGAAATCGTGTTACCAAAAAGACAGTTAAAATTCAAAATGTCAGTAATCACCCTTAATGTGCATAACCAAACATACATACATTGAGCCTCTACATGAATTTCTGCCACATGGTGAGGTGTTTGGGACTTGCCCAGTTTCTTTCCTGGGAAGAAACGTCGACAGTTTCATTAGCAGCTAATAATTTGGATCATTTGTTTTCCTGACAGTCGCTTTAAGAAAAATAAAGAGTTTCTCTAAAATCAGCTGAAATGCTCTGAATTCTGATGTAGGGATGGCTTTTATTATCCTGACTTGACCCACTCCATCACTCCTGAACATAAAGAAACATCAGTCCACAGAGAATCAGAAACATATAGTTTTATATCAGCCTGGCAGATGAGTATTTTGGTAATCACAATTGCACTCTGTCTATCCCTAAGAGCTCCAAGTGCTTTTGTTTCAGAACAAAACTGATAATTTGATTATGGTCTGAATTCAGCAGAGCACTTAAATGCAGTATAAATTTAATTTTTTTAATCATGTGGAGTAGTCTGTTTTGTTATATTTAACTTCTAAACCAGCAGTAGATTATTTAAAAAAATATTATCTTTTAAATCAGCATGGTTGGATGTATGAGTTCATCAGAAAGCGGAAGGTACTAGTGATGCCTTGAGAGGCTACCTAGACTAGAGGCTAGACAATGTTAAAGGAATAAGGTAGGTATTTATTAAAAAGACCTTCAAAGATATACCTTGGGCAGTACAAGAGCCTGGCCAAAGCTACACCCAAGATGGATGAGGGTCATGAGTTTTCACACTTTTATAAGTTTTGGTCCATTTACATTTTGTGGTTAATTGTGCAGTTACAGCTTTGGGGTATAAAGTCTCATGCTCCCAGATTTCTCTCCTCAATTCACCTTGTTTATACTTCTTGGGCCTTAAGCTGTAATCTTAGGCTGACAAAGGACAGTTTTGTCTAACTCTACTGCGAAGAGAACTTTATATGAAGTTCAGAGTCACACAATAATGCAGTACAGAATCTGGAAAATATGAAAACTAAAACTTAAGGCATCACCAGAATATCCATATTTCCAGCATATAACAAAACAGAAGATACTAGACCCAATCTGATTCAAATAGAGGACAAATACATTTCAGAATCTAGGTTAGACAAAACACCACCAAATAAAATTGACTCTGAAACATCTGGTTTGTTTTATACAAAGCCATAAACATGCGTAATAACTAAATGGCCTAAGCTGTTTCTTTGGAAGGCACCCTAAAAAACAAGGACAGCAGGACAAGTGTTTACAAAGCCAAGGCATATACATTAATCGTGGCATGGCAACATTTTAAAGAAACTATCAAATTCAGAGGGATTATGAAACAGCTGGGATGAATTTTAGGTAGGAACTCTTTTAAATCTCTGGATTCTAGGTCACAATAGAGGCTGTAACACAGGGCACTCACTCACGCTTGTACTCCTTTGTGTTGCTTTCTCTTAAGGGAGAATCATGACTTGTAGAGGGCTGGAACCATTATCTCTTATTTTATGGAAAGCATCAGTTGGTGCAATCATTAGGGATCTTGAAACTGGGAAGAAGTTTATTGCTGTGACAGATCGGGCAACATATGGAAGGAAGTAAGATGTTCTCCAGAGACAGATTAAGTTTTTGCCAAGGCATTTTACTGAAATTTTGGAAAATAAACAGGTCATTAATTGACTCCAGATTTAGCTACTGCAAATTGTGCAAAGATGTTGCAAACCAGATGCTTTCCCCTATTTGTTTTTACAACCCTTTCTATTTATAGATGCCCTTATTTGATGACTTACTTCTTTAATAGAGGGCATTGTTTTACACCGGAAGTCTCATCTGTTTTGCCAGTAGGTGCCTGACTAAAACATACATGTTCACACAATTGCAGGGATGAAACACTCAGCAATAACATAAGTAGGAAATAAACATAAGTAGCAATAACATAAGTAGGAAGAAATTAACATTTAAATCTTCCCTGGGTTTCTTAGCACATAACAATTTTCAGCCATACTTTATGCAGAGCCTACTAGTGAAATAGTAGAGGCAAAGATTCCTATCCCAAGAACAGCATCCATAGACTTGTCTTGCCAATGAAGGTGTGAATACAATCCCTGTTGGCTTTTCTCTGGCTTCCCAAGTTGTGTGACACAGCCACTGATGTACCTGTCAGCCCTGTGGGAGCCTAACTTCAACTTGAACTCCAGACTAAGGTTGGATCCCAAAATGGGAATGTAGCAGCCAAGTCAACAAAGCTGTACCAACTGACAGAAATACTTGAGAAAAGAAATATTCATTCCTTTTCCACTTAGGCTTCTTTTAGTGTTCAGCATACAGGCTCTATTTTATGCTCTATCCGTACAATCTTGATTCATGTTATAAATAACATACTGAGTGAAGAGCATCTGCCCTGACTTGAAAGCAGTGAGTCTAGTGGGGATGCCTTCTAAAAGGATTGAGCTAGTCACACCAGGTCCTTTACAGCCAAGACAGAAATAGGTACATGTGAAAGCCAGTCGTGTCATCCTGAAATAGATGTGTGAGACAAGGGGAATGAATTGCCCTACGGTGGTGCTTATTTCTTGCCATAATCTTAGCCAAGTGACAGCACCAAAGACCTGCTTGCAGTGACAGACTGGGAAAAGCCATCTCTTCAGCTGCCACCTAAATGCCTTTGATATGGAAATCAGTGAGCCACTAGCAGTGCAGAAGCTTAATTTTAGAGATTGCTGCTCATAACATCTCTGGCTTCATTTTAAAGTACCTGCTCAAGTCAGCAAAGCAGGAGATGGAGCTGATGAGGCACCTGAGATTTCAGTGGCACTTGTACATGCACTTAAAGGTACATGTTCTGACAGTAACCTGCCAGTGTATCTGAACCTTGCATAAATTTATTTCTTCATTTCCAGTTTATTCTGGGGAGGCAGATTGTGAATTACACATCTTTAGAAGACATTCTGAATTAATTGTAATAAAAGCTGCACGATTTTACTTGTGAGCCCTAACAGGCTTAGCTAAGCAACAGGGAGAGCAGCCATGCAGAATTCATAAAGCATGTTTTAAAGTGCATTTTGAGGTTCATTTTTCAAACTAGTAGGTAGTTATTTGATGTAGGAATATTTATTTTACTGTGTCATCAGTCAGAACAAAAGTCCATCAGGCTCAGGTATCCTGTTTTTCACAACTGAAAATGCTGCTAGTGAATGCCTAGGAAAGAGTGTAACATGACAAGTTTATGGTATGACCTCTTAGCTTCCAGGTTTCAGTAAATAGTTCTTTGCTGATGTTGTTAACAGGGCTGCCAATTAGGAGCAAAGTAAACGGGAGTTTTATGATGTGACTGTGCACTTCCTAGCTGAGCTACACCTAAGCTTGTGAGACACACTGACTGTTTCCTGTTTGAAATGTTCTGCAGACGTGTAATCCCTCACATCACAATTGCTATTTTAAAAAGTTATTTTCATGTCATTCCCAGGTGTCATGGTCAGAGTTGCCTCCATGTCACTAGTCTGAGCAAAGTGAAGTGTCACTAATCTGAGTGAAGTGGGAACAAAGTTTATTTTTAAAGCAATAGAGGCTTGTTAGTGGCTTGAAAGCAAAACATTCAGAACTCCATTTGGTTTTAATTTATCATCTAAGCTATTATGTTTGGTAACATATTAGGAACCAATGAGTATATTATTTGTCATAAGCTCTCCGGGACATAAAAGGATAAAAAATAAAGACTGAAATACACTAATCTCTGCTTCATTATTTTGCAATCCAAGAAGAGACTACATTCAAAGTACTTTAAAGCATATTCCGGTGTCAGCTACATACATGCAAATTCTGAGCACTTACAGAGTATACAATGAATTCTGTCTTGGAGTAAAACAACTTCCAGTGGTATGCTCTGGAAACTTCTTTCAGGACCCAGTTTTGCCTTAATTTCATGTCCTTATAGCTAAGAACAGCACTCACTTGTCAAAATGTGATGGAACAAGAGGCAAAAAAAAATGGCAAACATAAACAGGACCAACCTTCTTCACAGGTCAGGTGCAATTTCAGTTTTGCAATACCTTGTTGCCCAACTTGAGATACTTCAAAGAGGTCTTGTGTCCAGACTGAGGAAACCAACCTTCCCAGAAAGTCAGAGCTTTTCAAGTGTCATGGAAAACAGACCCAAGATGAGTAGTTCCTTTTGAAGGTTTTGGCCAAGGAATTTTTCCAGTAAAACTACATTCCATAAACATGGAGCAACACCTTAAGTAGACAACAACAAATGAGGAACACCATGAGGTTGATTTGAAACAGAGCTGTATATTCAGACAGTGGGACAGAGAGAAAGCCTGTGAGAAGGATGTGATAGGATGCCAGGATAAACATGAGGGCAGACAGCAATATTTTCATCACTCTGTAATTGAGAGAGTAGAAAGAAATTCACAGCTGGAATGGAACTTATCAACCAACTCTCTTGGTGTGCCTATTTCGAGCAGAGGGGGAATCAACAGAGGAAGAGTCTTGGTAAGTGGCTGCTGAGGGAGGGTGTGCAAGAGAGGGTATGAGCTAGGGAGAGGAGAAGGGAAGTACACCTGTATCAGGGACTGGGGGAGGAGGAAGGAATGTTTGCTGGAAAATAGTTCATCTTGCCTGCATTGCTGCAGGTCCTTGGCTTTTTCTGGACCTTCCTGTACACGGAAGCATTCTCCAAAGGCAGGCTATGGGGAAAAAGAGCTGCAGGACTGCCTGCCTTTTTTCAGAAGGAGCAGCATGGTGGCTGGAAAGGGAGCTTTGGGAAACCCTTTCCTCTCTGTTGCTCCTGCTATTTGGTTTCCACTCTAAAAAAAACCAACCTCCTGCAGCTTTATCCAGTAAGACACATCAGATCTGTGATGTGTATTAAGCACATTGCAAAATGTGAGTGAAAAGAAGTATGCAAGAAATATGGAATCTAAAAATGAAATGCTTAAATTATGCATAGAGCAGTTGGTTGCTAGAAGACAACTAATCTTGTCCAGGGACTTTTCCAGTTCATAAATATCAATATTGTAAACTGTACCATTACTGTTTTATTGTGGAAGTTCTGCCAGGAATTAATGTGGGATTTGTTTGGGCTTTTTATTTTTTTTAATTTTTTGTTAATTTAAAAAAAAAAACAAAAACAAAAACAAAAACAAAAGACAAAAAAACAAACTATATGTAATTTATAATCCTAAGTTTTATCATATGAAGAAAGAATTTTTTGGGATTAAAAGCTATAGGCATCATGCTTTCTGCTCCAAACAGACACGGCTATAGAGAGCACTTGCTGTGGATTGTGCTAAATTCTAGCTTTGGGTAAGGAGTAAGTGATCCATGCATTTCTCATATTCTGCCAGCTTCTTTATTTGTGAGGTTGCTAATCAGACACAGTATGGCTGATATTGTGCAGCCATATAAGTGTGCAGATGTGTTGGTCACACTTGCTGTGAGGTGGTGGCTCAGTCTTAAAGCTGGCACAGTGACCAGATTCTCTGCTCATCCATGATGGTTTTTTTGTACTGGGCCTTTGTTCTGGTTCTGGTGACCTGGGGAAGGGAAGAAAATGTCATGTACACTCTGTTCTGCAGGGCATGGACAGGCCCATATCTGGACACCATGGGGACCTCAGCTCTGAGCTGTATTCAATGCCCCCACTTGCCCTTGCAGCAACAGCACAGAACTGCCACATGTCAGGCCAGATGTCCCCACACTGCACCAGGGACAGTGGCTGCCACAAGGCTTAATTCAGTTGGCTTTGTTAAGGAGATGGGAGAGGCAGAACAGGTTACCAGCCTCTGCAGAGGACATCCCTCTCCAGGAACATTTGGCACCCCGCCGTAACTTAGACTTCCCCCATGCATCAGCCAAAGCCCCAAATTTCCTGGGTCTCCAGGAGGAGTAACCAGCAAAGGGATGGTTTTGCTGTACCTAGCGGCTGTCCTGGTGGTGGTGGCTTGGGGACTGTAGAATAAAAAAGAGGAATTCCAACTGTCAGTAAACAAAATCCTTTATATGTATCCTACAAAGTACTTTCTTGCGTGCAAGGCTGCAGTCCAGCCCTAGAGTCAAGACTCAGAGTATTAGTTAGTGCACATTGCAGAGCCACGTGTAGAGCCCTTGTTACATAGAATTGATAAGATCTGATAACATGCATTTAATAACACATTGGGACATCTCTGGCATTCTGCAAGTTTAAGCAGTAAGTGTCTCATCTGAAGGAATCCACTACAGGTGTAAGACCATTTTAAAGGATATTTATTTTCTCCTTAGCTTATGCAGTTACAGTAGATTTTAGCCTGCCTCTAGTGGACTGATACTGCTTGTAAGGAAAATTAATCTTCCTACAAAATTGCATCTCCTTTCTTTTTACATATAAGTACCAAAATAGTTAAGAAAGGCAAAGATTACTGTTATCAGTCAGGAAACTGGTGTACAGAGACAGGTTATACAACTTCCCTGAAGTCTTCCAGCAAGTCACTGCCAGCTATTCCTGTGCCCTAACCATCCTATCTGTCTGCTTTACTGGGCCAGAGACTGAAATCATGCAACAAGTATTCATTGATTTCAAGAAGCCTGGAGAATTTCATGTTCCCATACACCAGTCCCCTGCTGCTGTATTTGAAATAGTGTTGCCAAGAATTTTTCTGTTCTGCCTTGTTGCTTTTTAAAAACTTTTACGAAATCTAACTTTGGCATTGGTTCTCTAGCACAGAGAGAGGGAAAAAAAACTGTCAAAACCAGATCAAAACCTGAATATTTCACCTCTTTCCCATTTGATCATGAGAGTACTGGAGTCCTGTTGAAAAGAAAGTAAATAGAAAAGCCCTTACCTGAAGTCTGCAACAGCATGAACCTTCAGCTCAGATAGGAATGTTTGTCTGTGAGTGAGTGACACCAGCAGTAGGGCTGTGTGGGGCTTTACAATGTATTTGGATAAATATAAGAAACTAAGTTTATCTAAACACTTCTTGACGTTATCAGTGTGTTGTTCAAACACTTTGTTAGTGAGACTGTGAGACTAGGATGTGTGTAAGCCCACCACTATTTAAATATATTTACAGAGTTCCTGTGAGTTTAGTTTTAGGAACTTGCGTATAGATTCAGCAGATGGAGTTGCATTAAGGGTATGGGAACTACTTTTAGCTCATTGCTGTCATAATACTCTCCAAATGCTTTAGCAGAGGAGGTCTGCCACCTCAAATGTCTTCCTCTCTTTTGAACTCTATTACCCAACTGTTGTGCTTTTTCCTTAATTTACTCTTGAGAACCACTGTCTTTAGGGACTTCACATAGTGTGGTATGCTGGCTATTCCTGGCTTGTGAAGAGTTCAGCTAAGGCCAGTGGAGTCTCTATTCATATGCTGGTGTGGTTTGACTGAGGAAAAGTGTTTGAAAACTGAACAGGAATGAGACCATAATGCCTAAATTAGCAGTTAGGCACTGGATGAAACAACTGACCCATTCCAATGATCTTACCAACCATCCAAGAGCTTCTGGTCCCTTCTAAGCCCCTGGGAGGGCAGAAGGGACAGAGAGGTCACATCCTCTGTGCCTTACACTGTGGCAAACAGACCAGCAGCTTACACTTCACCAGCACATGTGACAGGAGGTCACAGAGAGGCTGTGCCCAGAGAAATACTGTCATTCCTCAGGCTGCAGCCACAGACCACAGGAGCAGCTATTTTGATGTATTTATGCACTAGCAGTGCTGTTAGGACCCCACATTTACATAAGCTGTGGGGTGGTACCTCTGGTTAGCTCAGGTGAGAATACAGACTGGCCTCTTCTGCTCAGAACAGACCCAGTGGAGTGGCCACAGGTCAGACCAACCCAGTATCATGTGGTCAGTGGGAAGATGCAGATATTTTCAGAAAAATATAATGCTGGGATAGGCATATAGTGATTTTGTTGTATATCCTACCTGCATTCATATGGTTCAAGGTGGTCCTGAGCCACAAGCTGGAATTTTGTGCTTAATGGGCCTTGCTGAATTTTTCTTCCAGGGATTTTATCCTTTTTTGAATTCTCTAACTTCTGAAAACCACAGTATCCTCTAACAATGACTTCAGGGGGTCAGCTATGCATATATGGAGAATTATTTATGTTCATTCATTTTTGAACCTACCCCTACTCACTGTTCGCAGCTTTATCCACTGCAAGAAAAGACCTTATAATTCCCAAATGGTGGGCAGATATTTGTAATAGAAGAACCTTGTTTGTTGGTTTGCTCTCAATTACTTTTCCAAAAAGTTTTAAAATCCACTTTGCTCTTTTTTTGTTCCTACTGAGCACTTGTATTGGATTTTCATAAACCTATCCAAGATCTGTTTCCTTAGTGATAACAGCTCCATTAAATCTCATCACTGTGCACTGTGTTATCTTTAGGGTGTTTTTTTATCCTCTACATTTATCAGCCCTCAAAAGCTAAAATTTGAAGGCCTTCTCAGTCAATATTATTAGAAACCTTCAGTCTTTACAACCAATATCTGTTTTGACTGACAGACTAATTTGATATCATCATTATATTTTGCCAACTCATTATTCAGTCCCATTATAAAAACCATGTATGGATAGTAGACAAAACAGGTTCCAACACTAATATCTGTGTGAATCCTCTGGGAACCTAATCCCATTGTGAACACATATTATTTATTACTACTTTTGTTTCCTGTCTTTAAGCTATCATTAAACCACAATTAGCCTTTTCCTTTTTATCTGTGATAGCTGAGGTTCTTTATGATTGCTTGGTAGAGGATCCTGGAGAAGCCTTTATCAAATCAGTTACTATTCATTTTGCTTATTTAACATCCTGAGCACCTTCACAGGAGAATTGATAAGATGAATCACACTTTCTTGCCTTTACCCTCATCTTCCTGGCTTTTTGCATGTGTCCTTATTTCCATAAGTTTGCCTGGGCGGCTGGTTGGTCAGTCACCTCCCTGCCATCCTTTGGTTCCCTAAATGTACTGCTGTTGTACTCCTGCACATAATTTCTAATCCTCTGCTTCTGTGCTGTGGCCAGGCCACTGATGTTCTTATAATCAGGAGGTATTTTATGTAGCAGCACTATTCATTGAACACATGGGTCTCAAAATGTTAGTGGGTAGTCCTCTGATGCTGGAACAGGGACACTGGAAGAGAAGAAAAGGATATAATGTTCGATTCAGAAGCCTCATCTCCTGGTGTGTAGTTTATCTTCAAGGGTGTGTGTAAGGCTGTCTCTCATGCATAGTAGTGTTCATTTTTAAAACTCCCTATCCTACATTTGACACAGCAGCTGCCTTTCCTCCAGGACACATCAGCGTCGGGCTCTCTGGTGAAACAATCCTCCATTGTAATTCCGTGAGGCTGTTAGCCGTCTCCATCTCGCTTCCTGGCAACGCACAAATCTCACATAAACTATTTTCCTTTTGCCCCAGTCTGATTCCTGGCAGCCCCCTATGCTCTGCAGTGCCTCAGTGCCCCAGTACAGCCTCAGGAAGAAAGTCAAAGTGCTGCTGAGCCAGAGGGAAGCATTTCTGGCTGCTCCAGAGTCCCTGCTGTTTCATGCCCTGTATGAAAGAGTTTGCAGCTTGTAGTAATCCCAGCAAACAACTCTCAAACAAATGTCTGTGTTCAAACACAAAACATTTTTCCTAAACAGCAGGCAATGAACTTCTGCTTTTAAAAGTCCTGGTCCCAGAGATAGGATTCAAAACACAAAGTAAGTGACAGCTTCATCTTAAACACAGCTTTTGGATCCCTCCATGTGAATTTTTTCTCTTCTTGAATTTGAGAAAGAAGAAACTGCCTGTACTTAGCACATGAGCTGCTGTGCAGGCATCTATAAAGGCAGAGACAGGCAAGAAATATAAGATGCGTGGATAGGATAGAGACAGGTGGATAGGACTTCAGTATCCAGGATATATTACATATATAAGGTATTGGAGTTAGGCTATAATCCAACAAACTGAACTATTCTTTTACCTGCAGAATTATAGAGGGGAGTCCAGAGATCAGAAAGTTGAAAGCAGATGCCTGAGGTTTTCTCTTATGTGACTTTTGTTGAAAACAAGAGTTTCCTGCTTCTTCTAGCTACATGTCACTAATGTTTATAACAAATGTGCTCCTCTAGTGGATAGGAAGCTGTTTTGTTCTCATAGAACCAGTGCTTTCTAATGAAGAGAGGCCGTCATTAAATTTTAGATGTGAAATAACGAGATAAGTGCAACTAACAATAAAAGGGAAATGGGTCACTTTGGGAAGATCAAGTGGCTGATTACTGTGTAAGAACAGCAGGTTCAATCCAAGCCTGGAGAACTCTGTGCCATGTACAACATCATAGACCTATTTCACAGTTCAGTGCAAGGTGTGCATTCTAAGATGTAAATCAGCAGTCCTGTTTTATATATTTTTTTTCTTGTTTGTTTGTTTGTTTATAGGAATACAAATGCGAAAGTTCTGTTCATCTCAATTTATCCTCAACTACCCCACTGTAGCACTCCCTCATGGAGTAATACTCTAAGGCCAAGGTGGTGTGGTGTGTAGAAACTCACTCTATTGTTTTGCCCAGAAAAGCCAGCCATAAGTAGATAGTTTGTTATCAAATATATTTTAGCATTTCTAGAGTACATTGCATTGTTTTCTCCAGCTGATGTTAGCACCCCGCTCGCAGTGAAATGGAAGCAGATCTCAAGTACTGCTTGAGATACTTCAGTATCTATGGGCAGCCCTGGGGCATTTTTTCTAGCCAATAGTTTACTCCTATCTCATACTAAATGCCATTTCAGGGAGAAAAGGTGTCAGAGAGACACAAAAATCAATTAACAGAAAAGAAGTGTTGCAGTTCTGTCTATGAATGCATATAGAGAAGAGTATGACTCCTTGAGCTGACTTTTCCAGTTAAGTCCATGCAGTCATCAGAAGCAGAAGCACACTGTGAATAAGTATGAATAAGCCTCTAACTAAAGATTTCTTATATTGCAGAGTATTTCAGTATCCATCAAGGCACTGATTATCATGTTAGATGTGACATGTGGTTATTGCACTATATTGCACTATTTATTGCACTATATATTGCACTATTGCACTATAGATCAGTGTGGACATTTATGATTTGTTTAAAAAACAAACAAACAAAAAAACCACCAAAAACACACTAATTCCAGACATGGTTTTATGAATGAATCTCCTTTCCTGCATGTATCAGTCATAACATGGGAGCATGGGGTTGGGTTTTCATCTCATGGGCTGTGCTTCTGTCAAGACTGGCAGCAATTTCGGGTGTGTGCTGGAGTACCCTCATAGTCCTTGTAAAATGCACAAGGAAGCTTTTATTTTGAAGTGCTTTTATGAGATGCATTAGCATGAAGTTCAGTGTTCCTCTATTGACCATTCCAGAAACAGTCTGTAGACTGAGACTGAAATATTAATTAGTGCTATTACATAACAACTTAGACTTCTGTAGTACTTCTTGTCTGAGAGGTTGATGGCCAAAGGGGTTTCCTCATCTGAGTGACACATTTTTGAAAATAAACAGTGGGTGTCAAGGCAGTCACCAAACAAGGATACAGTCATTTTAAAGGTATGCAAGGAGGGCTACTTCTGTTTTTCACCATGCACAACTTCCAGCACAGGAGTTTTCAAACACGCACCATAAGACCAGCTAACTCTTGTTGTTTCTTGTTTTATTTGACTACTATGCAAGTACTGGACTGAAGCCAAAGAATTCAGCCTCAGCACAGGCAGCACTCATCAGCACCAAGCCTGGGGCAACCCTCTGGCTCTGAAGTTGTGTTTGAACCCTCGTGTCTGGGAGGAAAGTCATCATTCTGCAACAGAGGCTTCTTATTCTGTCCTTTGTGACCTCTGAGATGAGCTGCTGTGAAGCTGGCAGGGCAGCTCTGCCTTGTTGCCTTCCCCTCTGATGGGGACATGAGAAGGATGGGCAGCTACAGGGGCACTGAGGCTGGTACTTGCTGTCCGTTGCAAGCATATAACTGGGCTTGCTGTGACCTTAGTGGACTTGTTCAATAGTATATGCACCTTACTTAGGCTCTTGCCATGGTTTTTGTTTCTTTGGACTGGCTTTTGAAGCATTACATTTCTCTTAATTTGGAAGTATTTGGAAGTATTGCAAGGAAGAATGCAGAATCCCATTAGCTGAAAAAGTTAATGCATTATCCAGCAGAAAAAGAAATCCTGAATATTTAAGCAGAGTGGTATTAAATGTTAATACTTGCTTTACATTAGCAATAGCATTTTTTAAATAGAATTGGATCAAAGAAGCCAATGTACATTAATCAAATAAGAATTTCCCTGCACAGACGTATTGCGTCTTTGAATAAACACTGTACCTGTCATTGACATTTGGGGGGTCTCTGGGATATTTATTCCTGAAAAGATGGCAGCAGAGTGACTGACACACTGGCTTGGCAAGCTGGGGTAGGAATGGGAGCCTCTCTTCCCTGCTGTTCAGGCTCTCTCTGCTCACACCTGTGAAGCAATCCTGCCTCTCCTCTGCACAGCAAGGCAGAGAGGAGACTGGTCAGTCCTACTCCCTGGCTGCCAGCGCCCAGCCCTGTTTGGGAGGATAGATGGTAGTGGTGCCATGTCTTTGCTCTTGAGTTTGAAGTCTGGAGTCTCAGAGAAGACCATGCAGCCATACCTGGAGCAAAAACCAGCACGTACAGCACTTGCAGGTGCTGTTAATGGTAATAACAGTAATGGAGGCTTCCATTCTACAGCATTCATTTTAAATTTCTAGTACCTGGAATTATATTTCTCCATTTTATGGCACTGCACAAGTCTCACATTGAAGAGGAATAAAATTCATAAGGTGTAATGAGAGCAGATTGCATCGCAGTAAAACCATGCCCTAAGGGGGTTTGCATAGAGCAAAATTTTAATGAATAATTGTGAACAAGAGCTGTCTCTCCCCCTCTCACGTCTAGGTGACTACATCTGCCTGTCCTCTGTGAAGAGGCAGGTCCCAGGCAGTACCACCTCATGGCCCTTCCCTGGTCAGCATGTGTGAGGCAGGGAGTGGGAAGAGTGCTCCGTTGTACCAGGGCATGTCATGAGACACTGTTGGCCTCAAGGCTGGAGAACAGGACACAGCCAATAATGTCACCCCAGGTGGGATTTTGGGAGGTCAAGATCCCCCATGGATAGGGATGGGGGTTGAGCCCCTTCTGCCTGGCACTTGCAGCCACTCCAGCAGTGCTGTCAGCTGCCAGGCCCCAGCTGACAGTGGTCTCATGGGAAAGGGCACAGAGATGGCAGCATCATTCCTGAGCTGTGACTCTTAGAAATCACTCATTTCCCATGATTCTTAGAAATCAGCACACACCAGAGGTGTATTAATCCTAAATATTGGTATTTTAAAATATAATTAAAATTATTTGACTAGGAGGGCATTTTTAGTGTATTTTCAATCAGATTTGCTGCCCACCTGCTGATAAAAATGGCAATGTTTTGTTTCTGTATGATTAGCAAAGAAATAGCATCTTCTGCTAACTCAGTGGCTGGTATGTGAGGATAGAATGAAAATACATGCCCCTCTGTTGAAAAATAACAAACCAACAACACAAAAGATGTTATGGCAAGGAACCTGAATAACAGAGAACATCTCCATCCCCTTTCCCTCTTCCAGGCTGTGACCAGTTCTTGGTAGCATTAATGTTAGGAGCTCTTGGGTTTTGTTTACTGCTGAGTGACTGCTGCTAGGTGTTGTTGAATTTTTTTCATCCCAAGGGCTTTGCTTGTTCCAGTGCTCGTTGTACCGTGTGGTTTTGGAGATTCAGCTGTTCCATAAACGGACTTTTTCTCGGCAAATAGGGGTATGATTTTTAGAAAACTAAGCGAGGGCATCATCTCCAGAGATGACTCAACAGCTGGGCAGCGTAGAGCAGAGGAGAAAAAGGTTTTCGGCAGCCCTGAGTACTCTAAAAACAAGCATTCTAGAGCGTCTTCAACTATTTATTCTTTGCTTCCTGAAGCGGCCCGGTACAGCCCCTCCGTGCTGGGTAAACTCCGGCCAGGCGGGGGTCTGCCGGGACAGGCTGGGGCAGCATGGGGCTGGGGCAGGCTGTGCGGGGCTGGGACGGGATGGGGCTGGGGCAGGCTGTGCGGGGCTGGGACGGGGCAGGCTGTGCGGGACTGGGACAGAAGAGGCTGGGGCTGGGGCTGTGCAGGGCTGGGGCAGGCTGGCTGTCCCGCTCCGCGGGCTCACTTCCACAGGCTGCTCTGGGAGCGATTGGCCCGTGCGGATCATGTGGGAGAGAGCCGGAATCCCGAGCTGTAGTAGCTCTTGGCACTCCTTTTTCGTTTAAAGCGCTCGCTCCTCGTAGCTCCCTGGGGCTTAGAGCCTCCCTGCTTTCCTTGCCCTGATTCCGATCGGGAGCAGCGCCCGGGACGGCCGGGGCGAGCCGAGGGCAGCGGCGATGTTGAAGCAGGTGCCCCGGGCCGCGGGCACCGCCTGTTTCTACCTGAACGCGGTGTCCCCCGAGGGCCAGGAGCTCTTCTGGCGCTGCGATCCGCCCGCCCGGCGCCCTCCCTACAGGACCAGCAGGATTCTCGCCCGTCACCAGCTGGTGACGAAAATTCAGCAAGGTGAGTTGCTGGGAGGAGCGCTCCGTGGCCCGGCGTTGGCGCAGGGTCTGCAGGTCTTCTCTTTCCTAAGAGAACAGGTTTTAATGCCTCGTATTTCAGGCTCGTTTCTTCTCTCTGTTCCAAACTAACCTGGCTAGAGGTTTGAAATAGTCATTCATTCCTCTCTGTTTCCACACAAACACACATGCACCGACAACCAGGAGACAAACACAAGTGCATGATTAGCAATTTAACTAAATTACCTTTTAATCATAAACTACTGTGGTATCTTAGGTGCTGAACTTAGTCTTGTCTGACTGAGCAGTTACTGGCACCAGTCCATCTGCTCTGATTGCTACAGGTCAAACCTGCCCGTGGTAACCCAATTCAAAAAGAAGCAAAAGTCCAGTGCGACTGGAAGAGGGCAACTGGGATAACATCCTTTGGAAACAAGTGTGTGAAAATCTGTCACATATCCTTAAAAATAATTGCTGACTTGGCTTTCTGCAGCTGCTTAAGCAGTTATCTAAGCAGTCATTACAAATGTATAGATTTGGTTTTTTTACGAATATCTGTCTATGGCGCTAAAGCTAAATGCAGATTGGCCTCAGAACAAGTCCTTTGGCCTTGTTAAATCATCTTCACAATGGCTTATGCAAAGATAAAAACCCTAACCAACTGTAGCGATTTTTCCGGATTAAAAAGCAAATCAATACGTAGTTTTGTATTGATCATGGCTTTGTACAGAATCCTGTTTTCAAGAACACCAGTTTCCAAAGTGGATGTGGTCCTACATGCAAAAAAATGTCATGTTAAAAAAATCCTGATGATAATAGCGACTTTCTGGACAACTTGCAAAAAGGTATTTGATTCTGCTAACGAGGGGCAGGCGTAGAGATAACATCATTTACTGTCATATCTGGCAAATATCAGAGCAGTTGGTGTGAGGTTTTGACCAGCAGCAGTTAAATGGAGTGCCTATTTCTGTGTGTTGCTTTCCAGTAAGATTCTTTAGATCTGTGGCTGTCAAACTCTGGCAGAAGTACAGAATATAGTGATGAAATTTTATGGCATTTATAAAGAAAACAATGCTTAATTCTTTGGCCAGGTTTAAAAAGATGAAAAAGATAGTTTCTGTGGCAATTAGGAAAATGTGGTTGTTTGCAAGGCAGTCTCAGGAACTGGTCGTGTTTGAAGGATACTGGTCCTCACTGCAGCTCTGATTTCAGGAAGGATATTATGTCATTCTGTGTACCCAGTGTATGGCCTGGATTGAATGGAAAGAAAGGGTAATTTATTTCTCTACAGGTTTATTTGAAAATCTTTTGGGTGCAGTACCAACTTAGTGTTCAAACAGCATTAACCGAGGATGTGGTGGATTTACACACCTCTTCTACCCTCCATGGTGCTGTTTAACATTCCCTCTTGTCCAGGACAGCCAGGGCTGCTAAAGCCAGCCAGTGGTGCTGAGACTTTGGAGAAGCTGCATGGTGAGGAGTTTCAAAGTTGTAGCTTTTCTCCTGCAGCTTGTTGCATGGGTGGTCAGTCTGTAGTCAGTGATCTCTGCTCCTCTTTCACAGCTTTCCAACCTTTTCTGCACAGAGCTGTGGAAATTATATTTGTATAGTACCTTGATCATGTAATGTATGTTACTGTTCAGTATATGAAATATTTATGTATTTTGGGTCACTAAGAGTAAATACATCGTTGCTTCCTTCGTTTCTTTTATTGAAGTAAGCTGGGGACAGGATCCACTGTTGGTCAAGTGTCAGTTCATTAGCAGCAAGGAAATTATGTGTGCAGATAGAGGCTGATTTCTGTCTATAAGCCCATATGTAGGCAGACACACATCTAGTGCAAAACCAGGGCATGCTTTTCTACAGTGCCCGAAGTAATGACCAATAATTTTGATACAAATAGTTCTGTTAGCAATACCAAAAAATCTAAGCTTAGCTAATATGGCTCTGTTTGAAGTCTCCAGCTTACACTTCGGATGAAAAACCTATATCCATCAATCCCTCCCTCACAAGACTTTCACCAAGTTTTGCTGGGTCAGCATGTCACCCTCTCTGCTTGCTTTGTTCAGACTGTAAGCAGTACAAGGGTACTGGATCAATCCCTATCCCTTTCCCAGAGGAGTACTCTAAAATGGGTGGAGTTATGTCTGTGCTTTTAGAGGTGGAGTTTTACTCCATTAACAAATGGGATTCATAACTAGCAGCGTGCCTCAGAGAAACTTATCAATAATATATTGAAAAGTAGATTAGGGGATGCAAGATGACAACCAAAACTTGCTTTCAGTCATCCAGTTGAGTAAAGCACGCAAATCATTATGCAATTATTTAGTTGCTTGAATTTGTATATCTTTGAGTCATACATTTTAAGGCCATTAAGACAAAGTGTTTGAGCATAGCTACCCCAATTTTTGTGTTCGCACCTCTCCAATCTAATAATTTGAATTATAGCAAATGTTTAGAAACAGATCCAGCCTGCATTTTAAGATTGTTGGAATGGTGAATCCTGCCTTGTTAATTGCTTTGCTGAAAACAGATCTGCCACATGTTTAAGTGCTAAGCTGCCCTGAGGCTTGTTTGAATACCTGCTCTTTACTTCTTACCCAGTTATTTTTCACTTGCTGGTTTTCAGACTGGAGGCACCTAAAGGAGGATTGTTATATCAGGGAAATTTTTTCCTTAGCAAAAGGAATGTTTTACAAAATCACAACATATCCAATTTACAATGTATAAAGCAGTGAAAGCTTCCAGTCCTAGTCAGTAAGGCAGTGTGATACAAAGTGTTGCACATACTGCTAGCTTTTCAGTCATTAGCTGCATGTACTGTTCTAAACTATGCTAATTTACTCTATCGTATCACAATACAGCTTTTCTTCCTCCTTGAAAACACATTTGCTGAAGACTATTTCCTTTGTATTTTCCTTTGGTGTTAGTTAAAAATAAACTAAATGAGTCATTAGAGGAATTATACCATTTAATCATTTCAAAAAAGAAAATCACCACAAGGGAAATGACAGGAACCAGACTGTTATTTCAATCAGATCATACTTTGAAAGGCCTAAATATTTGGTTCATGTACACCACCAACTCCTTGAGGCAGAATTATGAGCTGGCCTGTGAATATGAGTGGTAATTATCTGTTTGATATTAAACAGGTAATTTCAAGATGTGATCTTTTTGATGATTCCCCTTCCCCCATGAGCCCGTTAGTTTCCACACTGAAGGGGACACATGCCTCAGCATAAAGGAACAGGGTGTAGCATGCTTGGTCTGAGGTATTTATTCAAACTCTGTATGCAGTAACTGTATGAGAATTCATTAACGATTACTCATGTTTTCTTTAAATAAATAAGGTGGTGACTTTCAAGAATTTATATTACATGAGTCACAAAGTTGTTATTTCTTTCACAGTACATGGCTAAACTCAGTGCAAAACAGAAAATACAAAAAGCAGCTGTAGGTAAAAAGTAAGGAAGAGTTAAGGCTGTACCCTGAAAATGTTAAATGAAAATCATTGACTGTGCAGTACAGGTAGGATGTAATTCAAGGTGAATGAAGCCACATCTGCCCCAGCACAGACAGGCTGCTAAAGAAATGTTCCCTTTCATCTACAGTAAAATTAGATTCTTAGCCTGCATGTTCAGTAAGACAATAATATGAAGAAACAAATGAAAATAAGACAGATTCCTATTCTCAGTGAGTAGATTCCTGCCCACAGTGCATAATGCTCTGTGATTTGTCTCAGTTTATGTCCACAGGCAAGAACAGTTGCGGAAAATTGTTCGATGGAGTGATATTAAATCAGATTTTCAACTTTTCAAGGCAAGCTCTCCATTCAATGCTCAGCAGATGTTTTATACTCTTACGTGTTGCAATTTCAGTTTTGATCTTGTATGTCTACTATTACCTTTGGGTCACCTGGATTTGTCTGGTTTGAGAAAGTTTTAGGAGTGCAAACAAAAGCATTTTTCCATCTTATAGTCTTCCCTTTGTAGTTAGTTCAAGGTGTTTAACTCTTCTCTTTTTCTAAGCACAAGTACTATTTTGGAAAATGTTACAGAGGTATACAAGTGACTTGGAAAAAATTATGCAATCCAAGTGACTTAAATTTCAATTATTATTGTACCATACGAGATAATATACTCCAAAAGGAGAACAGGTAAGTCATGTAGGTGAAAATGCTGCAGTCATAGGCTGCATTAAAAAAGCCCATATCAAATTCCTGGTATGCACACAGGTGTGGATTACAGGATGGGAAATGGGATACAATTAAAAAATTAAAATATGAGGGAGTGTGAGTTTGGTCAGACATACAAAGGGCACAAAATACAGTTGTTAAGGCAACCTGAACTATTTCTCATGTTCTGGATGCCAGCCACTTTACCTGCACGTGTTTAAACCTCACTGAATAAACACAGGGAAGATTAACCAACAAGATTCAGCCTTGGTGATAACGATGCAAACATCCTCACTTGTGTCATCTCTGACCAGTGCTAAAAAAAATCTGTTTCTTGAGCCTGTAAGCTGTAAGTCAGGGCAGCAGCAGTTTGCAGCTACTTTTCAGCCCCTGGTGCCTCCTCTTGTGGTGCCTCTGTGTCCGTGCTCCAGCCCAGGCATGCAGGAGAGGACAGAACTGGGGCTGGGGTTGCCTGCAGCATCAGGAGGAACATCCTTAGCGGCAGAGCTGCTTTTCAGACCTCAGCTGGGGCATGGTCCATCCCTCTCCACTGTCACATCTGGGTGGGGCAGGTGTGTGCTCGCAATCTTTGGGTTGCTTGTTTCATACCCTCTTTAAGGTCCCTTAGAAACTGAGACCCTCTGTAACCTGAAGCTTCTTTATCATCTTTTCTTCCTTATACACTCATTCCTCAAGTTCTTAGACCTAGGCTTGGAGGAACTAGAGTTCTTCAATAAAATAATAGGATTTTTAAAATACTTACATTATGTACTTGTACTGTGAAATGGTTGAAGTATTTGTGTGAAACTTTAACACAAAAAATGTGAGCATCCTTAGAGGTATTTATAAGCTCGGAGTGCCCTGAGATGTGTTTATATTTAAAAAAAAAAAAAAAAAAAATTGGTCTATAAGAGTGCAGTCCAGCTAATTAAAATTTTTAAAATCCATTCTTCATAAAAAACAGGACATTTAAAAGTGAGAAACCTTCACTGGAGCCCCTATCTGGCAAAAAGGTTCAAAAACTGAAGTTATCTGGAAATACCTCTGTGTATTTAACTAGAACTGGCCTGTGTGGTACTGGAGATTGGATTCAATAATAGTGGCTGTTTCTGGCCTTAAACCTTCACAGCCACAAAGTGTCAGGACCACTTCAACTGACACATGCAGGTTGGACACCAAAATGTAAATCTTGGCTCTTCTTATGTGTTAGGAGACTTTTGCTCTCAATTTTGTTGAAAGCAGGATTTCAGCCAAGGTGAACTCTTAACTTGAGGCTTTCTTGTTTTGAAATTGTGAAATGAACAGCTGTAGCTGTGCTATATATCTTCTGTATTGATCATGGAGGAGACTGATTTTCATATTAACCCCATTATATAAGTAGAGACAGTAATATTAAAAGACATTTAAGCCAATAAATGCAAGATTTATGCTCAATAAATGAATCACTAGGGTAATAATAATCAGAAAGGCAATTAGTTTAAATTTAGAATAAGTGATAAGTCACTGTGGTGTTTAAAATGCTACATAACATAAATAAAATGCAAGTGATTCAAAAAAGTAGATTAATTAAGAGAATATGTACACAGCATTTTTGTTACTCAGTTTCTTATATCTGTATTTATACATAAATCCCTGAAAATAAAGTGTAGTATTTGTACCATGAGCACTGTAAATGTTAATTTTAACAACCTGCTGTTTTAGGTTCCAAACAGATACTTTTATTTATTGGCAATTGATAGTTATATACTTTTAATTTTTATTCCTGTGCAAGCTGTGTAGTCATTGATAGCATCTTAGCCTCACTCATTTTTTTATCTTACTCCTATCATATGATATTCTCAGACATTTAATTGCACTTAAACAAATATATGAGCTGTTTCACATATGGCATCACATGTGTTTGGATTAGTGCCTAAGGGACTGAGCAAACAGGACCCTTGTTACTAGATTATTAAACAATTATCCATAGTTGAGTTTGTTACACCTTTTAATAGCTGCTTTTGAGGGTAAAATCGTGAATTACATGTTCTGTGAGCTTGATGCAGTATATACTAGCTGTGTCATTTCTTATTTATATTAATTTTATAGATATATAAATGTGAGCAAGTCAGAAAACCTTCATCTTTGTGCCTTGGGGTGCACTTTTTGCTTAAAAACCTGAGGAGTTTCCCTTTCCAGACTCCTTTTAATGGGTGAGCTGAGCACACCGTAATATGGTGGGAGAGAGGAGGGCTCAAGCACCTTGAGCTGAACTGTTTAGAAGCACTTGAAGAGTAGACAGTATGATTCAGAGGACTTGGGAGTATTATGGCTTGGCTGAAAAGGATGTGTGTGACTCAGTTTGAAAACATCTTGTGGGTTTTCGCCTCTCATTTGTTACAGGACTGAGTTTAATTCTGCTGGGAGAAAACAAACACTCCATAGCAGTTCAGAACACATGGGATTTTCACTAATACAGACACAGAGATGAACAAAAGTTTCTGTCCTTGTGATAAGTTAGGTAAACTCGTCAAAGTAACTTGGTTTAAAATAATGGGCTGTGCAGTACATCTTAAGTAAATACCATCTGCCAGGCATGGAAACTGCCTGCCTAAAACATACCAGACGTTTTGCTTCCCAGTCAATGCCCTTTGCCAAAGAAGGACTCAGCCGTGCTACTTACTCAGATGAATCTTCCTTTCTGCTAAAAGAGCAAAATAATACATCCTAATGATGTCAACTGGTACTGTTTTAATGAGCTAGATGTTACAGGCCTTTGGCAATAGCTGTGCTCTCTTTTAATTGGGTTGTGGTTGAAGGAAGGTCTGTGTAAGCAAAGTTTTCAGGATTTGGAACCAAAATTTCTATGTATTTACTGTCATCTCTCTCCTTTAGTCCCAATGGCCTAATGGGTATCTGATTTTTTTCTCCCTTAATGTGTCACTAGTGTCTTTCACGGTTTGTTTATTTTATTGATTTTCCTGTGGTAGTTTCTAATCCCCCACCACTTGAATGGTTTAGGAATATGGATAAAAGCAGTAAATTCAAATCAGAATCCCTGATTTAATTCTAGCTTTTATCCTCTTTAGTCACAAACACACACCCGCTGGGATCCCACACCCACCAGACCTGCCATTTTCTGGGAGATTTCTCAGCTTCCTTCCTGGAATCATTTGCAGGAAAATACAGCACCCTCACCTTTAAGAAAAGACAATACTGCTGAATTGGTTTGGAAGTGAGGATGATGGTACAGCTTTTCCTCCTGTGTAACACTTCTCTGCAAGGAACTGCTTCTTCTCCAAACCCCCCAGTAGAGGCTGAACCATGTGGTTGTTCTCTAGATCTCTGACAATGCTTCCCCCTTCCTTACTGCATGTAGGCTTTGGGCCAATTACTTCAGTGTCCAGTTATCCACATAATTATCCAGAAATTCCTGCTTGCAGATATTAGGTGTTAACACATCGTGTTAGTAAAACAGTAATAATGCAGTAAAATGTCCCTTTGAGTCTGAGTGGGCATATCTGTGCTGCTAAATAAAAGAGATGGGAAGTGAGCTTGAAGTACCCCCTGGGCTGCTGAGCAGATTCTCTGGCTCTGTTTTGGGCTTCTCCAGCTGGCTCAGCTCTGACTAAGCCTCAGACAGGACTAGTTGTAGGTAGTGAGGACATAAGCTGAGTGATGCCACTTGACCAAAAAAAGAGAATCAGTTTCTGCTTCATTTAGCAGTGTAATTGTAACCCCTTTTGCTGTTGCCACAGAAGGCACAAAATGAGGAGAAATCTTGCTCACAAGGTCTAAAGATCCAATATTAAAGTTTCTGTAGTATTATCCCCCAAAAGGGGTAATACAATTTTTAACACTTGAAGTTTCTGATGGAAGTACGCAAAAAAGTAAATGTATCCTGTCACGAAGCGCCTTTTCATTCCTGCAAAAATGCAGAAATAAATTCTGTTTAACAGCCAAGTACTTAAGTAATTTTCATTATATCATACTGTGAAACAGACAGTTCATATTAGCTAACCACAACCTCATCCTTCTCCTTTTGAAATCAGTATCCTAAATCTGTGTAAGGTCAGAACTTACAAAAGCCATTCCAAATAATTAGATCATATTGCTGTTCATATTACTGATCCCAATAACTGCAGCATCATCGAGTGTCCTTCCAAAAGACCCAAGATTTGAAAAGGAACCAAAGATGTAAGATGACTCTAGATTTGAGGAGGAAGCAATATCTCTGTCAACGCTCAGATGGTACAAGGGCAGGACTCATGTGAAAGGCACAGTCCTTTTCTATCATTTCAGATTCAGGAAGCACAGAATGTTTCATTTTCCCTAGTCTCCAACTGATAGGGGAGTGGGAGTCTGGACAGGACAAGACTCTCAGAGCCATACAATGTGGCTTTTTCATAATATATTTGGCAAACTTTAGAGTTCTGCAGGATGAATCTAAGTTTTGTGTCTTTAATTGCATCTGATGGCGGCAGCTGAATATCTAATCATTTTGTAACTTCAGAGGTAATGGCTTTCTCTTCCTGCAAACCTTTATCTGAAGGTTATAATGTAAAATCCAAAAGTTAGTGCTTGGCACAGAGGGTGAGGCAGTAAGTCCTTGACTTTATTTTTTTTTCCCATTTCTTTTCATTTTTACAACTATATTTATATTTCTGAAGCAATTTTAAAACTGCCATTCTGTCAGCTTCACTTCGTTAAAAGTGTGGCAGTCTGCCTAGGTCTTATCCAGAGTTAAGAGGAGTTTCTTGTCCCTTAAATTCAGCAAGCATCAGTCTATATCTGTCTTGAAAGCCCCTTCCAAATTAACAGACTGAGATATCAGAATACTTTTTCCAAAACTTTATCATTTGAACTGCTGATTCTGCATTAAAACTAGACAGCCTTGCCAAAACCTGAGCCATGGCAGCAAAAGCTGCATTTCATACTACTGCCTGAGTGCTGTAGCCTGGATCAAATTATACAGACACTGATTCGTGGCCAGCATTGCTCTATCTTTTTCCAATGCTTCATGCTGAAAGCTGGAGCTGTCTTCATCACAGTGATGGCTGATCAGACATCACATCAGTGGTGCTACCTGGGGAGATGTATGGCTGCAGTTCACCCCTGAGGCCATCCCTCCCCAGCAGCCTGAAGCCCTGACATCCTCACTGAAGGGCCATGGGTGCCAGCAGGAGGCAAAGGGGTGCCCTTGCACTTGCACATGGGGCAATTGTCAGTTCAGACTAAGAAAGGTCTGTTTACCAGCAGCTTCTGAAAGAAGGAAGAAATTTCCGGTGACATTTTAATTCCCTTTTATGAAGAGCTATTTTTAGATAGTGCTGCTGCCAGTCATATCAAATGCTTTGTGTCTTTTGAGTTTTCACTGAACTGCATAATAAGCGTTTCAGCTCCCTGGCACATAATGGCACTGTTATATGCTGAAAGTCTTATTATTTCGAGTGGCCTCTTATCTGAAGATCAATTCATTAGTTCTGGCCTCTGAAGTTTAAAAGGAAACAATTGCTGTTTCTAAAGAAAAAATTAAATTACACTTTGTTTCAGTAATACTTATTTTCTCTAATATTGGGTACTGAAAGTCTATTTTAAGACTGACAAAGCAGATGATCCATATGTCAGGGCTGTAATCTGTCCTCTGACATCCACAGCTTGTCAAGATGGGTGAGAGAACTGGACTATGGCTGAGGAAAATTTAGTTCTTATTCCATTATTTATCTTTTTAGTCGGAGAGTGCAAACCAGTTTCCACCAGTTTCCAGGTGCTCATGGAAAGCCACCAGCAACGATGGCTGGAAGCGTCATAGATGGCTGAGTAACCTAAGAGGTGACTTGGGTTACTTAGCTAAGTAATTATGTGTTACACAGAAGTGTCTCAGGCCTTTGAAGTTGCATTGTTCTAGAAAGTTGTGCTTTGGACCATTTCTGTGGAAGACTTTGGTTGAGAAAGTTGCTGTATTGCTGTTGGACTCTCATTGGGCATGGGGCTT
The DNA here is from genome assembly GCA_013389925.1 of Aegithalos caudatus. Lineage (NCBI taxonomy): Eukaryota > Metazoa > Chordata > Aves > Passeriformes > Aegithalidae > Aegithalos > Aegithalos caudatus. The sequence goes on from WEIU01002970.1 coordinate 111,319, forward strand.
AAAAGCTGTTGTACAAGCAGGAAGACAGTTCTCACCTGCCACCAGGTGTGATATTATGTGAAAACTGGAGGAAGACTGTGGTCTAAAGTCCTGAAAAATCCCCCATCTTGAGTCTTCAGTGAAGCTCAGTATAAAGTTATTGGCATTTTCATGATAGCTCTGCAGAGCCACTGACTCCCACACTGGCAAGGCTTTTTACAGCTTCATGATGCCTGTGAATGTTTCTAAGAACAGAAAGTTTTCAAAAAAACTGCCAAGACCAATAGAGCTTCTATCTGAATATATAGTACACCGAATTTTAAGGATAAGGACACCAAGTAGTTGAGTGAGTAGCTTTTCTTGTTCAGCAAAACATTTCTGTTACCAGAATGCTTTCTTCCTCCTGAGCACCTGAAGCAGTTAAAATTTTTCTGGTTGAAACTATTGCCATATAGCTTGTTTTTTAGAAAACTTACGAAAACCCAAAATTGTAGAATAATTGTCTTTAGTGAATATTCAATTGCCACAATCCATTTAAAGTGAATAAAAAATGTGCCACTCATTTTTTTTAAGTATTCCTTATTGACTCTGTAGCAGCTGGAAAACTATAGCAAGTTTTAATTATCTTCAGAAAACAAAAAGCTCCTGCCAACACATGCTGGTTATTATCAGCAGCTGCTGTATGCTGACATACTCTTTCAGCATATATGAGGCTCAGCTGTCCTAAATAATCATAGTAAAATGTGAAATAGATTCATAGTGATGTTAATTTCTTGTTAGATACTTAACTGCTGATGTAATTCATACTGAATTTAAGTCTGCTTCTTTGTTTAAGCTATAAAAATTATTTAAAACTGGGATTAATATTCAAGAGGTGCAAATAATTTGGACAAGTTTAAAATATTTAACTGTGGTGCTTTTCAACAATCCATTAAAAATAACGAAATTCCCTGTTGTCATGGTTTTAGCGTTTGTATAAGTGTAAAATTTTACTTCCTGCCTTTGAGTAACAATTACTGTAACTTTATAGCAATGAAAAAGTTACAAAATAATTTGCTGATTCAAGCAAAAAATCTTTTCATGTCATCTTTTTATTAGGGGAAGTGGCGATTTTTATGGCAGTGGCAGTTGTCAAATCAGATGCTGAAATTCTCTTTGTTGTGTAATTTAGCAGGGTTTGTTTTTTTCATGGCACCTGTGTACTCTTCAGTCTGAGACACCAATAAATACATGTGACATTTATGCTTCAGAAACATTTAGAAAGACACATAGGTATGGTAGAATATTTCTCAATGTATCTTGAGCCTGCATCTTCTCTAAAATGGAAAATTTGTGATTAACTTGATTTTCCATTACCTTATATTCTCTGTGATCTATTTTAATTTTGCACTGAAAAAGTACAAAGGATATCAGCCAATCTGTAAAATGTATTCTTGGCACCAAGGCAATTTTAGACCATTTCTTGATCACATGAGAGACTGACAGAGATTTGATGGTTTCTATTCTGAGGCTTAACCTGGAGGGAAATGTTGCATTCAGTGGATTGGACTCTGGACATTTTAAGAAGTTCTTTAATGTGGATTAAAAATATGCATGAGACTCCACATAGTTCTATTTCACTGAAATGACTATTGACTTTTGGACTTGAGTTTTCACCAATTCTGTTTTTAATCAAAGTGCAGTCTACTGAAATACAGTTCAGGTTCTAGTTTTAGGTAGGACTCAGGTGACATTCATTCAGGCTGTGTCTGTATGGTTACATGGCTTCACACCTCCTGGGTAAGGCACATATTCCTTTGCTGTCTTAGAGACCCAGAGTTCAGATCCCCAGCAGAGAAAAACACTGTGCTGAAACAAAATATCTCTAGTTTGCATAAAAATATTACATGCAGGAGCATTATAGTAGCGCCACTAAGTGCAAGAAATAATCCTGTAGTCTCACATTCAGAAACCATTTCTCATTCGATATGTCTGCTTCACTGAAACATCCTAAATCCTCCAAAACTTCAGTGTACAAGAACTGTTCAGGCAACAAAACTGAGAACTTTACAGAATCACAGAATAATGTAGGTTGGAAGAGACATTGGGGGGTCATCCAGTCCAGCTCCTGCTCAGAGCAGAGACGGCTGGATCAGGTTGCTCAGGACCTTGTCCGGTTTAGTTCTGGGTTCTCCAAGGACTGATATGCAACTACCACACATGCTCTGGGCAACTTGTGATATTATTTGACCACCTTCATGGTGAATTTTCTTTTCTCTTACGTCTAATCGGATTTAAAATTCTGCAACCTTGTTTCTGTTACCTTTCATCCTACAGCTGTATACCTCTAAAAAGACCCGGCTTTACTTTCCTGTTAAGTAGATGAAGCCATCAATTAGCTCTCCTAGCCTTTTCTTCATAAGGTTAACAAACCCAGCTCTGCTGGTCTTTCCTTCTATGTCAAGTGCTTCAGCTCTCTGCAGAGCTTGTTGTGATATGTCCATGATGTCCTTGTGCTGGGGACCCCCAAAATGAACAGAGTAGCCTGTAGTTTCACAAGTGTGGATAACAAAAAAGCAATCACGTACCTTGATCTGCTGGCTACATTCTTCCTAATGCACTAGCCTAGTATGAGGGTGGTATCATTGGCCAAAAGGGCAAATTTATGTACTGCAAATTATGTATTGCCAACAAAATCCTGAAGGAGTTTTCTGCAAGACCTGTCCTTGACCAGTTAGCTCCAGTCTGCCTGGTTGCAGAGGGTTATTCCATCCCAGCTGCAGGATTTTACATTTGCTTATGTGGAACATATGAGATTTCTGTCAGCCAATTCCTCCAGCCTGTCAAGGTCACTTTAAAGAGCTCTCCAGCATCTCAACCACTCCTCCATGATTTGGTATCATCCACAAATTTGCAGAGAGTGTACCTTACTCCATCATCCAGGTTGTTATTAAAGACATTAAACAGTGCCAATCCAGTATCATTACCTCAGGGATACCAACAGTAACCAACAACCAGCTGGACTTGGTACTGCTGAGCACAAATTGTGAGACCGGTGGTCCAGTCATTTGTCTCACCACTTGTCATCCATGTAATCTATCCTTCACTTACCCCCTTGGGCTATAAGGATGCAGTGGGAGACCAAGTTAAAGACAAGCCTCCTGGTTCTGTCTCATTTCCTAAGTTGTCCCTAACAGCCCATGGGTTATGGTGCACTTAATGCTGTGTCTTGAACCCAAGTTCAAGACCTTGCCCACATTCGTATGGCATAAGCAACAGTAAACCTTCCTCACTGGTAACTTCTATCTGCTTCAATTTTATAAAGATTAATAACTGTACATCAGCACAGATAATTGAACCAGGATCTCCAATTTTATTGATCTGTGCACTATGCTGCAAAGTCAGTCTCAATAGCCCTTCCAATTCTATAGCATACCTGGTGTTGGATCCATAATTCATTGAATGAAACTAACCTGTGGTTCCGCAGTCTTTAAAAAGAATGAAAGCAGAGAAAAATAAACTGACTTTGTAGCTTTGTTTATTTGTGATTTGTCTTGGTGAGCTGTTAATGTGTATTCAGTCAAGTCCAATGAGTTGATGCCATTTGAATTGTTGTTTTGTCCCAGCTGAGTAGCTGCAGATTAGTCTAAGGAAATTTGCAGCAAAGGAGAGATACAGGGTGAGATAAAAGGAGAGCAGCAGGTCTGCTCCACCCTTCCCAGTATCTTTATTTCCAATGTACAGCATGAGGTGAAGCCACACCTGCAGAGCAACTGAACAGCACAGCAGAGATAAAATGTAAGGCAAATGAGCGGTAAGGAGACAGACAAGGTAGGTAGGTCACTGTTGTCACTAATGCAGGAGATAAGAGAAGTCCACCAAAAATATCCAGGGATGCTGAATCAGAAGTTGTTTTTCACCCTGGCTTCTGAGTCTTAGTCTTGCCCCAGGCAACGGATAGCTGTATTTAAACTGCCATTATCTATCCAGGATTACAAGTATGACTCAGGTAAAGAAGGGCAAGTAAATGCAGGTCTACTGCAGGGATGTACACATAAGAAAATGAATCTACACATATTTTTAGTCCTATGAAGACAGAAGAGTTTGGAGCTAAAAATAGGCATCTAGATATTGTTATCTACTTTTTTTTAAAAATATCATCTGTCCCAACTCATATCAGTAGAGGAAGAAAAATATCTCAGAAAACAAACATATTTTTTAAAAAATTGCTTACTCTTCCTAGGAAACATTTAAAAGGCCAAAGACCATCACAGATATCACAGATATCTTTATATGATCAGAGTAACTAGACTGCAGGAATTAGCTTAGCCAGATAAGTAGTTTTGTAGGTTTTAATAATAAAGTAAACCACTCATTAAAAAAATAAAAAGTGCACCTCTGAAGTATTGGCTCTTTAAAATATTTTAACTTTAAAAAGCCTGAAGGACTTCAGATTATAAGGAGTCCAGTGTGATTCTGTATCTGGAAAACCTAGAAAACTTTATTAGTCTCTCCTTAATTGGAATGTTTTATACCACATCAAAAACTGTAAAAAGTTCCCACTGGCTAGCAGAAATAATTAAGCTTACCATTTTTTATAAGTGGTGCTTTTGAAGTAAAGTATGACCTTAACGATGCAATTTTCGAATCTCCCTGACCCTTCTCAGACCATTTGAAACCTTTGAGGTAGGCAGAAGTGACAGGTGTTCAGCAGCCTTAGAAATCTCTGGTAGCATCTCTGTAAATTGGAATCTGTAGCTGTTACTGCAATTTGAAGATCAGAAGATGGACACAGCAAAGCTCAGAGATTTTGATGGAGTATAGATGACAGCAGAGCAATGAAACCAGAGTCACAGTTCCAGGGTCCCCAACACTAATGTTCATTAGATCATTAGATCTAATTCAAGTACATTAGATCACACTGCCTTGCCAGAATAGAAATACACACAAAAGGCACACTGGCACTGAAATACTACTGTTTATTTCATGGGGCCTTTCACCTACAGCTCTTTTTAAAGGAATTGGCAAGGATACAGGCCTGGCAGTAGCAAGGTGACAGATGTGGCACCAGTGAGGTGCAGAACATTTCTGCACATCAAAGAGGAGGTATCAGTCACGGCCAATAGCTGGCATGGAGCAGCCTGGAGGAAATCCTTGACCTTACATACCACATAACACCTCTTATAACTGAGCTGAAACTCTAACCAAAATTATCTCCATTGAAGACCTGAATGAAATTTCTTGTGCTGGCAGCAGTATGGGTTGGAGTCTTGGAGTGAGTGGGGCAAGGTCTGGGGCTTGTTTCTGCAGCATTGGCTGTAAGCTGGGTGCTGGTCTGGAGAAGTGAGCAGCTCACTGCTCAGCCCCCACTCTGGGCAGTGTCACTGGACATGTAATCCAGCTGAAATGCACATTCTTGCCAAAAGGACTGGTTTTGTTCCCAGCCACTTCCCTCCTTTGGATGGAGGCTGGTAAAAGTGTGACTACAAGATTACTTGTTCAGGCCATTGGCCCAAAAGTTTGTGTTGTATGGTTTTATTACAAGGTAGGTGGTAAGAATGCGTGGTGAGGAATGGGACAGCTCTGTTTAATGTCAATCAGCAGTGTTACTGAATTAAAAACAAAGACTGTAGCTGCACAAGCAATGCAGAGAAATGCAAAAAAGCAGCTGGGTGTATTGGATTTGTTTGCACATTTCTAATGTGTCCTTATGTCATAACTCAGCAGAATTATTTTAAATAGACATTTCAGAATATCTTAGTTGGAAATCCAATTAAAATATGGCAAGGTTATTTACAGAACATATTTTGAATTGTTGTTCACACTTGTTTACAAGAATCCTGGATAAAATCCCTTTTTCCCTTGCCTGGATTGTACTACCTTTGTTATCTGTGCTCCACTGATGTTTGCAACTCTCTTGATTGCTATTGGAAGCCAGTTATTAAATAGGCTGTTTCATTCTTAACAAAAGTTCCCTAGAAGCTGGCAGGGCCAAAGGATTTAAAGGTCTCATTCTGAAATGCAGATCATATCTTTTTATTAAGAATTTCTTTGTGGATATTGGAAATGTAAAGTTGACATTTCGAGAGAGATCAGCACAAGAAAAGCATACACTGCTTAGGAAGAGAAAATCCAGATTCTTCTGGCATTATTCATAAAGGGAAATATTGGGACCTCATGTGAATCAGCAGGTAGGAGGCTGCAATGTGCCAATAATATCATAGCGCTCTTTGAGCATGTTTGGGAAATGCAGAGGTTCAGAACAGGTCTAAGCTCTTGATTTAATTGCTTATCTATCTACTAGTTTGATTTTTCTCCTCTATTTGCTTTACTTTCTTGCCTTATCACTCTCTACCATAAGAAATAACAACACAGATTTTGGCCCTATGTTTTGCATCTGCCTACAGAGATAACTTTCCATAACGGCCATTTTCATTTTGGTATTTTCCCCTTCCTTATTACACTATGCAAATGCTCCCTCTTCCAAATCTGCTAAGGAAGTATGCTAGCAATGTGCCTTTACATGTTTGACAGAACTCTAGCATGCATAAGATCACTGATCATTAAAAAAAAAGCTGTCTAAACAAAATCTTCCCTTTTTTTAACTTTATGTACTTTTTTCAGTGTTTATGCACATTTTAATTTGGCTGCACAGAGTCTGCTTGTATAGTTGCCCCTTTTTTTCTTCTCATTTTGCCTCCACACTCTATAAATAAAATGGAAATGGACATATGACTGTAAGCTTATAATTAAAAAAAATCATGGATTTGGAATGTTTTTATTATGTATCAGCTGTAGTTAAAAATACAAGTTTTATATTTGGGAGCCTTCGTTGCTGCACATTTACAAATTGGAGAGATGAACACTCGTCTGCAGACACACTCATGACCAAAAATAGCATGTTCCCAAGTGGTATCATTTGGGGAGGCTGTAGTACAAATTCCCCGGCAGCTGAGAAAGCAGGACAGAGTGCAAGGCAGCACTAACAGAGCTTCTGTGATAGAGGGGAACTCATCATGGCCCTCTAGAAGCCCCCTTGGGGGCCATGTGCTGTTCTTGGAAGCAGCCTGACCCTACTAGCAGACTGGAATCAGGAAAATTTACTGGTTTTGTAGTGTTATGATGATTTACTTCATTCAAGGTGTTCTCAGATCTTTTTCCTTTAGATGTGTGTGGTTTTTTGTCCATATCTTGTTCAAGAATGGACCATACCCATAGGAGTGTGGCTGCTTGGGAACCCCACACTGCCACTTCACGTTTGAGTGCATCCTCCCATAATTTTAGTTATGTAGGCACTGTAATTATACATGTGGAATTAAAGCTCACTGAAGGTAAACTGAATTAAGGATTCTTGTCTACCCCATGTATGTTCTAATACACTTGCAATGCAGCACAATTCAGCTATACAAACACATAATATATGCTCAATATGCCCTAAATAACTCTGCCATGTGCCATGGAGAAGATGAAACTCATCTATGCAAGAAACTCTGTACTGCTGACTTCACCCATGAGAATTTTGGAAGCACTCCAGCAACAATGCATCCATCAGTCAGTCACCTGTTTCCTTCCTCTCTCCTGCAAGGTTTGTTGCCAGTTCCACCTGTGAATGTCCCAGCTCAGACCCATGCAGGAGAGCTCTGCCCTGTGGACACCCAAGGACAGCACTTCAGGCAGTGTCACAGCAGGCTCTTAGGGCCTTAGACCCTTCAGTAAATCATGTGGAAGTTTATCATGGGGCACCGTGGTTGTCCCTGTTAAGTTTTTGAGTAACACAGTAACTGAAAGAAAGACCTTTGGCTGTGCACACTCTCCCTTAGTTTTGTTATAGCTATGGCCAGGTGCAGTGCCAGTGCACAGAGATGGATTGTTTGTTCTGCAGTTGTGCCCTCTTTGCAACCTGGTGTAGATCCAGTCTAGGAGGTATTTGGGGTATTACAAAATGGCTTGTGACCCAAGACAGGAATGGTGAGATCATGAGCACTGAGGGACCGCTGGGACAGCAGCTGTTGCCTGTTGCAATCCCTGTGGCACAGCTGCGTGCAGACAGGAATGTCTGGCATGGAGGGAGTGCACCAGTGAGGGGATTACACGCTCATGGAGATTAAGAAAACCATCAAGTAGTTTTGCATAAGGCTCTTGAGGTTAGCTAGAGGCAGCCATGCAGATGCAAGTTTTGAACACCATCCCAGCCCAGAAGTTAGGTGCCGTCACTGTCACAGGCTCAAAGCGTGGCTGCCATGGTGTTAGAAGTAATGAAGTAGTGACCCTGTGAGGATTTGAAAGAAGACCCTGGTATGATGAACTACTGGCAAGCATGTAAGATATTGTTTGCATGAAGAAGAGTTAGTTTAGGTGACTTGGGCTGATGATGGCAATATTTACTCACCTTGAGGAGCACATCAGCAGAAAGGATTGCAGATGTAAGGTGGCCCCAAAAGCAGGTAGCTGAGGTTCTGCTAGCAGTGCGTGTGGTGCTGACATGCCCAGGAGGTCTGGTATTTACCTGCTTGAGAAGGAATCTCCTTTTGCTCTGAAGAGAATTGTCACAGTAGGAAATGAAATAAAGATGCTTGACTCCAGTCAGCAGGCAGAAGAGAATCAGAAGGCTTTATTTACACCTCATTCAGCCTTTTTATAACACGCTGTGCTAAAAAGGCGCATTATTGGTCCATAGAATTGACACCTCTTTCCATTGGTTAAGTAACAGAAATAGCAAACAACACCTGGGAGAGAGGTTGTTATGGGAAAGAAATATTGTTTACTTAGAAATGTTATGGGAAAAAGGTAGTTATTTACACAAAGTTGTTTGGAAAAAGGAAAACTGTTGAAAAGTTTCTCCTGGGAAGAGCTAGCAGTTCACAGGCTCAGAAATCTCGGGCTCACAGAGAATAATTACGTTTCTAAGTGTCTGTGCCTGCAGTTACCTGCTGGTTTTGTATATGGAACTGCATCATGGGATGATAGCAACCAGAGGAAGAAAATGCTATCACTGTTTAGGTTGGTGGAGGGCATGTTTGTCTGACTGAAGGCTAGGTGGTGGTGCCTACAAAGGTGCCAGTGTGTTCAGTGTCTTCAAATGCACTCAGAAATTGCACTGTTCCTCACTGTAGCTGCTCAGTACCACTACAGCAAGGAGTGCAGTGATGTGTGATGTCACCATTGTTTATTTTGACACTATTTATGTGTCCCTGTTTGAGACTGAAATATGGTTAACAGTTCTAGATACAGGCTTGTGCCTCTTCTTTCTTAGCTAAGCTCTCAGAGACTGGTATAGTTATAGGTCATAATATTTAATTTATAAGTAGGTAAGCATTAAAATACCAACATTCCAAGTGTCCTCATAACAATTAAGTGGTACAGAATAGGCAAGAAAATTGGGAAGTGCAGAGTCCTTTGTAAGCTGAGCATCATGCAGTGAGCGATAATGGAAGAGGAGTCTCCAGCAGGGACACTGCCATCAAACACACAGTCTGCAGAGACAGGAACTCTGCATAAAAGCCTGTCCTAATTTGTCTGATCAAAGCTTCCTGTCAGATTCGAGTGCAGACCTTCTCCACCTAGGCTCTTTGTAGGACAATGCATGTGTGGTGGGGGGAGCGTTCAAGAGCCTGTTCAACAAGTGCCAAGTGCAATTTGTTTAATGCCAAACCTGCTGTGTGAGGTTAGATGTATGTGCCAATGTCAAATATCTTCATCTGAGCCCTGAGTACTGATAGAACTCATTTCTCAGATGCACTGTCAAAGTTAAGCAGTGTATAAGTTCAACAAGGCTTCTGGCTTACGGTTGTCTTCTTAAGGAATACCATTACATTGCATATTAACTGCCTCAGCAGTGTCCTTATTAAAAATTAAGCTTGCTATTTCTACAGTAAACAAGATGATGCTTGCTTTGCAACTGATAACACAAACTAGTTCTTGAACACCAGCCCCAGCAAAGACTTGTTTGTGTTGAGTTTGCACGTCAGGGTTCAGCTTTGTGCAGATTTTCTTTGGCTTAATAAAGATTGAATTTGTGCCGAAGCCTTTTCTTTAGTGAGCCACTAAGAGGCTCTCTTTCCATTACCCTGCTGCTTATTTTCACAAAACTTGTAAGAGTTTAATACCTTTGAGCCATCTGTCTCTCTTTCAAATCAGCCAATTCATTCAAAAGGTATTGGTGGAAGCGATAAGGAGCCTGACACAGAAAGGGAGACAGACCAAAAACACAAAGCCTGGCTATGTCAGCAGCATTTCCTTAGGAAATCAGTCTAAACATAGATTGCACCAAAAAAATCTTACAAAAAGTCTTTGTGGACTAGATATCTTTCATATAAGTTTCTCCAAGTTTTGAATTAAAAATTGGCTTATAAAAATAGGTAGAAGAGAATTTCACTCTATAAATGGGAGCTTTCTCCTATGTTTCAAATGCAGCATGAGAGGAAGCCCCAAACCAAGAAGTGGTATTTCTTCAAAAAGCACCTGCTCAAATAGAGGAACTGTGCATCTGTGGCAGTGGGATCTGCTCAGAAACCTGCACCTAATGGAAATGGACATCTGACTTGCCAGTTCACTGACCTATTCTGCAAGGCTATCATTTACATTTCATGTTGTCATATCTGTCTAAGAGCTCTGGCATTACCTGTTGAGTTCAAATCTGCTCACATTGAGTAAGTCTCTTAAATCAGCCCATGTCAGCTCAGGAAACAGTGCTATCTGCATTGCAGCCACAGTACCATTGCTTCAGGCTTCCAATAGTCATTTGATAAAATAATTTTAGTGCTTCAGAAAGCTTACAGTAAGGGCTCTAACCCTTATCTTGATGCACTTTGTAGAGTTCCACCCAAACAAAGGAGGTTATGTTGAGCAACTGAGTGAGTCATAGGTTCCAAACTGAGCATAGGCTTAGGAACAACATTTGGTTACAACAGATGGGAGGAGCACATGCTAAGAAAGATATAACTATCAGCAATTGAAAACATAGCAAGGCCAGAGGCAAATGATATGTACATATGGCTTCTGTATGAGTACATATACAGTATTTCTTCCACACTCAGTAATTAAAAAAAATTAAAACATTGCCTGGTGGGAAATTTATGTTTCTCATGTTTAAAAGTATTATATAGTTTCATTAGATGGTAAAATGAGACTATCATATAACATTTGTCTCCACTTTCCCTGTAACAGGGATAAAATACTCTTAGGGCATAAATAGCAATGAACTTTAGTCATAACTGAATAGTTGCTTCATTATGTTACTGTACTGCAGCAGAGAAGTCTTCATGACCATATGGAAAGCCCACACCCAGGGCTGACTAAGAATGCCTGATAATCCCACAAAACAGGTCACTAAGTGTCACTGATGGTGCTCCTGGACATCTGAGAAACAGTCTGATGCTGAAAAAAAATCAGAATTTTCATGGTGTGTGCTTGTCATATGGGATGTGGCTACGATAGCAAGTACTCTGTATGTGGATCAGATATCCTGGTCAGAGGTTGAAGCAAGCTGGGGCTTCTTTCCTGCTGGGGCCCCATGTTAGGACCCTAAAGGCCCACGTATTAGGTGACACTCCAATATACCCTTTACCCTTTCGGCTGTTTACCTGTTTGTCATCTCTACACTTTCTGATTTATTAAATTATGATACAAGACAGTGTAACAGATACAGTAAGACAGCCTTTCAGCATTAAATCCATTCTGTAATAGTTTCATGCCTGCAAATTCATTTAAGATCTGTATCGCCGCCCAGGCTGAATCAGGCCAGAGGCACTGGGTGTATTTACCCAAGCGTGGTGTCTCAGTCACAGACAGCCCTTCACACCAGGTATAAACAACCTCTCTTACCTACCCCTGCAATGAGCAGGTGCTTTCATTCAGAGACAACAGCTTAATAGGATTGCAAAAGCTGTACATGCCAGTCATCCCATTGCAGGGTAATTTCTAATGACCTGCCTCTCTGTTGTGTCTCATTTGTGGAAGAAGCCGTCACACAGCTCATCAAAGTGAATTTAGCCCCATTTGTACTTGCCTGTCAATTGTCTAAGCTCTTGTTTAAGCATCTCACTTATCACAGCAAGGAGGTACTAAAGGTTATTGTTGTCCTGTCCTTTTTAATTATAGCTGGACAGTCCTTTAATAAATGGTGACAGAAGTAAACAAGTTGCAGAATAGAAAATGAAGAATTGTATTATACTGGAGCTGTTACTTAGCATTCCACAAATCAATCAGTTGGTAGCTATTACTGCTGAGGACCTGCATTAGCAGTAGCCTTGTTTCTAAGGCTTCGATATATATATATAGTCTTTGCTACCTTATTAATATTCACAGGATGAGAGAATATAGCCATGAATATCCATCTAGCAATAGACCATTTTGGAAAGACACAAAAGTATTGATTTCTGTTTTACAGTGTTCAGTGATGATTAATTTCCTCACACCAGTTGCCATAATTAAGGCTCTGTCTCCTGAACGTGAACAGATGATAGCACACCACACAGGCATGGGTTTGATGTGCAATGAATAAACCCAGATCTTATACCCCAGCTCCCACCTTTTAGTGAAACAGAAGAATATGTATGTGTGTATATATATATTTTTTTTTAACATATATATATATTTATATACATACATATAGATATATATATAAAATCAGGATGGACACATGTTTATGGTGCTGACACACCCAGGAGTCTGAATTATTGAAAACCTGGGTAGTTAATATTTGCTGACCGTATGTGGTGACTGAGAACCTTTATGGGGCTTGGTGGCCCCAGGAATGCTGAGCTGCTCAGGCCATACGCATGCAGGGGCAGATGCAACAACTTTGGGGTGCTGAGCAGAGCCAGAGGCTGTCACAGCTCCTTCAGAGAGGCTGAGGACAGAACTGAGTGTTTTAGATTGTAAATTAAGTACTTGCTTTGGTTTCTCTGTGTCACTCTAGTTTCCCACACTAACCCCAGTGAGAAAAACAGGAAGCTCAATGCTGTTCTGCATTAATTTTATTTATTTCATTTTTTCATGTCCCTGAAATAGGATTTTCTTCTAACTTGGAGTGTTCCTTAGAGCTCAGTGAGAACTGGGAAATATTTTCCTAATACTGAGCAATTAAGTGGGGTGTTTTTTTGGATAGAGGTCCTGTGGAAAATCATGGCATATGTGTGTCTGGTTTGAGAACAATGAAGTGTTTGAATTTACATTTACATGCATGAAGATCACCTTTGGACTGAGATTAAGCCCAGAAAGCATCAGCCCCAAAGGCACAACCTTGACAAAACTTCTAGGAAATGTAAATGAGGGTTAAGAACTGAATTTGTTGTTGAGCAATTATCTTCAAAGCAACTAACACTAAACTAATCTTCTGAAGAAAGTGATGAAGGTCTCTTGCACGGGAGAGGCAGGCTGCAAAATCCTCTGTAAACTGCAGTTGTGTGATAAACTCAGTCTTCAGCAATGGAAAAATGGGCTGAGAATAGACAGGACAAGAGTGAGAGACACTGGCTGGAGAATCGGGTTTGTAGAACAGAAGCCTTGCAGCCAAAACTCGTGTGTGAAGCAACGCCTGGTAGGAAGGGCTGCATGGGCAGGCTGGGAGTGGTTCTTTGCCTTTGGAGCGGGAGGATCTTCTCTGACGCCTTTTCCCCTCCCAGAATGATTTAATTCGGGTTTGAGCAAGTAATGTCAGTGCCCAAACTCATGTTCAGACTTATGTCCAAATCATGCTCAACCACTCTGATGAGCCATTTGTGTGTAAAATGACAGGCTGGGAGTTCTGCCTTGTAGTACGTTATTAGAAGGGAAGGGAGTGTTCCCTGCTTTCAAGAAGAGAGAGGTTTCCTTCATGTTTTACTCATCACTGAAGATTTATTACATCCAAATAAATGCTTTTTATTCTTAGGCTTCAGCTTCGGAAAACTACAATGCTACATTTTCAAAGCAGATTTAGTTCTTGTGGTATACAGTTTAATAGAATAACTCTGTTAGGGACATCTGTCTGCAAGAAGTAGTAATAATTTGAAAAACTTGGAAATCTTACTTAAGTTTTATTTCTTTTTTATGTTAAGAAAGGGCTAAGTGTATATAAAAAGGCAGAAACCCCAAATGTAATAATGGCTATATATCACTTGAATGACAATAGTACGGGTTAAATGTATGCTTGCTTTTTAAAGATAATAGAATTGTGCTTCTTGCAAATTAGGTAATAGAAATGTGATTAAGTAGCTGCAGTTTTTAAAAGCCTCTTTACACTAAGAAAGAGAAAACAAAATTTTGTGCTTGGTTTCATTTTAGTGGGTTAATCAGCAATTAGAAAGTTGAAAACAAGTTAGTACCCAGCTCTGTACCTATCATGGAAGTACAGTTGAGCACTCAGAACATGACAGAGTCATTTTTATCACCAGAGGAAGAAAATTGTAGCCATAAACTGTTCTTTACTGGAGGCAAAATCACAATTTGTTGCTGGATCTCAGTGTCTCTGGTCCTGGTCTCAGTGCTGCCCCCTTTCCCAGGCATCTGGCATTCAGTGATTTGTAAGTTTCAATTAAGTCACTATAAAAAATGAGTAGCTTGAGGGCCCTGGTTTATTACTGGTATCCAACTCTGTTTTCATTTACTAAATGACATTCTGAAAGCTTCTATTCTGAACATAATCACCTTAGGGTATGCACTGAGCACAGCCCTGGATGATTCAATTATTTCTGAATGCTCTTCTCTCCCCAGAACATAGGGCTTCACACATTAGCAGCATGTTTAGCATTTCATAGTTGCTCTCTTTGCACTCATCAGGGTTTTCCCAGGAACAGGCTGGAAGTATACAACTTTCTGCTGCTCCTTGAAAACTTGTAATCATTGTGTCTCTCCTCAAAGTAGCTGACTTCCCTAGGTGACTTGTGTTAAAGTTGACAGATATATAGGTATATATATATAGATAGATAGATAGATATAGATATAGATATAGATATAGATATAGATATATAGATATATATAGTTTCTTTTCAACTGTACTTTCCCTTACTGTTTATGAAACCTTTGTATACTTCTCACAAAGTTTAATTATGGAAATTTATAGGACATGCTTTGTCCACATGAATTGTAAGACAAAATACAGTTTCCACAAAGTTTTATGGGAAGCTGCTATAGTGAATCATAATCACTATCAGCATGTGCTGTTTCCAAAACTGTCTCTTACTGTGCAGGACAAAAACAGTCCAGACCAAAAGGTGAACCATGAACCTTAAAACTATAGCAAGTCTGCAATTCACAGATCAGAGTTGTCAATAAAATTGCAGAGCTGTGACAGTAAGTTATATAGATGAGGAAAAAATGCTGAAAAGAAAGAACATGTCAAAGCCCATACATCTTTTCTGAAGGGACATCAGAAATGAACGTGTCAACAGGTGCTAAACTTTAGTATTTTTGATTTTGTACAATTTTCTAAATTTCAGTTCATTTCATAGGCAATTTCTGAGTTACAGGATAACAGCCACTGGCTGAACTTCCATGTATTTGAGCTTCCCTCAGTCATTAGTGAAAATCAGAAATGTGCATATTAGCTAAGTCCCTTATCAGTAGTTATCCAATGAAATTTTGTGCACTCCTTTCTACTCACCCCAGCTGCTCTGGTTCCATTGCCAGTACTACGCTAGCATATCCCATATTTGTGAATGGGCACTTCTCCCTCCTGTCTAGTCTAGGTACACATGCTCAAAGTAAGTTTGAAGTCTTTTTGCCCTCTGCTCTGCTACTCAACGCTTCAGCCCCCTCACCTGCCCCAGCTCAGTCCAAACACACACACCAGAGTACTGCTGGGCACACTGGTATTTCTGTCTCTCAAACTTAAACTCTCTCAGGCCTTTTGTGGCTGGGAGATGTGATGGGCTTGAAAATTTTAGTGAAAGCTTGCCAGATTTACAGTATTTTGGTGAGCCAACATGTCTTTCAATATCTCAGCAGGTGAACTGCTGCAGAAGTCAGAGCTGCCAAAGTCCCTTGAGCTGGTACAGGGCCAAGTTTCCAGATTCCCCCTGTCCTATTCAGGATCCTAGAAATCATGACAAAGGCTTTCATATGTGCAACTCAGGGCACTTCTGTTTATATGAGGGTCTTCTGAGTTCATGGACTTAAGTGACCTCAAAACACCTCAGAACTGCCAGGCTTGGAGCTCATGACAGGTGCTGGCTGCTCCTGGTGTAGCTGCTATCAATGACCTGGGTCTTGATTTCACATCAAAGGTTGTGTCATTGCATCCTTGTCCTTCAGCTGGAAAATCCAGAGGCATTAGCAAAGGCCAGAGCCAAGCACTCTTTTTCTGGTATTTCTGAGAGTTGCATACATTAAAATTTCATTATGGAAAAAAATTTAGAAAAATCACCTTTGATCCTACAGAAAATGCAATGGAATTTCTGCATCTCCTGCATGTGGAAAGTAGTGCAAACACATAACTTTCCCAGCTGCTCAACAAGGCCAGAGCAAATGGAATAGGAGAAATCAGTATCTGAGAGCTTCAGGACCAGCAAAAGCTTACAGAAGGTGGAAGCAGACATGGCCTTACTGGAGACCAGAAAATCCATCTTTTTTTTTTTTCTATTTTCTAATTTGAAAATAGATTTTTATTTGTAAAAGAACATGAATAACATACTAATTCCGAAAGGATGAATATTTGCATCCACTCAAGCTTGGCAAACAAAACTGTATTGCAGCTTAACTTCTATTGCTTCTGTAGTGCATGTGCTGTTGCAAAAAAAAAAAACAAAACAAAAACAAAAACAAAAACAAAAAACTGGAATACAAGGGGAAGTCAAGGCATAAAATATCAATTGAGGCTTTGTGAAGTCATTGTTAAAATCTTGCCATCTGTGAAGGGGTGAGGTTTAATATTTCTTCCATCTGCAATTCAATGAACTTGTACCAATGCAAATCTGATTAAATCAAATGGGTAGTCACTTCCAATCATTTTTATTAATGACCATGGACATAATCACTGTAAACATAGAGTTTCTGACACCTAATAGAAAGGTTTGACCTCGTAAAACTTAAACCCATTAGTTCATTTAGCCTGGCCTCCTGTCTGTTTAATGTGTTGAAAACAGAATTTGGTGCTTGGCTTCAATATCCTTCCCAAAAACTCACCCTGTGTTGACTAGGAGACAAAAATTTAAAAAAAATATAATGTATGAAAATCATATGTTTAACTTCTAATTTGAATTTGTCTATTCTAACATTTCAGACATTCTTCTTGGGCTTTCTTTCTGGAATGAAGAGATTTTCACTGTCAGATTTTCTCTGCCTTCTGATAGAATTATTTATCAAGTTTGGGGTTTTTAGATAGGCAAAATTACTGCTCTTCACTGTGCTATTACTTTATCCAATACGTAAGCAGTTCCTATAGCTGTTTTTTGAAACCTCTCAATTTTTAAAAAAGGATGTCAAATCTGTCCCCAACATCCTTGCCTGTTTATTATTTCCCTGACATATCCTTAGGGATCAAATTACACAGCATTTTTTCCACAGTATTACACAGCTATTTCTTCACCCAGACCATTTTGGAATCAATGACTTCATGATCACATCATCTTTTCAAAGGTTGCAGTCACTCACCTGAAGAAGGAAGGAGTTTTACCTCCTAAGGGCAGGGCTGGATGGAGGGCAGGCAACTGCAGGAAAGTTGTTGATTATGGGGAAGAAAATTGATTCTAAGGAAAACTTTAAAATCTCTTTCTGGCTGTCCTGGGGTAGTATTTTGGATTTTGAGGTTGGCAGTTCAGCAGTGTTGAAATGGAGCAGGAAGCACAAGAGATTTTGGGTGGGAAATGAGTAGCATGCATCTCCTATTTGGCAGGATGGTATCCTGTGTGGTTTATTGCTCACAGTATGGATACACCGTGATACTGCCCTGATAGTGCTTCTATCATATCTTGATTATGTTTCTGGTAACTTCAATGAAAAAATGGTGCAGTTTAGGTAGAAAATCTCTTTCACATACATTCCAGTCAGAGTCAGCCTCTTGAAAATGCATTTAAAGAGCAAATCATGCGCCTCTGAAAGGAGAGGCAGGAAAATCTTAAAAGCACGAAATTCAGTGATTTGGAATAAAGGAAGCTTAAAAGAGACAACATCTGTTGTTTTCAATCCCATGGGATTTTCTACTCTTTTTTTTTCCCCAAATCCCAGCCCTTAATGATGAGCAATGTCAGATTTAGAAAGGAAAAACAATGATTTATACAAAATTAGAAATGTGTCCGGAAATCTGAAATCCTTGAGTATGTAAGCCAGTGACTGCTTACAGATCTGTCTTTGCTAATGGAGAGAGATCCAAGTATTGTGTCATCACAGCAGTTTACAAGTGCTACCATATATTTAATCAGTCTACAATGGGATAAATATTTGTGGGAGAAAAAAGAATTTCAATTTAATTTTTAATGGCCAAAGCCAGATGTACAATTGGACCCAGAGGCTAAGTGGAATTTCTATGCATATACGATAGCATAGGCTTCTTAAAATAGTTCTGGGATCACATAATTTCAGGGAAATGCAAAATGTTTCAAAGAATAACCAGGGTTATTAAGACATTCCTAGAAATATTTTTTTATAGTGAACAGATTTTTTAATACTATATTTCAAAATACTAAATAGATGCATATGTAAACCACCTTCTGTCAAAATAGCTTCCAATACAAACTTTGTTTTCCTAAAGTTTTGGAAAACTTTGAAGCAGTTCTGAGATATTGAATCAACATACCAATGTCTTAACAATATAATAGCTGGCACTGCAGAATTCTTCAAGTATCCTGTGCTTTCTACTTTTTGCATTAGAAAAGGAAGTGTAAAGGGAAGGAACCTGAAAGCAGCTACAAAACTTTACACTTTCTGTTGCTGCAGGTACGGAAGTAGCCTTTTGGTAGTATAAGCTCATCACATGCATTGATGTATTTTTGTACATCGTGTCATCAAGCCAGGCAAGGAAATTGCTGAATTATATCAGAATCTCTAAACAAACTGACCTGCTATGCAGATTTCTGGCTTAAGAGAAGAATTAAGTTGATTGTACAAAAATAAACCTGAGCTTTTTGCTACAGGTACATCCCTGAAATTTTAAATTCTATCCTGTTTGTGAGTAAAAGTTCATACACCCTTAATTTCATGAGGGAAAACAAGGAAAAATCCTTGGTTGCCTTGTTAGCAATTATCTTGACTGTCAGGATCTAAGTTTTCACTTGCTCAGCAAGTTGCACTGATTGCAGGTGCCACCAAGCCAACATCCCTTCCTCATCTGAAAATCCAATTACCATTCTTTTTTAAGTCACATACCTTGCCTACTCCCTGTGTTTCTGTTGCAGCCTTTCAGCTGGTCATCAGAGTGCAGTCCAATTGCAGTTACCTTCTTGCCCAAGGCTTTGGCAAATCTGACCTGTTGACTCTCCCTGCCGGCTGCCTTGGCACCCACACAGCACTGGAGCTCTTGTGCACCCCTTTGCAAAGACCTGCAAACTGTAGGTCATGATAACCTTAGGGAGCCTTCACTGTTTGCTGTCCAGAGGTACACAGCTCAGCTGCTGAAACTCTGTGTCCCAGGGAAAAAGATTTTGAAGGATGACTGCATGGCCTTCTCAGAGCTGGTGAAGCCGTTGCAATTCACTCCCTGGACATGTGCAGAAAGGACCATGCAACAGAGCTCTTTGCTTATAGTCTCCCTCTTCCCCTCAGTAATTATAGTCTTGTTTGCCAAGCCAAATGAAGAGCTGGTGGGGGAAATGCATGTGGTGCTAAGCAAATCCTTCCCTTTGCACATATGTACAGTTATATGCCTATAGCAATAATAATTCTAATTTGTCCATGAGCTGCACTGAGTGCTTTCAAGATACACATCTCTCTTAAGCTGCTTCACAGAGACTTTACAAGCAGCCTGTGTATGGAAAGAATTCAACAGCTCTGGAGTGCATCACAGATATGTTTGTTAAAGCAGTGTGTGTATGGGGTTTTTTGTTAGTGGACTATAAATTAATAAAAAACTTAGTCATGTAACTTCAGCTTTGATTTCCATTCTTATTAATGCTGCTACCACATCTCTGATACATCTGAGTTGCAGTGGTACAAGGGAGGATTAGCTTGATTCCTAGCTTTATTAATGATGCTGACACTGTTATTTTATTAAAGTTCTTGTTATTTTTGCTTATCTTGGACTGCTCTGAGAGGTTTTTATGCAAGTAAAAAGAAGGGGCATGAACTCTGTTGTAAATCCACTGACTCAGTTTAATATTGACAGCTTTATCTGGACTTAAGCCATTGTATATGGGATATATAGGATCCAAATCTGAGCTGACTTCTGACTGTGAGCATGTAGGAATTTTTTTGTGTGTGAATTTGATAGTGTTTCAGTGTTTGCAGTAGTCTTGTAAGTCTATATGGTTTAAGGTTCATTCACTGTGTGAGCTGGCCATCTGCTCTCAGTAATTGCAAATTCACTTCCAGTATTAATGAACTGTTCCTGTGTTCTTGCATTTCTCTGAAATGCCTCCAGCAACTGTCCTTTCCTTACATGGAAAAGTCACAGCAGCTGTGGGATTCACAAGGACCTCAGTGCTTGTCTCTTGCTACAGTTCTGGTGGCAAATCGCACAGTGCAAATAACTTTTCTAACTGCCTAAAAACTGCAAACCCATTAAGTGTAAATTCTGTCACACCAGGAAGAAAAAAAAAAAAAANNNNAAAAAAAAAAAAGAAAACAAACCCACCACTTGCTTTAAAAGAGCGCTAATGGGATTAGAGACTGTATGAACACCTGGGGTTGCTCTCAGGGCTGCTTAACTGGAACATTTCAGAGATAAGGACCCAGCTTTTCCTGGAGCATTGGCCAGAGGGACTGCAAGCTGCCCAGTGGAGCTGGAAGTGTGAGGTGGGGATGAACTTCCACATCTCCAGGCACGCCCCCCTCATAGTTGCCTTCATAAAGTGGAAAAACACTCTGTGCCACTTCCCACATTTTTCTTTTGCTAACAAACCACCAGACTTCTGTTTTCTTAACAACAAAAAAAAATGTTGTCTTCATGAATGCAGCCAGATCTGTCTTGAATTTGTTTACCTTCCTTTGATAAAAGACCAGTCCCAGCAAGAGCCCCAGAGAGTGCTTTGCACACTGCTCCCAGCACACTGGTTTTGTGTGCCGGCTGTGCTGCACCCTTCACAAACTGTGTTGGTCTCCTGCTCTGGAGCTGCTGTCACAGCATGAGCTCTGCTGTGACATCCCTGCGTGCTGCATCAGGACAAGCCAAGTGCCACAGCCCAAGGATCCTCATTACACTGTGCTGGGAGGGCTGTCAGCCTCAGCCCACCAGGGCAAGGGGCATCAACCCAAACAGCCTCCTGCTTACCAACAGCTACCACGAAATATCCTTATGAAATGCAAAAGCCAAAATCCTCTTCTTCCACACTGAACTGCCTGAGTTGTATGCTTGAACACGACCTACCTGATCACTAGTTTCCTGTAAAATGGAAAGGATGCAGGAAATGGAAAATCCAAGGATGCACAGTGGCACTCACATTTTGCATCACACCTTAATGCTTTTGGTGTGACCACCATCCAGAAGGTACTTAAACCCACATTCCCCAGTCTTAATAGATTGTTTCACCACAAGGTTGCCAAGTACTTGAGAGCAATACAAGACAAATAAATACACGTTTTTACTAAGGTCATTGGTTTTTATTAGGCTGTCCTGAAATTTCATTTTAGGAATTGTGTGACATTTATGCTGTTTAATGATCTGTGACACAGTGTGGAACATGACAGAGGTTGCAGAAGACACAAAAGTATTTAACTAATCCAGATGGCAGAACGTAAAGGAACTTAAAATGGAACATAATTAAGCTAGGTGTATGCACAACACAATGCCCAATGAAATTCAACATTGCAAAAAGCAGGGCAATCATTAGCTGCGAAGAATAATCTGATCTACGCTGACCCTTTGTAGTTTTCTATATAAGCTTTCACAAACTTGCAAGAAGACATTTAGAAGTGATTTCTAGCCTTAGGCTCTGTAGGGGCCATGTTCCCATCCCTCCTGTGCAAGTCCAGATTTGATGTACTCCCTTAGAGCACAGCTCTGAGCACGTCTCCTCTCAGAATTTTCATCTATTTCCCTGTGTCCCTCACAGAGAGGTGGAATATAATCTCTGAATAACCAGCAAAGCCCTGTTTGGAGTTAAACTGGAGAACCTAAGTGTTGCTTCTTTTTGTTATACTACCCATATTTGTTTCTCAGCACACTGAGAAACACATTCGGATTTCCTCCCCACAAACCAGCCTCCACCGTGTTTTTCTGTGCACGTGTGTTTGTTGCTGCAGTTCTCCAGCAAACGCTGCTCGTTAAATCCCCCTCATGCTTGTCATCCTTTCTGTTGACTGCTGCAGTTTGCCAGGCTCCAATGAGTGATGTTCAAAAACCACAATTAATTTTAAAAGTGACCCATTAAATTTGGCTACTCATTGTTTACTTTGAGCTTGTCACAGAGGAGTAGCTTCCCACCAGCCAGCTGTAGTTTGTCATTTTTTTGATCATCCTCCTCATCCATCTCCTCCTCAGGTTTCCAGTTGTCGGTGAGCAGAGCTGGCTGCCCACAGCAGGTCCTGCTGCTCCCACTGGCCTGCCAGGACTGGGGTGCCTTGCAGCACTAAGGAAGCGTTAAGATTTTAATGTCAGAAGAGAATATGTCTCATTTTTGGTGCTTCCCATTCCTCATCTCCTCTTCACTGGATTGTGACAGCCGGGGACAGGGCAGGCGTAAGGGCTTCACGGCCTCTAGTGGGCAGCGGCCAGAGCTGCAGACTTCCCAGCCACTGCCATGGAAAACTGTATTTTTTGTAAATGGGGATATGTTTACCTTGGTTTCCTAGGGAAACAAGGCTTGTGCAAACACTCCCTCTGTGTGCGCTGTCTCCACGCCCTCGGCGGCTCCAGAGCCTGATTTCAGGTTGATACGACAGAGGTGCGGGGATTTCACAACCAGTGCCGCCAGCGTTTGTGTCAATAGGTGTGCCCGCGTCAAGGGGGAACTTTAACGTGTTTTCTAGCAGCAAGATTATTATTGTACAACTTCACACAGTACAAGACACCAAAACCAAACGACATCAGAGAGGGTTTGTGTGTATGGGAAAAGCTGCTTTGAAATCCCTTGTGCGTCACATTTGTACATGTGCCCACAGAAATCCAGACCCTTAATTTTGTTTGATAATTTGGTTATTGGAGACTTTAAAAACATGTCTTTTCCATGACGCTGTCAGATAGTCCTGCTGGGAAAGGAGATGGGAAACTCCAGGTTGCTGGGATGAGCCAGACCATCACAGCACACTGTTGCTTACACCAGCCTAAACTGGTGCTTGAAAGACCCAGATCTTGTATTTTCTTTCTGTTTTTAGATTCCCTATTTTTACTGGTTTATAATAGAAGTCATTAAATATAGCAAATAAAAATGAAGCTCAGAGATGGATTGTTCATCAGAGTTCAGAGAAGCAGTCTCCATATGTCTGTAGGAACAAAGGAATTAATTTAGACCAGTTAAAATTTTCCTGCAAAGTGGCTGCACATGTGATACCTTTTCTTCTCTTTGTTTTTGTTTGGCTGTATCAAAGATGGGAGAAAAGATATGGCTGGTCTTCAGGCTCACTTTGGGTTAATCCAACAAGCAGTCCTTCAAGTGAACAAACGGAAATGTGTTGTCTCCTTAATCATGTCTAGCTTCTTGCAACATTTTTGTTTGAAAACCTCTTTCTCAAGTCACAGGTTAAATGCCTTTGTTTACTTAGAGCATCCAAAAATATTTTTTAAATATAGTGAAATGGATTTAGATTGAAGTTGTAGGAAGTTGATCTGTAATGTTCCTGAAGTGGTTAGGATGGGATTTTCATTTTAGAAGCACTTACTTCTCATGTGTTTCAAACACTTGAAATTACAGAATTACTGGTAATGACTTTTCTGAGTTCCTACCACAAATGCCAAGCCTGCAAAGACTGAAAATTACTCACATGGAACCATTCTGCTTTGTCCTTGGCTACAGAGTATCTCACAGAGTTGGGGATTTTTTTACCCTCTCATTTTTCCTAGAAGTGATTTTTGAAAACAAAACCACAGTATGGTCTTTTAGTGCTAGGAAATCTTTGTTGCTTTTGCCAAGAGACTTAGAGGAGGACAAGACCAAGCGTGGCATCATTCACCAAATGTGGTATGCAGAAATAGGTCTAATTGGGACCATCTTAGGAGGTAGTAGAGTATTGTAAGTTAAATCAAATATTGCTGTCTCCAATTCATCTGAAAAATCCTTTCTTTCTCTTCCTTTGTACTAATGCTCTTCATTTCTAAAACCCAGTAGTGGCCTCTGACTTGGCTGCATTGGTTGTAAATGATAGTCTCACATGTCTGGGTACCTTCCCAGCACTGACATACATAATCAAGATCCTTATATCAAATCTCACTTTGCAGGAAATTACTTTGGGAAAATCCATCATCTTCTTTGCCCAAAGCTGCATAATGTACTGCCAGTTTTTGTTTTCCTTCCATTTTTCCCCATCTGAAAATCATGCTAAAAGATCTGAAGGATGATGGTAATAGAAATATGATTAGTAAAGTTTTTTGTGCATGTGTGTGTTGAAAGAAAATTAATTTGTCAATAATATAACTGACCAAAGAACCAAATGTTAGATTTTTTTTTTTTATTATTTCTGAAAGGTCAGGAAGACAAAGCTTCATACTTCAATCATGCTGAATTTTGCTCAAAAATAATCCTTGCATGTTTAAAAAATAAATTTTATATCATGAAATAGTCACCAAGCAGACTCATTTGCTTTCTCTTCAGCCAATGTGAGGATGAGAGAATCACACACTGAGGGTCATCGCTATCATGGAGAATTCATGCCCATTCCCCTAAGTGCTTGTTCAAAATAAACCTCTGATGTCTTGATTACAGCCTGTTAAGCTCCAGAGCAGTTCCTCAGATGAGTTGTCAGTATGTAAGCATTTTTTTCTGCTGATGTTTGAGGCAGAACTGTGCAGAAGAACTACGGCTTTTTTTCTTGGTTAGGGACAATTTTCTCCTGTGGTAAGAAGAGCTGTCCTTAATATAACAAGTCCCACCTTAAAATCTCTGGGAAAAGCATGATACTCTGTGAGAGGTGTGAATGGGGCTGGTTTTGTTGCAGGAGGTCTTACATATATGAATGTGTTGTGAAATCTTCATGTTTTCAGTGGAAGTGAAGGAGGAGGGGCTGGGACACTGGTTTCCTCCCAAGCTCCAGTCTGCAGTAGTAAGTGTGGTAAAAAACTTGTACCAGGAGAGCTGCTTTGTGGAGAACTCTGCTTGTCTGTTTTCCTAAGTATGGCTATGAATTTTTCCATGTAAATGTAAGGGCTGAGTTGCTATAGGGTATTTAAGGCCTAACACCCTTCAGTCAACAAATACACTTTCTGTGAAGGGACTTTCAGATGCTGGGAATGCTCTGGCCATAATTTAAAAATGTTTGCATTTAGATGTTGTTATTTATTTCTGATCTGAAAATGTATTTTGGTCCCAAGCCTTAAGAAAATTCGTATCAGTAGCACATCAACTTTGAGATTCCATACATCCTATGGAATTACCTTGATATATTTGACAGTCTCAGATCCTGCTTGCTCATAAAGAGATGTTTGGGAAGATAGCAGTCTAGTCAGATAAATTACCTGAAGTAGTCACAGACCTGGCATTGAGATATGATGGTGATAAATCTGTACTTTGTACTGTGACACAGTGCCTTAACTACAGCTGCTGCGAGAGACAAGAAATTTCACCCTGAGCAGTGACCATACGTGTTACAGAAACTTCACCAGTCCCTCTAGAGCAGCATTTGGAAGGAAACTCTTGAATTCTTAGGCAGTACAGGATGTGTTCTCAACCTTTTACTGCTTCCCAAGCCAGTGGTGCTCTAGCACTTGGCTGGGTATTTGTGGAACACTCTGTTTCCATATGTATTAGTGCTCGAAACCATTAAGTGTTCCACAGTTCTTTTACAAGAGGAGTAATTACATCCTGTTGGCAGAAATTACTCCTGCTGTTTAATTTGGAAACCATAGTCTTTGCTTCCAGCCTTGTGTTGTTACACAGCAAAGAGTGGCTACATTTTCTGCCCAGGGTGGTGGCACTTCTCTCTGAAGTGCACGGAGGATGATAGTGATGGTGATGCTGTCCCTCAAGATGGCATTTCAGGCTTTTCTGTAAACAAGTTAATTTTAAATGGTGCAGGCATATAGCTTCAGAAATCCAACTTTTATTCACAGCAACAAAAATATCTTTTCTAGCTCTCATTTCCCTGCACAAGGGATGCTGGGCCAGCCCCCGGGTGCATTGGGTCTTGAGGCAAATGCTGATGCTGAACTTTTCTCTCTTACTCTGTCCTTTCAAAGCCTTTTATGTACAGAGGGAAACTAGCACTGCAGATGATTATTGTCTACTAATGGTGTTTTTAATTACTGATTTTCAGGACACCCAATTAACTTTCTGCTGAAAACAAGAATTTTTCCTCCCTTGAAGCAAGCCAGTGATTCATATTTTAATACAAACTTCTGAAAGTTTTGACTCATGCAGAAATTCTAAGAATTTTTATTTCTGAACTCTTTGAAGCATTTTAACGTACTAATGAAATACTGTGCCTCTGTCATCCACAAAGTGAACCTCATGTTAAACAAGGCTTGCTGTCATTGAAGCTTGGCAAGTGCCATTTTCAGGGCCTTGGAGATGCCTTGTCACACACACAGTGTCCCCTTAGTACAGCCACACTGTCCCAGGCCCGGCCTGCAGGAACACAGAGGCTATTGCAGGGAGGTGCCATTGAATCGAGCATGGCGCTGTGGGTCCATGGGAAGGGAAAAATATTGGGAAACAGAGCTTGCTGAAGAGTGCTTGGAATCAGGATGGAATTTATCAGCTGATCAGCTCTATCAAAGCAAAGTGAGTTGTGTTGGGCCAGGCTCTGGGAGCCCCTGCTTTGCCCGCAGACAAGCGGGAGATCAGCTGTCCTTTGGTCGCGTGATGAGTAAAGCAGAGAGGCACTGCTTGGCTTTCACAAGTGAGACTCAAGCTGTAGAGTCCAAAGCTGAAAAACATTTATGTTGGCTGTTAAAGGGAACACATGTGACACAGAGATATGTCATGTTAACTCCAGAGATTTTTCAGCAGAAAAAAAAATACATGAGTACCAAGTATAAACAAGAGAGGTTTTTTTGAAAAGCAAGTTACATAATGTATATTTTGATTTTTCAAAGAATATGTTTGATATTAAAATGCAAAAGTGTATGGCTTTCACATCAGGTGGAGATAGCACAACTATCAACTGTCCTACTTTACGTAACAACCACAATACTAAACAAATGACAAATAGTTCAGGATCTCTTTGAGAAATGACAGTCAGAGCTAAGAGCATCTACTGCATGAAAGCTGCCCAGGAGAAAATTCCCAACTCGACATGTTATTGTTACAGTTTTCTGGTTTAGGTAGGAAGTTTTCAATTTTCCTTTTTTTTTTTTTTTTTTCCTTGAAATATCCATTTTGATGCAGTTTCAAATAGTAATAACCCAGTATTATTTTTCCTTTCCTCCTTGTCTTCTTGCTGAAAGTGATGCAGCCCTTTATGTTCCCTTATCTCTATAACTTTTCAAATTCCATCATCTTTAGGACAAAATATGAGTGTGTTTCTAGGAGAAACCTGAAAACAGGGTTTGTCCATTCCCGGTAGCACAAAGTAAAACCTTTGGCTCAAGTTCTCCTCCAGAATCTGCCAGGATTAGCAGAGGACATGCAATAAGAAAGTGGGATGAAAGGAAGGGGTCCTGCAATGGGGCACTGCCTACATGTGCCCTTCCTCTGCCGGCAGCTCAGTTTGCAGTTGTACTGTGGTTATCAGTGGTGTGGTAGTGTGATTATGGAACAGCAGCAGGAAATGCTGGCAGAATCTGGGAGGCTGGCAGTTGGGAGCAACAGGGGAGATCAAAGGGTTGAGTGCATTTGCACACTGGAGAATAATTGCAAGTCACTCCTGAAATGTGGGCTGGCCATGCAGCCTGGCCGTAGGTTCTGTCTGGCAGTGTATTCCCATGGGAGAGGTGAGTACTTGGCTCAGGGGGGCACATCTGCAATGCTGCACTTAGTTCTCATTCCCCAAGATCCAGCCCCCATTCAGCTTGCATCAGGGGATTCAAAAAAGCTGTTAGAGTGGAAATGGCTTGTTTTGTCAAAGGAGACTGAAACAGGGCTGTGCTGTAGTCTGCAGGATCCAAAGGTCTCCTGGCTGCTCTTGTTGCCTTCAGCTGGATGGTGAAAACTAATTAGGTGAACTTGAGCTGGAGTACCCAGTTGTAGCTCAGCTGTGGAGAAGTTTCAGCTGAAAGTGGATGTTCAGACTATCAGAGAAGGAAGGCTGCAGAGCAGTGGTACAGAGGATTTGTAAGCAGTCACAAGTGCTCATCTTCATAGATAAGCATCTTCACCTTGCTCACTTTTCCATCAGTGTCCTCATACCTGTTGTTTCTTCTCAAAAAACTCAAGGCTTTCCCACATCTGTCTAGTGTCTCATGCATTCTGTTTTAGCAAAGCAAAATCTGACTGTCAGATATGTGTTGTTGAGTACCTTAGATTTTTAAGATGCAAAAGGCAAGGTTTTTAATAATTCTACTTACCACATTATAGGCAAATACACTGCAGTAAGAGTGCCTTTAAACTGTTAAAAGTTTTCCCCAGACACCCTTATGGTAAAAGGCTTGACATTTCAAATATATACAATTTCCAAAAGGAGTTCAGGGCCAAGCTGGCACAACTATCCTGGTTGCATGGAGAAGTCTGAACTCTTCTACTTACAAGTCACTGGGGAGAAATGGCAAGTCATTTATTCCTTCTCCTTCCCCTTCCCAAGTGCATTTATGGGGAGCTGAAACCATTTGTGAGCTTGCTGTGCAGCAGGGTCTCAGCAAATCTCACAACCATCTCCAGATAAAAGGGAAGTGAGGGCTGCACAACACTGACAGGAGGAACTCTCCTGTTGTTCTTCATCCCTGGGACAACATCTGTACTACCAAACAAGGGAGAGTGAGGGATCCCACAGCCAGGAAATACCGATGGACTCATGTTCACACTGCTTAGGAAGAAGTTGGTAGAAGTGGTCCAAAACAGGGGCCAACAATGCAGGGGATTATTTCCTGGGACCTGAGCTCATTCCCTGGCCTTGGGTTCAGCCGTACTGGGCTGCTGTAGGGCTGTGTTCATAATTAGCAAGTAGTGTGGCTCAATAAAAGATTTGCAGAGAGGAAAAGTCCTGATAAACCATTATCTGTGCTACCACGTTTTGCTGCCTTAATGGGGTCTTGCTCTAAGTTTGAGCCTATGAACTGAACACTCACTAGTGGTAGCAGCAGATCTTCTCTTTCATCCCCAAATAACTCAGTGCGCTTTCTGGAACTAAAGCACATGTAGGATGATGTAGAATAAATATATTTGTTTCCACCTGCAGCAGACTAATTTTTTGTGTTATTCAGGTGATGATCAACAACCTCAGGGCAGAGAAAGTGCAAGTCTTGCCCTCTGTACAATAAACATTGCTCCAGATGTTAAACAAAATACTCTATAAAAGTCCTTGGAAGATCTCCATCCATATAGTGCATGTCACACCATGGTATTGAGTATTTAATCTCTTTGGAAACCTTTGCTAAGGATTCAAAATTCTATTATTATTCAAGTGGATATGTACTACTGATGGGTCTCATTTATGGATTTTCACGTACACTTTAAAGGTCAAACAAGTAATTTTAATCAGTTATGTGGGGTTTTTTTGACAGCTGATAAGTACTGAGTGTACCACAGCACCTGGAAAGCAGATCTGCTATATTTACCATTACGTATTTGGATTGGGTGCAGGGATAGTGCTCTACCCACACTCATTTCAGCCTCCATCATCAAATTCCTGGCACTGATGAACCAGTGCATCCACAGGAGAGCACTGTCGTTGCAGCACTTCAGATCCGAGTCACAGCTTGGACAGGGGCCCAGGACCTGTGTCTTATAGCTGCTGGTTAAGAGAGTAGTAGCTGCATCAGATTGGTGTTGTCCTTGGCTCAGAACATTCTGGGCTATTTAATCCATACTTCTTTCTCCTAGCCTGCCTGCCAACCATTTGGAAATTAGTCTAGTGTGGTTGTTCTGAAATTCTTGTGTGCAGGTCACTCATGCCATGGTAGTGGAGACCACAAGGTGACAACTGACTGTCCTCACTTAATGTCTGCAGAACTGAAAGAAAAGAACATGAGAATATTTTCAACAATATTGGTCATGGACTGGGAGTAAAGTTTGAGATTGGGTGCTGTAGCATCAGCTTCTATCAGGTGAACTAAAGGGCTGGCTGAAGTGCTTATGGGAGCACCAGTACCCACAGGGATGAGCAGAAAGGCTGACCAGCCCCAGAATGAAGCAGAAGAGATTCTTCATCTTAGGGAAAAGAGGCAGTCAGATTGGATCTGAGAGAAGCCCACAAAGTCATCTGTCATGTGGAAAAACTGAACTTGGGAGAATTGTTAGGCATGTAATGAAGTGGTTCGAGAGTCAGAATAAATAGAGGAAAGTGCTTTTTTTGGTGTTTTTCCACTGCATTTTTGGAACACTGTAGGGTAGGGTGGACAAGACTCAAAAAGGGATGAGATCCACTCATAGAAGACTAGTGATGCAATAGTCCCACTCCAGCAGCTGTCAGGAGAAACCCACGGGTCCAGGCTTGCTGGGAGTTGAGAGGCACACTTGGGGAAGAGCTGCTGTTGCCACATGCTGCTCTTGCACATTTCCCCCACTGGAAACTCGAGGAGTTCTTTATCAAGACTACAGCAGCAGCTCAGCTGCTCTTCAGTGTGACTAGCAGTCAGGGGAACTCATGGGCCACCAGGACACAGGCAGCTGTTAGTAAGGAAGGAGTTGGTTTTAGCCCGGGCAACACTATAGCTGGGATGCAGGTCTCACCATAGAAAAACTATAGAGAAAACTCCAGGATTTCACAGCCCATTCAGACTGTATCCAGATCTGCCCAGTCATTTTTCACTTCCACAGCACAGTTTCTTAAGAAGATCTGGAGGGTGGAGGATTAGAGCAATTAACACTTTACAGAAACTCAGCTGTTTTGTTGTTTTCATGGGAACAAAGTTCATTGTGGTGGTTTTATGGTACCACCTTGCTTTTATACTCCACACTTTGTTAAACATGATAATGAGCTCAGCGCTGTGTAGTGCACTTAGTGCTGTGCAGAAAATAAAAGTATTTCCTGCCCACATTTCAGAAAAGCTGCTGTGATGGTAAAGTTTCTGTTAAGGCTGCTAGCCTAAACAGTGTGTACACTGGGGTAGTCTGTTAGAAAGCTCTGTATTGTAAATGTAAATTTATCAGTGTAAGAATGACAAGCTCCTGTTCAAAGCACAGCACTATATAAAGCAGTTCACTGAAGCAGTAGGTTTTACCATATCCCTCCCCCCCCCCAAACAGAGAGGGGGTTTTGTATTACATTAATCAGCATCTAAGCCCTGAAGGTCACAATTATCTGGCCACTATTTTTCAGTATTAGTGATTTTAGTACACGATTAACTTTCATGTGTGCATCATTAAGGTGAGGAATTGTTTTTGAAGTTTCAAATAGAGCAGCAGGTCTTAGCTGTAGTATTTGCCATACTTGCTCAGCCGCTCTTAAAAGGGATGATTTATAGAAAATCCAGCTGTGAGTTTTCATTTCTTCAAGAGCAGGAGGCGGGACTAGAAACCAACCTAAAACCAAGCGGAGCATTGATCAGAGTAGAAATGATGTAGAGCACGGCTCCGCAGACAACAGCTAAGCATCGTGGAAGTATTAGCTGGCAGCGATAAGGAGGCAGAAGCAGAGCTCGGTGACAGAGGAGCCATCTGTCAGGAACTGAGAATCTGATTTCAAGAGAGCAGAAAATGAAGTAAAGAAGAAAGTGATTTTGGTTCAGAGGTACAGTGAAGCCCAAGGATATCTGTGGACAGTAAGTTTCTATACTGGAACAGGGATGTTTAATACAGCAGTTAATATTGTTTGAAAGGGCTTTTCAGCTTTGAAAACAGACATAAGTAGCTCCTGTATTAAACAGCTCTTACTTAAAGTTTTTATTTATTTGTAAGATGTAAATAAGCTTATCTGTTTGAGGTGGCTTGTTTAAAAACTTGTAAACAAACTTTAAAACTGCTGGTGTCTTTACTTCAGAGGGTGCTTTTTTTTTGTTTAATAAGGTCACCTCCTGTCGAGGATAAGATTTGTTCGTAACCTTTGAGAAAAATATCTTAGAAGAAAAGGCTGTTTTGGCCCCAGCTGTGAGGTGAAAAAGGGTAGGCAAGAATATTTTTTCTGGAAAGGGGAAAGGAGTTCCCACCCAAATAGATCTAAACTAACTGGAACTACAGTGTATAAACACCCCGGGGGTAAATCCTACCCTCAGTTACACTGATGTAAGTCAAGTTTAAGTCTACTGTAGTTAATAAAATTACTCCTGATTTAATTAAGGATAGAATTTGGTTGCACATTTCTTAATAATGAAAAAGCCCCATGGTTCTTTCCAAAGTGCATTTTATGTTAACAGATTACTAAGGACTTGCTTGAAAATACATTAAAATTAATTGAAAACTCACACTGTGATGCATCTTTTGTCATACACTTGTATCCCTCTTTGAAATTAGCACAAAAGCCAACATGCGATATTGTAAGCAATCCTATTATTTCTTGTTAGCAGTTCTCAGATAAGGTTTGCCTTGCTCATAAATTCATGCTCATTTCACTTCAGTGGCATGTATATGGGGTGATATGGTTTAATCCTAAAAAGGTTTGTGTGCTCCAGCTGGGAGCAATAAGATGATACTATCTGTAGCAGAAAAGTGTCAAAGTTGTGTACAAGACCCCAGACTGTCTGGGAGTGAAACTGCTCTATTACGAATTGTACAGAAAAATTACTCCTGTTGCTGTGGTTTTAGTGTACGAGTTAGGAGTAGAAGCGTTGGCTGCTGACCGAGAAAAAAAAAATAAAACCCACTCACTATTATGGCCCAATATGGATGACAAAACACTGTAGCATGTGTGGGAAAATGGCTGCAGTCCAATGTCTGGAACCATTTATCTTCTGGTAGAGTCTGGAAGATGACTGTTTTATGTATTTTACAGAAATCCCTGCTGATTGATTTCATTTACTTAGGAGGAGGGGTCACGGTGACTGATGGTAGGGATAACTAGGGCAAAAAGTGGATTCTTTGCATTATCCTGACATCCTATTCTGCTTGGGGTTATTGGCACCTTTTGAAGGGACCGTACTGGACATGTCCTGCTGCTGCATTTGCTACTGCACACAGACAGAGGTTCACTGCTCTTTTGTGGGGTCTCAGAATGCTGAGAGTTGCAAGTTGTGCTTCCACTAGTGCCAGGCACAGTTTGGAAATTATGGTTTGCAGAGGTTTGAAGGGGAATGGGCAGAAATGGGTACAGGTCTCTGTGACCTGCCAAATGCTTGGCTGATGGTGGGTGCTGTTACTGAAGAGGGAGGAAAGACTTTGTGAAACATCTCGGGGGAAAGTCTGTTTTCATTGTGTGAGGCTTGCAGAAATAGCTTGTCCCTCTTGAGCACATGAGATTTGTATGCTGGGGTGATGATACTGTTTTTTCTGATGTTTGTTGCTAAAATAGCCACAATTCCTGTCACTTTTTTATTTATAGGGAATAAAGAGCTTGCCAAGCACATTAGAAACAACAGGGATATGCTGTACATCAGTGTTATTTATCTCTCTGTTATTTTTATGTGTGCTCTGATGGCCTGTCTGTCAAGGTGCTTGCCTTCAAATCAATTCAGTTCACATCACAGCATGACAGGCACTTGTTATATACCAGGCATGTCTACAGGCATTTGCTTTCATGTTGCAAGGAATGAGTGCCAAGATTTTCATATGATGAAACAAAAGGGTGGGGGATATGTTTTCTAGTAAGTAACTACACTGCTACTGTGTTAAGAAAAATGGAAAGGAAAATGGACTTTTCAACTGACAATACTACTTCATTTGGTACCCTTTAGGCTTTTCACAGGATCCTCTATTAATGATTGCAATGCCAAGTTCAATGCAAAGTCCCATAACAAATCTGGGGAAAGGGAAAATTATTGTGTGTCCCCCATCACATCCAGTTTCCCAGACATTACCATTTCATAGTGTCAAGACATTTTTCATTGACAGAGAAAATGAGAGAGTGTGTGATGAAAGAAAGAAAAAGAGAGAGAGAGAGAGAGAGAGAGAAAGAAAAGAAAGAAAAGAAAGAAAAGAAAGAAAAGAAAGAAAAGAAAGAAAAGAAAGAAAAGAAAGAAAAGAAAGAAAGAAAGAAAGAAAGAAAGAAAGAAAGAAAGAAAGAAAGAAAGAAAGAAAGAAAGAAAGAAAAAAGGAAATTCTTGTAATGTATCCTAACTGCTGAGGAAATTTCCTATATTTACCAAGTATTTTTATCAGAGCAGTAGGAGCAGTTAAGTACTGTGCTTGAACAGCATCCCAAGAATAAACTCAGCATCACCTCTCTTCTAGACAGCATCCTGCCATGCACTATCATTCAGCCCACTCAGGTTCTTTGGTCTCACTGCTCCTCATGCCATCCTGGTGTTCATTAATTTTCTGTCTGTATGTTTTGAGGATGTTCTTATGGCTATCAGACATTTTGTTTTTACTCATGTGTTGACCTCTTATTCGGATTTGTAAGTTTACAGGAATTTAGATTAATTGTAACTTTTTCTATTTTCCTAATTTCCTTCACTTCCTTTTCAGACACTGCATGTTTTGGTTATCCTCCCACAGAACAGTTCCTTGTTGGCACCCTCACAGAGGCATAGCTACTTGTGCTCTTCATTAATTTAATTTGAGCCTTTCCTGCTTTTTGGTATATCTAACTCAAGAGGACAGTGGATAGTGCCATGGGTTCCAGATGAAGGTACCAATTACCTTCCTTGGGTATGCCACTGAGCTTCCTGATGATCCATAACAAGTGGTCCAGTTACTTTCTTAGATCTGTCTTTATCATGGCATCCTTGATGTGGTCTCTCTTCCTTGAGAAAGAGAATGCTGGTAAACAGATCCTCTGTAAGTCCAGTGTCTCCGTTTATTCTTGAATTTAGGCAGAAGGGGAAAAGAGTGGTGTAAGCAGATGCAAATTTGTTTTTCCATCCAATGGGACTGCATTCTCCTAGTAATTTGGAGCACATTTGAGGATTTTTAGCCCCTGATCATTCCTCTTCCATAACGATTGGTAGGGTGGTGTGGTCAGGCTCCAGCCATTTAGTTAGCTGCCCGTGCAGTCCCTACATTTTTATTAGTCAGCTCTTAAATCTCTTCATTACATGGAATTGTTTTCCATGTGGCCACCACAAAACGCCTTCCTGAGTGTGCAAGTTCTTACAAATAAAATATCTCAGACCATATTTTAGACATGTTGCATGTTATCCCATTTTTAAACTAATTTTGTCCTTGAGTACTTTGTAATATAGCACGTGACAAGCATGGGGCAGGTGGTAGAGCTACAGCTGCCTCTTGTTTTCTTGTAGATATTGATAAAAACAGTAAATTAGATTAAACAAAAAGAAAAAAAAAAGAGCTCTGTAGGCTGTGGAACATTATGAAACCACCCACTGAATGTCTGAGCAAGACATACAGCAACAGCCACGCTGTTAAGCACTAAATGAGTTCAGAGTGGGGGCCAACTGAATGCAGTGCATAAGTGATTTACTTACTCATTTATAACCCTAACCTAGAATAGTGATTGTTTGCTGTTCCCTAAAAAGGATGACTTTATGTGAGCCTTTAAAGCCTTCAGCATTAAGTGGCATTAAGTTGATGGCTACTTGTTTTGTACCTTCAGTGAAAAATTATGCATAAATCAAGTAGGCTTTCCATGTAGTGCACTCATAATCCTCACAAGCAAAACTCCCACTCAAAACAAGTGATCAAATGTGGTTTCTTGAACTCAGAAAGGTCACCTCATAAAAAATATGGAGGTATAATATTCAGGCCACCCAGACAATTTTTTTTTTGGCTAGAACATTACTTTAATCAAGTCATTGTAAGGTTAAAATAATAATAGGGTTCTGATGTAAGCAGATAAAAGACAGGGAAGCTACATTAAATTCAGTTTTCATCCACCAAACACATCCAGAAGAGATAAGCTCACTTGCTGTTTAAACATTTTGCACAGGGACAGGATGGGCTGAGGGTGAGTCCTGAATGTTCCAGGGTTTATGTATTTAAATCAAGCCCTTAACATTGTTTTTGTTCCTTAATTACTTCTGGTTTGTTGATTTATTGATGCTTTTGAAGGCAAGTAGACTCAGTAAAACAGAATCGTTCTGTGTCGCGTAAAATTTCCCCTTCAGGTGTGGATATTATAAACAAAAGGAAAGGATTGATGGAGGCAACTTCTGTGGAGATGGTAAAACCAGTGGTAGATATCTCTAAAAGGTGGAATTGAGTTACTGAATTGCAAATTAATGGAAGGTCTTGTGAAATCACTAATCAGGGCTATCTCAGTTCTTGAAATTTGCCAGTGCAGCCAACAGTTTGGGCAGAAGGAGCCTGGGAACCAGCAATCCTGGAAAAGGGGTTGGTGGCTGGAGCATCTTCAAGGAGTGTTGCTGGGAGAAGTGATGCTGTACTTATCCCTTCAGTGTGAAATGTCCCTTCCATTTGGGGATTACTTTGTAGGAAATAGGAGCACTGTGTGTTTTAGCGCTTGTTATACCGGCTTTGAGCAGGGACAAAAACTGCAAATGGCAGAACTTTGCCAGCCATGAAAACTGATGTGCTATTGAAAAGTCACAACATGGTCTCAACTGGCTTAGTTTCAGGGTAATACTTGGAGATTGCACCTACTTTCTGCTGTCTGTGTCCTTGGAGCCCCCATTTCTGTACCTGAACTCCATTTCCAAAAACAACCTCTGCGTCTTCTTTTCCAGCATAGCAGAGCATAGCATTGAGGCATTGATCCTTCTGTGTCTCTCCTGTGTCTGTGCATCCCAGCTGGTACACCTAGAGCAGGACATGGGCCCTCACTTGTCACAGAAGAAAGGTTCAGTAGACTCATAGATGCATGGAATGGTTTGGGTTGGAAGGGACCTTAAAGATCATCTAACTCCAAACTTCTGCTGTGGGCAGAGATACTGTCCACTAGATCAGGTTGCTCAAAGCTCCACCCAATGTGGCCTTGAGCACTGCCAGGGATGGGGCATCCACAACTTCTCTGGGCAGAAGATTTAGAAGATTTGTTCAAGAGATGTTTAGTTTGTCACATCCCTCCACCAGTGGCTAATGACCTGCATGAGCAGCTCTGTTGTACTAATTTAGTTTGCAAGAACATATACAAAAGATAACAAGAAGTGAATGTGGTTGATAGAGGCACAGTGATGTACACCTCTCTTGTGCTTCTGAGCCACTGAATTCAAAATGTAGATTTATGTTAATATTTACCACTTACACAGTGCATTTAATCTCCATAGGCCTGCAGGAACATGTCTGATTTATACATCCAAATTAATGGAGGTAATCATGCATAACAGTCTTTTCATCACTTAACCCAATGAGGAATGAAGACACTATTTTGTTTGGACTATAATTGCTTATACATACCTGAAAATACCATCCCATATTCTCAGTTCTTTGTGAAAACACCATGGGTTTGCAGTTACAGGAATATTTCAGACAGCTGCATAATGAGTTAGCTTCATTTTTTAACTGAACTGAAAATTAGGAGGCTGACCCAGATGTCAGTGGGATATCTCCAAACAAGTTTTTCAGTGAACTTGGATACTAAATGAGCTAAACCAGTTCATTTTTAAAAATTACTTGAAAATCATCTTTCAGAAAAGATCCTTGAAAGCCTGGTACTTACAATGAGCATGCTTGCAGACCTCTAAGGCAGCAGTCAAACATCCTCATGCTTTGTATTATTTATTTTTATTACATTTATATTGTCCACACTAACTTCCAGAGCAAGTTCAATAGACAGCTATAGTTCTGCCTTCATTCTTCAGCCCTGGTTGCTATGGAATCTGAGTTGGGAAAATATCTGCCTGCTCCAGGTGGCTGAGCTCATAGGTAGGTGAAACATGAGCAGTAATTTAGGGAGCCATGAGGTGGTGTCCTGTAACCAGAAGGTACTGTCCACAGTTTTTACAAAAAGGGGCAAGAAATTGTGAACATTTCTGGGAAACCTGGGGTTTATTTAGCTACAGTGAAAGAAACCACCTCTACCAGCAGCCTGCATATGTGCTGAGAGGTTCTGGTGGTAAGCTATGAAATAGTGATCTGTTCAAATTAAACACAAAGTCAGAGATTAGAGGGGGCTGGCTGGTATCACCTGTAGTCACACTCAATAACATCCCACTCTGTGATTCGTTCCTCTCTGGGCTTATAATAGTTATTGAATAAGGCAGCAGAACAGCTTGCAGGTGAAAACACATACAATAGGAATTGTAAGACCTGTGAAAAGAAAATCCTTTCTTATTTAGTTTTTGTACTCTGAACTTGTCCCTTGAAGTCTGCATAATATACTACAAATAGGATATCCAATTCTTTTTTTTTTTTCAGTCTAAACTATGTTCAGGATCAATATTCAAATGCTTTGGTTGAGTTTTAACTCACTGTCACTGTTTTAAATCACTTTTATAGCAAGAATAAATTTTCACCGAAAGCAGGTTTTTTTACAACCTTTCATTCCAATTAAAAAAAAAAGAACAAGAACAAAGACTATCAAACAAAATGCAACTTGTCTAAAATCTCATAAAAGCTCTTACACAAGAATCTATCAAGCCTGGGAAAATATGTGTTCTTTTGTAAAAACATATTTTTCCTTGAAGTCATTGCTAGATTACAAAAGTTCACATAACATATTGGTATGTGTATGTGTTTATATAAGACAGACCTCTGTATTTCACTTTCTGATGTCAGTGTTGCCTTGACAACTGTATTTTATTGATTAGTAGAATATGTGTAATTTGGTTCAGAGCTGCATCATCTTACAAGGTCATTTTTCTTCATGAGAAGTTGTTTCATTTTCTTATTGTCTGAGTAATATTATTTTTCTGATATGAGAAATAACATTCTTTTGATCCTGTTGGGGGTGTTTCTGTGGATGTACTCAAAACTCAACAGAATTTGACAAAGGCAAGCTGATAAAGTAATTAAATACATTTCTACTGATACGTGCATTTCAAACTCAACTTCTTTTGCTGCAAATGTTAACCTAGTGTCTAATATGTAACTTCACTGGTAACTAACCGGAGACTCTATCCATGCAATTCCAGTTATTACATACCTTTGGGGTGCTTTTCCTCCAGAGATGTGAAGTTCCAAGTAGTAACACTTCTCAGGGTCTCTGTGAACTAGATATTATTATACAATTTATTTGACAGTTAGATAAGCTGCGATGTGAAAAACTTTCCCCAAAGAGTAAATAGTACTGAGAATAGCTCAGTATTGGACTCTTACACCCTTATTCTACCCATTGTGGGTTTGTCAGTTCCTGACAGAGGACTGTGTCATTTAGCAACCAGTTGTCCCATTGCCAGTCCTCCTTCTGTGAGTGCTGGTTCAGGTTTATGAGAAATTTTCATCCTGACCTGAAGAACTTTCATTTTCACACAAACTAAGTAGGGGAGAGGATGGAAAGAGTAGGCGGGATGCTGTGTCTGGGTTCAAATGGTGCCATGGGCTGATTATGTGCACAGCTGAAGGATCCACATAGCTAGGTTTGGCAGATCTCCTGCTTTGGTTTTGTCCTTTCCCCCTGTGTTTATTTGTCTCATGGTTTATGAGTATCACAGAAGCCAAGAGCAGTCAGGGTGTGCAGCTTCCTGGATGAAATTAGACAGGAGCACAATAAGAAAAAAATAAAGAGGCCAAGGAGAAGGAGGAGGAGTACAAATAATGGATGGGAAAATAATGAAGGTCAGCCAGATGTTGATGTAAAAGCTGTCTTTTTTTTTTTTTTTTAATGTACAACTGAAAGCATAGTCATCCCTACAGTCCTAATATTAACAATTTACAAATTACAGCAGTGATTGTATTTATATGTCATACTGAAGGTAAATGATGGGAATGGGTTGTCAACACACACTGGAAAACAAGTCTGAAAATCTCTGGCACTTTCTTTAAATATGATAGTTCCTGACAATTAAATATCCCATTGGTTGCTATCTAAATATTTACCTTCAGTGAAATTACAAGAAGTCCACAGTCAGCGAAAACCCACGCTTTATGTTCTCTGTTGTAAAGATTAAATTATGTTCTACTTTTGAAAAAGCACTTGGTTCCTGGGTCTATCCTGTTGTATTTTTCTGGATAATTTTGAAGAAAGAGAAAAGAGTCTGTCATTGATGGCAAGCAGGGACAAAGGCACTGTTTCTAGATTGTGGTTTTGAAGGTTGTTTACCACCAGACACCGTAATGTGAAATAATGTTTTTAATCTTTTGGATTAAAACATTCAGCAGCAAGGCCCCACCTAACAGAAAGCCTCATTTTCTTGCAAGAATCCTGCAGTCTTACATGGGTTTTCCAGGTCAGTCATTGGCAACAACAACACTAATTTATTCCAGATGAAAGTCAGGCCCACTGTAATTAGCAATACCATGGTATTTGTCTGAAAAATCAAGAAACAGTGGCATTTGCTAGAGAGACTGTGTGTCTTGTGAAGAACCCACTGCAATTAATTCAGGATTTAGGTACTTGGGGTTAAGCAGATGGTCCAGTCAATTTGTCACAACTGCTTAAATTCCTTGTACAGTCTAAAGAGAGCAGCAGTTGNCCACCAAGGATGATTCAGATTGCCTCATTCAAGTAAATACCTCTTCCACTGGGATTACAGAGGAACAATAGGAAATAAATGCTGGCAATTCCATGCAGTTGGGTTTTACTCATTTGAAGATGGATGTGACTTATCTTCCTCTTGCATAATAGCCCAAGAATTAGAGCACTCCCCCCAGAGAGAGGCAGTCCCGGGCTCTGCTTGTTCTGAGTGGGTTGAGCTCACATCTCCTACATTTAACTCAGAAGAGCTAAATTCCTCCCTTCGTAGGATGACCATCCGTAAGTCTCCATGCCTTTGTTTCTTTATTGTTTCCTTTTCTGCCTGGCTGTGAGGACTGTAAGCTCTGTAGGGCACCAGCTAATTTGTCATTAAACATTTGAGCATTGCTGACTGTTGCAAGGTTCTGATTTTGGCTTTGTAATGAAATATAAATGATGACAACAGTTGTGCACATTTGTCTCTTCACACCACAAAAAATGCTGAGTAAAAGCTTTGTTCTTGTGAATGCATTTCATATTTTTGGCTGGTATGGATAAAAGTTGGGCTTTGTACAGCCTTTCATTGTGAAATGTTTTGTGAAACAGAGGATGGGTCTCCAGAGGTGTTGGATTTGATGTGTATTTGGGGAATTGCTGGTTGCTTGATGGTTTGATATGGCCATGAGTATGTCCTCATTTTTGTTGTCTCTTCTAAAGACATTCATGCTGGAGGTTGGTAGATCTGTAGGACTGAGAAATACGATTCTCCAAGGCCCTTTCTTGCAAATTACTCTTTTAGGAGATTTCTTTGACCTAGGCAAGTATTTACATAGCTCAGGGCAGGGGTAGGCTGCAGAGCTCTTACTCAGTGACACAGCCCCTCACTATCTTTTTCTCTTGGAGTTTCTAAAGAAGAAGCAGTGGGAGTGAGGGACGGATGGGGCTGAGAGCAGTGTGAGGACTTTGCCATGGGGACATTGTGTGGTCACTCCTGCAACACTGGCGAAGAATGCAGCAGTGATGTGTTCCTCACATGAGTCATCCCGGAGCTGCTGAAAATTGGAACGGCCCATTACCCAGGGATGACTAGTGCTTGTTGACCTTTATTTCCATCTTAGACATTATTGTAAAATTGAGCTAAATGAATTTCTGCTTTCTGAGCGCTGACATCAGTGCAGCCTGGTTTCCTACGAATTTGGATTCCTTTCCCCCACCTCACTGAGGAAAAAGTCCTTCCCCTGCTCCATGTCACTTCCCAGATCTCTCTCCCATCCCTTAAATATTTGCAACTGGTACAGACACTGATGCTTATGCAGAATGTTGTGTACTCTGCAGCCAACTGTCTGCTGCTTCTCAGCATGCATAGTGGGTCACCCCACAAATGCCTTTCCCTTACTGGAATGCTAATTTGTATACTTTCCTCTACACAGCACCAGCTCTTCTAAAATGTAATATCTTTAAGACATGGCTCCTCCTGTCAGGTGGGACTGAAACTGGCCAGTAGATTCTGAAATTATTGGAGGGGGAAGGAGAGTGTCCCAGAGAGGCAGTAGGTATGAATATTATTTCTTGAAGAAGCAGTTGTACAAATATTCTGTAATGCATGCAGAAATTAAAAGACTTATGAAGAAATTGGTGGGTGAAGCTCTGTGTTGTGAAGGAATATATAAAAGGAATACATTTTTAGGTTTGCTATAATTTTTTTAAATTATTACAGTGAAAAATTGTTGGGCAGTGTGACAATTGAGTTACTTCTCCATCATGAGGAGAATGTGGAGCTCACCCTACCAGTTCATCCCTAATGAGTTCCAGCCCAACCAGTGATGAATTTGGTCTGAACTTATCAAGCATAGTAAACACCTATACAACTCACAAATGGTTAACATTATATCAGTACATTGTACCCATGAAGTGACGGTTGTAATCATCTACTAATTTGCCACCTTTAAAGGTGTTGTCAATTTCGTGTGCCCATTTCATTAAATAATACTAAAGATATAGATGGAGTCAGATTTGAAGTCCAAAATCTGCTTTTTAGAAAAAGATTCTGGCTATGGTTATGATTTAAACTTTTAGTTAGTGGCTAGTGCAGGTTTTCCAGTAGAAAATTACTTGAGAACGTGTCTGGCAGAATGGATCTAAATAACTTTAAATTTTTGTATATTTATGGATGAAACAATTACTAAACAATTATTAAATACATAAAGGTAAAACCTTATAGTAAAGCTATTTACTATATTTCAGTTAGGGACCTTCCATCTTAACATTCCTAGGGTCTCATTTGTGATGCTGTCATTTCTTCTTTTTCATCTCCTGAAAGCAATATTTGCCTTAGGGGTATGGTATCATTGTAGATAAAAATGAGGTGGTGCTTCTGGTCTCATGGCTAATTGCTGTCCTTCAAGCAGCTCCCTTAGCATTCAGCCCTTAAGGCTGCTTTGGAAGGGGCTTTACATTTACCACAGATGCCCTGATGTCTTCCAAAATGATGGAGGAGAACACTTTGCCCTTTCCATTTCGAGGCATCATAAAGTCTTGGAGACTTTTGAGGCCAATTGCCAGATGTGATTAAAAATTAATGAAAGAGAACAATTGTACCTCATCCCCTTGACAGACACTTAAGTAACAGCTTTTTCTAAGACTATTTTTCTAAATTATTCTTTTTGCATCTGTATTTTTCTCTCATCTGACCACGATGACATCTTTCTTAGCATTAAAAATGGAAAACAATAGTAGAGCACATTTGAGGATTTTTTCCATGCAGTTCCCTGCAAGTTCTGTTTGGATTTTGTTCTTCACACATAGGACA
The DNA here is from genome assembly GCA_013389925.1 of Aegithalos caudatus. Lineage (NCBI taxonomy): Eukaryota > Metazoa > Chordata > Aves > Passeriformes > Aegithalidae > Aegithalos > Aegithalos caudatus. The sequence goes on from WEIU01002970.1 coordinate 154,901, forward strand.
AACTATCAAGACAGACTGTAAACCAAAACATGAAACTGAGGTATTAAGTGAGGAAGGAGATTGGCTGCTGCTGCTGCTGCTTAGTACTACAGGAGGTGTCTTTGGTAAAGCTCACACTCAGTGTGTGCAAGTTGAAACATTTTCCAAAAAATTATCTGTTTTTTTTGGGATAAGCCTACACTACTTTCCTTCAAAGCCTTTCTGAATTGGAAGAGAGATTAAATAACATCTTCTCTGTGTTCTACTACCTCAGCCTTCAAATATTCTAAAGGAAAGGAAGTAGAAAAGACCAGGCGGTGGGGAGGAGTGAGGTCTCATTGGTGGTCTGGAAGGTTATTGGGGCATATTAGTGCTCATGCCCTGAGACTGAAGAAAAACAGTAATTTGACAAAAAATAATTAATTAATACTAATTAATGCTTCTTTACTACTTTACATATGCTGCAGATTGCAAACACCAGCCAAATGTAGAGGTTTGGAAACACATAGAGAGATTTTGTTCTTCGAATTCTGTCAATTTTTTCAAAGAGCTATAAATAAGCAAGTATATATCGGACTGAATACCTTTCTTTGCCAAAGCAGAGAAACACAGTCATCATTGTCTGTGAACTACTCACAAGGTTTTAAATGCAAAGCTTTTAGGGCTAAATGCTGATGTTTTTACTGATACTAAATAGGAATGTACTCTTCAGGTTATTTATTAGTAGTGAGAGTGTCTGGTGTTTGATAAAAATATTAATTGTGAAATATTGTTTTGGAGAGGTATTATTATTTAGGGATTTTTTTGTTTTTGGAAGAACATACTCCTGGCTGGTCAGACACATTTTGTTCATTGTGCCCTGTGGGGGATAACCATGGGCTATTTAGAAGACAGTTTTTGCCTGACACAAATATTGCTCCCTTGAGAGTAGACTTTCACAATAATCCATCACATTATCATGACATAAGTAAGCACAGTTTCTCAGAGTCATTGCAGTTACGTAGTTCCCCCCAACAGGATACTGTTAAATAAACAATGTTATTTGTGGAATTGGCAATTCCCTCTTCCTTGCTTCACCCGAAGTATATTCTTAGCTTTTCATTCACTGGTGTTTTTGCTTTCCTGGAATCAACTCTTCTGCCTTCTGAAACTCACAGTTGTGCAGACCTCTGATCCAAAGAAACCTGTGATAGTCTGGGGAGATCTGCACTGTTGTATTCATCAGAAGAAGTGAGGGTGAACACATCTGAGCACTGCAGCTGAGGTTGTCATCCAGCACCCCTTAGACACAGTTGCATTGCATGAAAGCAGCACTGCATGAAATGGCACCATTTCTGTGAACAGGGATGCAAATGGTGCTGAGATGCCAGCATGGCAGGAATATAAGACACTGCTTGCAAAAAAGATGAGAAGTTTATGGGGTTTCTGCTACCAGTGTGGCAATCCAAAGGTAGTTAAATGCAAGGTCTGGAAAACTAAGCACTGCATTCCAGCCCCACACTGCTTAAATGAATGTCTCTTCCTGAGAACAGAGCTGGAACTGTATCATCAAAACATCAACTTCAGCAAAGGCTTGTAAATTTGCCACCTAGCCAGTTTGAGACCAAACCAACCTGTTTAGTCAGGTGTATCTCAGAAATTGTCCTGAATCCGGGATTCCTCTAAGGAAGAGTAAATATTAGTCCTGCAGGTTTTGACAGAGAGTGGATTGGATGAACTTTCACTCTCCACTTTGGCCTTATTTTCCATGGTTTGTTTCAACTTCTTAGATTAAGTATTCTTAAAATAAAAATTAGCATGGCCATCCTTGGGAGGAGGAAAGCTAACTCTATTTATTTTAATGTTTTCTAAATTGGTCATTTTACAAGATATAGCTGCAGTTATTTATCAGTTCCAGCACTATCAAGTTATTCCTTACTTTGCGTTTGCATGAGATCCAGTGAAGAAAACGTGACTGCCTTCACAGGAAGTGGAGTTCAGCGTTTTCCTACATTCAGTGACAGAGAACAGGGAGAAATGAAATTTGACAGAGACTCACTGAAGTATCCTGAGCATTAGTGGGATAGCTGTGAAAACCAAGGCAGTAAAAAAACACATTTGGAGAGCCAGAAGGAAAAAATACTTGTGGAAATAAAAGCAAAAAGGAGCCCAGCAGTAAGGAATTCTCTATTTATTTTTTTTTAATACAGGAAATATGAAGGATGTGTGGTTCTTTTTCAGATCTGATTCTTACGTAAATAGTAAAATAGTACATGCCACAGTGTGCATGCCTTATGGCACAATCCAGTAAAGAAAGGATAGAAATAAATGTTAGACAATTTAGGTGCAGTGATTTCAATGACAAAAATATGTTGAAAATTTTGATCAGGTGAACAACCTTATTCCTTAAGATAGTGTGAAACTGCACAGTTCAACCTCTTACGAGAGAAGTTTAAATTTATCTTTTCCTCAGAAGAAAATTACATGTATCATTTGATTGTGATCTAGGTTACAGGAATATACTGCTGTAGAAATATAGCATTACTGGAATTTTCCAAGTCTAAAAATAATTTAGTGTCCAAATACGTACTTCATCTGATTTATGGCTTTACTGCCATGTCTAAGCCAGTAGTGCCAAATAAAATTTTCTTTACTGTGATATGTATGCAGTTCTTTTTAAGGTATTTGGAATGAGGTCTAACATTTAAATTAAGCAAAAGTTTCCTTCTAAAAATATTCAGCTATATTTATATTTTTAAAGTGCAGTTTCATCTTTTACATTTTAGAAGTGTAGAAACTTCATTTCTTACAGTATCAATGCTCAAACATATCTATGATGTGCTTAAAGAAATCAAGAACCCAATATACATGCAAAAAACATTAAGTTATATCCTACAAGGGCAGTTTTTTCCTTAATATCATTGTGAAAGTAGTTTTCTGTACTTCAATAATTTACCAATTCCATTCAATGGATATCTCTCAGCAAAGCAATCAGACCAAAAAAAAAAAAAAANGAAAAAAAAAAAAAAAAAAAAAAAAAAAGTAAAAAAAAGTAAATTTGCCCTCCACTTCCCATATATGAGAATTTTCCTGACACCTATGTAGAAATGTGTAATTAAAATAGCATTTGCATAAATTCCGTTTAGTAAGGATGCCAGTGAATGTGAGGATACTTAAACAGTAAATAGGAATGCATGCCTAAGAATTGATCAGTTAATGCAGACATTGTCAGAAGAATTAAAAAGATCATGATGTCCTTTTGTTCTTTCTCTTTATTTAGTATAATATACTGTTGCTTTCTAAATCTCCTCAGAGTTTTAATAAAGAAAGATCTCTTCACTTAATTTCGACAGCTGCATAATTGGGATGCTAAATCATCCTCAGGGATGTAAGCAAAATTATTCTACTATGTAACAATTTTCTGGGTTTTCTACTTAGTTTAGAGCAGAAGGAAGAGATTTAAGTAATTGCAATCTCTTGTATTACCTTAAAAGTCAAGCATTGATCATTATAATACAATAGTTATATTGTATAAGATCTCCAGGACACTTGTAAATAAACCTAATTCAAAATTCAGAATAACGAGGTGGTAGGTATAGTTACAGTGTAGAAAAATCTGATCCACAAATACAATTTATCAGAATTACAGGATTTGTTTTGCCAGATTCATATCACAAACCAGCCTCAGAATCTGGAAAAAAAATAATCACTAAATCTGACACTCAATCATAACTTTAGTTACACAAAATGCACCAAATAATTGCCTGAACTCTAAACTCTGTTTATAAAAAGTCACAGGATCTGTGCACCAACACTCTCCTGGGAAGGTGATAACAGTGACTTTGAAACTGAGGCTTTGTTCACGAAGTGCTCCAAACAGATATGGGATCCCACCACCTCCTGCCCTTCCCTGCCTGCTGATCAGTCTCTTGGCCTTAACCCCACAAGTGCCAATTGATATGTTTGTTCCAGTTCCAGGTACTTCTGCTTGAAGGCTGTGAAGTTTCCTTTCTCCTAAGAAATTCTGAGAAAAGGGCAGTGATCCCAACACCTGCAGTTTCAGCCTTTGGTCAAATGCTATGGTCACTAGTGTACACATCAACTGAATCAGATTTCCTGGGTTTATTCTAAGGAGCAACAGTCAGGCAGGCCTCCAGCCTAAAATCATATGCTAAGTAGGAGGGATTTCAGCAGATGTTATCCCTTGGAGTCATGCCGAACTGCTAATTCAAGTGCTCAGTGCATGGTAAAGTTCCTGTAGTGCCACCCTGCAAAAGAGCAGCTCAGCTTAGAATTGATACAGAGAGGGACATGGAAGTCCAGCCAAGCCAGGTGGCTTGTGCACACTGCATTTCCTGGAAATGACCTGCCCATGCTCTCTGAGAGCATTTTTCCTGCAAACAGGCTATATGCTAATTTCTTTATACACCCTCAATTTCCACTGTATAATAGCACTAATGACCTTGACAGAAAGCATTTCCTAGGGATTAATAACCATTTGAGATTTAATGACCTGAGGCATAGCCTCAGGTCATCAACTCCTTCAAGCTGCTCATTAAATCCTTAGGGTATGCAGTCTGCTTCAATCACTCCTGCTTAAGTATTCGCTCAGCGTCACCTAATAACAATATTCTCCCTGAGGTATTTCCTCTTCAGAGGCCCTAGAAATGTGTTTGTCCTTAAGACTTTTGGGAAAATAATCCATCATTAATTTTTTAGGTGACTTGTGTTTCAAGTTAGAGCATTTACTCAGGCTGTCACCGAGCTTTTGGTGTGAGGAACTCAGTTAAAGTGAGACAGTTAAATTCATAAATTGCGCCTTGAAATATAAATTATTTGTTCTGGTTGCTTACAATCTCATACTATAAATCAAGAGCCAGTAGCCTTCTGCATCCAAACACTGGTGGTTCAGCCAAAGGTAACTTATTTGAGAGGTGATTTTGGAAAGGCTACCACTCCCTAGCAAAGACTGGCTTCATACTAGCTCTAAATGACACCCCAAATTCAGATCTGTGCAAAAGGAACAATATAGAGCAGTGCTGCCTGTTGGAGGAGAAGTGCTCCAACAGGCCAGTTTCTTACCAGTGAAGTCATAAGGCAGAGATGGTGTATGGTCCCATGTTATGGTACATACTTGTGAAGGGTGAACTTGTTTTTCTGTGGAAGACTTTTCATTTAAGGGAACATTCTTCCCATATTCAGATGGCACCAAGCACAATTGGATCTCAGTTAAATCTGCTGCTGTGGTGTTACATCGTGTTCCCTGTTTATTTGTGTAAGAGTGTGGCACAGCATGCCAAATACGCATGGCACGAACAAATTGCTATTACAACTTTCTTCCCAGAGTTTCTAAACAAAAATGCTTGGGGATGAAGGCAATCAACAACAGTTGTAGGAAGAGAGTGCAGCAACCGTGGTGCAGAGTGATGTGTCTGCAAATCAGTTATATTGTCTTCACATAAATTACAAGAATCCTCTGGTGAGGCTTTGCCAGGATCACGTTCTCACATTAGTCTCTGCTGTGCACTGAGCAATCAGTTCACTTGTTTTGTCTAGGGAGAACTAGAAACAGGCTCTTAGGGAGCTGGAAAGTGGAGATGCCTACCCATCTGTCCGGAAAGACCTGCCCTCAACCTGACTTTAACTTGGAACCAGCTCGGTGCTTTGGGCTAACATATTTGTCCAGAGATAGACCACATTTTTAGGGAAAGAAAAGCATTTTGCAGGCAATTTCTAAAACTTAAAAGTACTGGGAGTTGTTTATAAGCAATTAAGTTGTTTATAAAACAGTTAAGAAAACCTAGATATCAAGAACGTATAGTATCAAGTGCAGGANGAATATATACACAGACATATATATGGAAACCAGCAGATGAATTGTTCATCAATAAGGCATTGTGGTGATTAGGAGGTGAACAATGTAAGTACTTACTTGGTTGTTTATGTTTCAGATTAGTGGATTTTGAGGTCAGGTAGCTAATTCCATTATATGCTTTGTGTGGGAAATACTTGCTGTTTGTGGTAAACACTGAGCACCTGCACAGGAATGTTCCTACATAAATCTCAAATCCCATTGCAAACATGGATGTTCACTGTACCACCACTGCAAATGGTGAATATCAGGTGCAAATAAGTGAAATTAGGGACCTCAGTCACGCAGTACATTGACAGGATGTGGCTCAAAGAAGAAGCTCAGTGGAAATGTCTTTAGCTTTATCTGCCTGTTCCTCCCAAGTTCTCTGTATAGTCCATTGAGAAAAATAAGCTCTTTCTGTGCACAAGCCATTTTACCTCTTTCAGACATTAATTTTAAAATTAAATAAATAAATTAAAGGAAGTACCTCCTTCTCTCCCTAGCTTTCAGTAGCACCTAGGATTAATAGTTCCAGTGCAGCCGCAGATAGGTGAGATGATTTTCATTCTTTATATCCAAAAATCCCCATGTATGTTAGTAAATATTCTGCATGAATGATGGAATGGCTGCTTTGAAAGCAGGTCATCTAGATATTTAACTTCTGATATGTCCTGTTGAAGGCTGTTTTATATAACCAGCCCCTCTTCTGAGACCATTACTGTTGTGTGGAACATGAAGAAGTGTCACTGACCCATCTCTGCTTCTTCTGGCTGCTGTTGGTTTGAAACAAGCATGCTGCATCATTCCCACATAGATTTTAGGTGTAGGAATACAGCTCTGGTTGGAATTTCCTCTCTAAAGTCTATTGAGAATTCAAATGAGAGCCAGATGAGTTTTTTCCTGTTCATTTAGAAGAAAAATGCAAAATATCATGTGAAACTTTAAAACTCCAACACTCCCTGAAAATCCTCACCACAATAACATTTTCCTGAAAAAGTTTTTCCAGTGGGATTTGAGCTTGCAGGTGAAAAGTGTTCATTATATTTTTCTACCCCCAGTGAGGAAAGGCCAGATTGGTAAACAATGAAAGAAGGAAATTCTTTGAAATACATTCAACAAGTAGGAGCTTTGTAATCTCAGTTCTGAGGCTACTTTTAGAAGCCTCAAATTGGCTTTGACTTGGAATTATGGAAAGATTAAGGACAGCTCCAGCTATCTTCACGAAATTAGAGTCAGCCAGTGGAGCATCAAAATTATAATTTCCACCTTTTGGCAGTGTTGCCCTCTCTGCACATCCTCCAGTACAAATAAAGCAGTGTCTACCAGGCTGATTTTTTGCTTATTGTTTGTTCTTAAAGATGAAGCTGTAGGAGAAAATATGGAACTGTAATTTTCAGTACATCAATGTGATTCCTTAGCAGTAAGTAAGCTTTCAGAGCCTAATGCCATGCCCACAGAATACTGTGGGTTGTGAGGTTCTAACTACCATTACAGTGTAAAAAACCATGGCAAAATGCAAAGTATCAGGCAAAATAACACGAGAAACTTTAAATCTCCATCACTCCCTGCAAAATATAGCATATCTCTTAAATCAAAATACCTTTATCATGTCTTCTGTTTTAACCAGTGGTTTCTGAGCAACATGTGGGCTCTAAGGTGGTTATTTGAAATCTTTAACTGCCATTTTGCTGAGATTTCATAGTCAGATTTAGTCTTCTACTTTCAAAAATTGAGCCAGGCATTTTTTATGGCAGAATCTGCAGGAGAGACCATCTTTTGTAGGCAACTGACTGTTTTCTGCTTCTGCTTCTGTCTGGAGAATAACTTATCTCATCATGCTTTTGGCATATCTGAAGCTACACCCTGCCAAAATCTGAAAGTGAAATAAACCATCAAAAAATGTCAGATTCTTAAAAGTGCAGACTGAGGTCAAGTCTAGAAAAAGAATACGCTTGCAAAAAAAGCTTCCTTCAAAGCATACACAACCAAATTTCAATCTTTGTGTTTATCTGCATATCTGTATGTCATTATTGTAGCTCTGGACAGCCAAAAATGTCTCATGTCCTCATCACATACTTTAATTCTCCTGGCCTTGAGGGGACATAAACCCAGGGCAGCCCTGGAATCCTGTACTTCACAGAGCACATCTGGAGATGGGGAAGGGCTGATCCCAGAGGCAGCAGAGCAGCTGGCAGGAGCTTCCCTCTGGAGCAGGTCTGAGTGGCTCTGTGCCCCTGGGAACAGCTCTCACCTTGTGCTGAAGGTGATTTCCAAAGGAGGGAGGTGTCCTCACACACTCCTTCTGGGCAAGGACGGCTGTTGTTCAGAGACTTCTCAAGGAGCAAATGCAAATTTGGTCAAAACAAATTGAACCTCAGGCCCCAAGATTCTGAATAGCAGCCATCTCTCATCTCTCCTTTAAACAGGATGTTTTAATGCTTTGCAGAATTACAGTGTGAGGCATGCTGCCTTCCATCTCCTTAATCCTCTGTAAATTTACTTCTAACAGCTACTGCCAAACTACAGTATGGCACTTGCACAGCACATGCTTCTTCAGTGATGAGCACAAAGCAGCTTCTGTTCAGAGGGAATATGTTGCAAGCCCATGAGTTACACTTTGGAAGTGTTGAAGATTATGAAACATACTCTGAAACTGAGCAAGCCATAAGCACTTCATTTTTCAGAAACAGTCACATTACCTCTGTGATTCTTTTTGTCAAGTGTGTTTGTGCAGGCTTGGTGCATCCACGTAGCACACGTTGAGCAGGCACCAGTGTTAAACCTGCAGTGTGCCAGCCACGCTGTGGAGTTCAGAGGAAATATTTCAAATATGCACCTCAGCACTCTTCTCAGATTTTTATAAAAACCCATTATATTTATTTGTTTATTTTTACTTAGCTAGCCTCTCTCTTGGACTAAACTGACCTTAAATTATAGCACGGATTTATATTCATTGATCTCCTGGTGAATGCTCTCTAATTGATCCAGAATCAGATCATGGTTTAAGGCAACTTTTGACTCTAACTGGGTAATATATGCTGGAAAAGCAAGTGTTTTGTGTCTGTGTGGGCAGAGGATAGTGTGAAATAAGCAAATTTAGAGATCGGCCAATGGCTGGACTAAATCTTTAGTAGCACTAAAAAAAAATATCTCCAGTTCAGGAGGCCACCTGTTTTTTAAACTGGTAAAAGAAGATGAGATCATGCAAGCTAAAAGTGTGGCCCTCGTGGATCTGGAGCATATTTTGAGCATAGTATGCACTTCAGCATGTGTAGTATAACAGTTTTTCTTCCTAAGGAGTGAAGAATAATTTTTCCATTTTTAAACTGAAGTGTAAGCATTAAGTGATGTGTCTCATTTCCCACTGAAAGTCTAGCTGGGCAAGGGATTAGTCATTTACTTTCCAAATATCTAGCTGCTAGCACTGTCTAGAGAACAAACCAACTCTGCCCACAGTCAGGCCAGTAATGATTCAGACGAGTGGGAATGTGCTCTCCAGCAGTTAGAGCAAAGGGACTACATCCATGAGATGGCAAGTGAAACTATCCAAGTGACTTCCCATCAACTATGGGAAGATTAAGAAATAGCTGAAATTCTTCCAGCAAGTTAAAAAGTGACAGGGTCTGTGTTTCACTGACATTTGCAGAGCCAACCCTTGTGTATTCCTCCTGTTATCCAGCAAGAGACACTGACATGAAAATAGGAGGCTTGTGCTTCTTTGGTAGCTTTGGTGTCTCCTGGCAGGTACTCCACAGATCCACTCTCTGGCACCAGCAGGGAGCAAGCACTGGTAGGTCTCCAGACTTCCTGTTGTCTTTTTCCAGGCTAATGTATGGAACATAGCTGAAGGGCAAAGTCCAGCTTTATAGAGTGATACTGCAAACCTTATCTAAGTTCTTTCATGCTATTTGATAAAAGAGCAATTTATGTCTTTCCTGCTTGTAGCTAAAAATAACAGGAAAGAAGTGTAGAGTGCTGTTAGTCCTGGATAGTGTGCTAATTAGTTCTTTGCTAACTCTGATTCGTTGCTGGCAATGATTATTGTCAAGTAATTAGAGGGCTCCTATGTATCTATGCTCTGCAGTGTAACAAGGGTAAGGAAATGAGAAGTGTCAGTACTATGGATACCCAGTGTTACTTCTGCCATGTCAGAATTTCATGTTATAGGAAACAGTTATTTTGTACAATGGCTTGTTAGATGGAAACAGACCTAGGTGAGCTGCAGAATGGATAATCAGTATTTTTGCTACATTAAAAGTATGTTCTCTACTTGCTGGAGCACATAAAACCCCTACGGCCTTCTATTTTAAAATGTATGGAAAGGAAACTAAAGGCTTCAGGAAAAAGGCTAAAAATAGTAACTATACCATCATAGCCAAGTTGTCTGTTTCTTCTTTCCTCCAGTATGAATGAATAAATGTTTATGTACAGCTATCATGTAAGAATTGTTTTAGCCTGTTTTCTGTGTGTTACATCGTAGCCATATGGATTGCAGCTCTCATTGAAAAGGGGAATGAACAAAAAATCTAATTATTTGTGTGAAGAAAAATGATGGAAGTTTTGTTAGTTCACATATCCAAAACACTTGAGTTCATTGGTAAAACTGTTGGCTCTGTATCATCCCTTTGGATGTTCAAAAAACAGATGTGCATGTGCTGGAGTTCACAAAAAAATGTCTACAGCCACCTTATAGTAGAAGACAGGGCTGGGTAAATCATAATCCAGTGTGCTTGAGGAGGTAAATACTTTTGAATATCTTTGAAAATCTGCACCCTACCAGTTCAGAAATTTAATTACCCTTAAAATTCTGGCCTTGGATATTGAAAGTTATTTGTATCTATTCAGTAAAATTAAATAAAATTTCCATCACATGATGGATGTTGAAAACCGAACAGCTGTCTGAGCAGTAGCGCCACTGCTTTCTAAAAAAGAACCTTAATTTGACTTTCCCACGTTAATACTGTTTACATGTTGGAAAAATGTGTTTGAAAGGCACTTTTGTAAAATTGGGTGCTTTTGGGAAAACAGAGTGAGGAAAGATGTTCTTTTTTTAGTAGGTGAGTAATTATTTCCTTTAATCTCTTTGTTTTTTCTCATGAGTCTACAAAGATCACTACATAGCCATGTAATTAGTGGCTCTGGACTAGATCTTACTGAAACACATACTGGTGTGACTCCACTGTTCTTACAGCACTGCACAGTCAAAGCAGAGGGTAAAATTTAGTTCACAATAACATCTTTCCATAAGCATATGTTATTTCTTTCATCACTGTAATAATTTAAAAAATTAGTGGAGCCATCAAACAATGGAGATCATCTGGCCCAACCCCTGCTCCTGGCAGAGCCAGCTTATCACATCACATCTGGCACTGACAGAGGATCAATCCAGCTCCAAAAAGAAAGGCAGACCAAGTTCAGAATGACCAATAAAAGAAAATAATAATTTGTGCTGAGTATTAATTTACTGAGTTTACATTTCCTCTTAGAGTCATAAAAGACATCATGGTAGCTTTCCTTAGTAATGTTCTTACAGAAAATAGCAACTGGAATAAAACATTAAACAGATATGGGTGCTTGATCCTCTCAGAAATAATCATAATAAAACATAGCTATCCACAAATAAAGTTAACCTTCATTTTATAAATGATTTTTCACTACAGTCACGAGTTACGATGAAATGTTAATAATGTTGATAGACTTCAAAGGCAAACAGTAGTGATTATGAATCAGAAAAAGAGACCTGATTTTGTTGGTACAGATCTTGCCTGTACTTTCAGGATAATGTTAGGAGCCTCCTGCTCCTGGATTTTAAGTAGATGACAGTTTCTTACAAACTGTGTGAATCAGTCACCATCTGCTGTTTGGGGTTCTTTTTCAGCAGAAATACACAGGACATCTTTCTCCATAGGCTGTTGCATGAAAAGAGGTAATAAGGAAACACTTTCTGGGATCTAAAGTGTTGTGCTAAAGTTGCTGCTTGTAGTGTTAATCAGCTAATAATAGCAGATAACACTGGTAACACCAGGTGAGAGCTCAGCACTTTGCATTGCATTCACTCTGCACAAGACATGGATCTGGACCTCAGTTTTGAATATTTCAACTCTGCTGTATGTGCCATGTTTTATCAGTGTTCCTTGCACAGCAAATTGCTCATCTCACACAGAACTGCAAAAGGAAGTGTTTTAATCTTAATTTATGATAAACAAGAACTGTGAAGTCCTTTTTATTAATACATCAAAGTATTATCTACAAGGGGAGTTACTTTCATATTAATGTTCAGCGTTTAATATAAATTCACAGCATGAAGACCACCTTAGATGGGTAGAGTTTCTATTATGTATATCTGATTGCTCATATGTAATTTGAACATCTACATAACATGAAGAGCATAATCAAAGAATAATTAATATGTTGATAAGGAATAACATTTTCTTCTGCTTATCTGCATAATTCAGAGAGAAAGTTTATGATTACAACATCTATCTTTTGGGGTATTGTTTACGTTTTCACTCAAATTATAACATGAAGCATTCTCCTGCATTCCATAGTGCCTTTCATCTGCCAAGCTCCAATTACTGTCTGACCAATTAACTTCAGTACCCCACACATGCAAACCATGTTGGGTATTGTGGAAAATCTAATCATTGAAGTCTTGAAACTTGACCTCCAATTTAGGATACTGAGCTTGAAAACCCTGACTTCCAGAGACATTAAATCTTTGTATTTAATTGGAGTTACAAATGCACATAAGAGTCAAAACTAATGGTCAGACCAGCGCTACGTCCTCTTGGAAGCCCTCTGAATGTCAGGGCACTCCAGAGACATCTTGTATGCTGCTTGAGTTCAGGCTGTCTGGAAGTCTCCCCTAGCCTTGCAAAAGATGACATTTTCAAAACCATGCAAGGACAGAGGGTAGCTGCAAGCTGTATGTAGTGGCATCCATCTACTGCATCCCAATTCAAACCAGATTTCAAGGGCAGAGTACCAGACAAAACACCTTGGCATTTTATGTGCCATGAAAAAACACCTTGTGTACAGATTGAAGAATTTACTGCTCTAGTGATTAAAGTATTAGCAATCTAATAACAAAGTTGCTCCAGCTACAAAGATAACACTTATCATTCCAAGTGTAAAGTTATGGCAAGTTTCCAGTAGCGGCACAGTTGGAATTGATACATATATACTTCCTATTAGCTGTTCCTCTCCTTGATGTTATTCTTGCCCTTCCTGTGACTTTCTGGGTTTGAAAATCAATAGTGCTAGTTTTCCTCAAGATGAAAAGAGGTGTAGAGGAGCTTACAGCGAGTCTTCATCCAAAATTCTTCACTGTGATGTTGCTGATGGAGATATCTTCCTCCTTACTGTTAGGTCAGTTCAGGGTTATTCTTACACACTTCTTGAAATAGTCAGTGTCAGTGAATGGTTGAGGTAGGAAAGCACATCTGGAGGTCATCTTGTCCAACCCAATTGCTCAAGCAAGGCCACCTATAGCAAGCTGTGTCCAAATGGCTTTTGAATATCTCCGAGGAGGAAGCCTCCAACAGCTCCCTGAGGAACATGCATCAGTACTTGGCTACCCTTACAGGGAAAAAAGTATTTCATGATGTACAGAGCCTTCTGTGTGTCAGTGTGCATCCATTGCCTGTCACTGGGTACCACTGAGAACATCCTGACTCTGCCCTCTCTGCCCTCCCTTCAGATATTTATACTCACAGATGGGATTCCACCAAGGCTTCTCTTTCCCAGGCTGAGCAGTCCCGGCTCTCTCAGCCTTTTTTCATCTCTCAGGTGCTCCAGGCCCTTAATTGTCTTCTTAGCCCTGTGCTGGACTCCCTCCAGTAAATCTATATTGTCCTTTTACTGAGGAACCCACAACTGGAGCTAGCACACCAAATGTGGCCTCACCAGTGGTGAGAAGAGGGGAAGAATCTCCTCCCTTTGCCTCCTGTCACCCCTCCTAGTGCAGCCCAGTGAGCTGTCTGCCTTCCTTGGCAGAAGGCACATGGCCACTTCATGTTCTGTTGGTGTTCAGCCAGGCACCCAGGTTGTTCTCTGCAAAGCTTCTTTGTAGTCTTTGGGCTCCTCACTCTTCACCAATAGTGATTCAACTGAAGATGCATGATAAGAATATATAACAGAATTATATAGCATGAATAGGTACATATAGCTGCTCTTTCACTGACTACTTATTAATAACATCTGTGGATATTGGACTAGCAATGGTACATTGCAAACATTGCTTTATAGGATATCCAGGGAGCAAGAAGTTTTCTAAATACCAGCTGGACTCAACATTTCCCTTTTCAATGTGAGCTCAGAAGCTATTCCAATCTTCAGGCCACTCTTTGGTCCATGATACATGAAAGTTTAGATGCTGCCTAGATCTCTTAACTTGGGAACCCAAAGGCAGAAACTAGTAAAAGAAAAGTCTGATTTTAAAATTTGTCCCATAGTGACTCTAGGAGTCACCAGAAGTTTTGAATAGATCTCAAGGGATGAGTTCTCTACCTATTGATAGTGTTTCTTCCATATTAAAAATACTGTATACTTTATCTTAGAGTCCTTAAAGACTCTCATTTTCCAGACTGCTATCCAGACACGTTTTTCAATGGGCATACAGTGCTTGTGTATAAGAGCTCTGTTAATTCTCAAGTCAGCAGTTCTTAGCTTTTGAATGACAAGCCAAATAGGTGGGATGGGCAGTGTGGTTCTGAAGAATGGATAGGTGGTACTCTGTCCTCCAAGTCTATATGAAGCCAAGACTCATGGGGGCTGTCAAAGGCAAGAAAAAGAATATAAATCCTAATGGGGAAGGAGGAGGATGTGAAGGGAACCAAGTTCTTAATCACTTTTGTCCATTAGCAATACCAGAGTATTTTTCACAAGACTAAAGGGAGGAAAGCCTGATGTCCTTGTCAGCTCCCAATATATATATTTAATGCAAATTTATTCTATCTCATAAATCCTGTTAGTGGTTTCAGCTGGATAAAGTATTCTCCTTGTTTCTTGTCATAAACTGCTGCAGCATTCTTTTCTGCAGCTGCCGCATTTCATCCTAACGCAGCTGCATTTCACCCAGGGATGAAGTGATCCCTATATATAACTCTCTCTTCAGTTTTTATAACCTTTTAAAGTGCCTCAAGATGAGATGTGGGTTGCAAGCTATTGTTTTATTAGTGTCATCACAACGTGCTGCATTGTACAAATCAATTGTAAGCGAAGAAGAAAAGTGGCTTCGAAGTGATACTTGAAGATAGAGATTTTTTTGGGTTAGGAGGGATTTAAAACTCTGTTTCAGGAATTTGAAAGAAAGGTGGCAAAAAATGGGAACCAAACTAGCGTGGAGTAAGGTTGTACATACTAAGTGTATATGTGGTACAGTGGGTAGCAAAGATGTCAGAGAAATGAATGATTTTAAGTGACTTCAGAGTGGAAGATATGGAAAAGAAAGGAGAAAAGGAAACCAGCAGTAAATAGGAATTATGATGATGATAAGGACCAACAAAAAAACCTCAAGAGTATGCTCAAAGGAAGACCTGAATCTCTTGTTTTTATCAGATTACTGGACCATATAACATGGAAGGGATTTTCAGCATGAGTTGGGTCTGTTAAACGTCTTTGCAGTGTTATTAATTGTATGTCTGAAACTTTCAAATGTTTAAACCACTTGGTGTCCAAATCTCCTTGCATTCTTACATTTAGATGCCTGATTGTGCTGTACACCCTGTTACCAGGAGCAGTTCCTTGAAAGTCAATATAATGGCAGAATTCCCCAGGGAGTCAATTTTTTGCTAGACTTTGAGGAACAGTAATGGCTGCCTGGTAGAGTGGCTAATTGCTCTGAAGTGGGAGTCCCTCAGGAGATTTCCTACTCCTAAAATGTTTATTGTGTCCCTGCATGCCTGCTCTCTTGGTGTGCTGGCTGCTTTGGTGGCCCCTGCGAGTCACCTCTCAGCTTAAAGAGTGTGTGGAGTGTAGCACGTTGCACAAAGGTCTCTCCTGTACTGCAAACTCTGATTTCCCTGTTGCTGTTTGCACAGCCACCTTCTTGTTACTTACATGAGGGAACTTATTGTGTTGTACACCTTGCTCTGATGATACCTAGATGTAAAAAATACTAATACTGACACTGTTCCCAGAGCTGTAAAGTCTTGTGCTTGACGAACCTACTATAAATCTCAGATCTACCAGTTTTATCAGTATCCCATTAATTTGGGAAAGCAATTCAGCATAATCCTTTCACCCAAGGGGGACATAGCTTCCTAATTCCTTGCTGGAATAACATAGCATTTTTTCTTGGGAAATGCAGCCTTGCTGAAGTTAAAAGGCTGATGAGAAGTCTCCCAGCTGGGCTGTGCAGAATTTGGTTGCAGTAGAGAACAAAACAATTGTTGTAGTCATTGAAAGAAACATTTTATACAGTCCCAGACTATGTCTGAGTAAGAGAAGTGTCAGTAGCTCAGAAGGAAAAGCTGTATAAGCTGATCATCTAACAAGGAAAAAGCCTTTTCATAACACTGTCTTTAGCTTGGTTTCATTTATTCCATTCTGGAGAATTATTTTCCACATCTGTGGTGGTAGCAGTGAGTAGTCAGATGAGGTTCAAGCTCCAACTCGTCTCCTGATACCAGTGTCCTGTGGCAATATCAGTTCAGATTGCCTTCCTTCTTTTTTATTCCTTCTTTTTTATTAATCTTCCTGCACTTGTGCTGTGTGTAGAGTGAATTGTAGTTCCCAATTTCCTATTTTTGTATTACCCCTGATTTTATACCCTTTTAGCATAACCCTTCCTTATTCATCTGCTCTCCAAGGTAAACAGTCACACTTTTTTAATCTCTCAGCATACAAGATTTATTTTTTTTTCAGGTCCATAAATAATCAGGCTTCTCACTTTCAACCTCTCTAAGAAGTCAGAGCATGAATGGACATCATTTGTCTGTTACTCACTGAGGGTGAAGAATTACACATAAAGGAACTACTCATGAAAAATCTTTTTCTATTGACATTTAAATTATATTCAGCCACAGTAGTTTAAAAGGTCTATATTTTAGTGTAATATTACTAGTACCACTGTATTCCACGAAAGGTTTAGGACTACTAAAATAACACTTTGACAGTTTTATTTGTCCCTTCTTTGCAAAACATAACCTTGTCTTTAATACTAATTATATGGCATGATATAAAATAACTCCAATGAAATTCCACTTTTGAAAACCTTATTATCAGGATTTATGACAAGTATGCACCATAGTGCAGTAAAATATATAAATTCATTGTATGCTTATGGTTTATTTTATTTATTATATATTTGTACTATAAATGGTAATTTTATGGCTGCACAGTACAACTGCTGTTGGGTTATTATTGGAATTATTCTGGAAAAGTCCTACAGAGTGGATGGGAATGGGGTAAACCATTAGACTTCTACCTAAAATTTGTGACAGGTTACTGAAAATTCTATCTGTCTTTATGAAATTGCATGGGGATTTTTCATTAGGAAATATGACAAGTTTTTAATTTTTCCATGCTCTCCACCAACCGCTTGCACTAGTGACGTGAGATGATAATACAGTAATAAGGTATTATTAACCTGCTCCTTGCGAGCTGTAGATTATGGAATCATAAAGTCATAGAACAGCATTGGTTGGAAGGGACCTTAAGGTTAACAACCCCCTGCAGGGGGCAGGGACACCTTTCACTAGACTAGGTTGCTCACATGTGAGCTCTTGTTTTGCTGTGAATTTCCTATGTGAGTTGAAAAGTCATCTTTTTTCATATTTACAAATATATTCCTGTTCTTTCCAATTTCACACCCTTACACCCTACTGTAATCTAATTGCTGAGCTCTGAAGAAGCTCTGTAAATGCAACTCAGTGGAAACCTATCAGCTTTCAATGTTACATTCTAGCTGAGGGATGGTAGAGTGATGCATTTAAGTGTCAGAAATTTGGAATTTGGATTGTCCAGACTAGATTTCTAAGGGTAACTGAGGAGTGGTATAACCCTATTTTTATGGCCAGATAAGTGTCAGGCAACTAATTCCCATCAACCTTACCTCTAACCTGCTTATGTACTTCTGATGTGCTTTAAATCCCCATCCATAAAATAAGAAGAGTAACATAGATAAATATCCTAAAGACTGTGAGATATAGGGCCAGGAGAGTAATGGCAGCCATTGCAGTATCTCAGACTGAGCTGCAAGAAGAAGCTGAAACATGCTAGAGCTGTTCGCAGACAGCTTCAGCCTGAACTGCACTTTTCTAAAGAACCCATCTTCCCTCATGAGTGCTCTTCTGGGAGGATGTCAGGGGGGTAACACTGCTCATTGGTGGCTTGATAGGTTTATGGGACACAAGGGATGTACCAGGACCTGTGAGACAAAGCTGTCTCAGTGTCTGTGGCTGCCTGGAGCATGCCTCAGATCTAAAACACGATCAGTGTTTCCTCCCCAGGAATGTTCTCTGGTTTACCTTTTGTAGAGGTCCGCAGAAATTCCTGAGAGTAAAAGGCATTTTACAAGCCTGGGTTGAGCTGAGCCTCCAAACTGATCCTAGAATGCCAGGTAGATTTTGTTCTGGAAGATGCAGCACAAAGTTATCCCAACAATTTTCCTCCTCTTGCAGGAAAGAGTGAGACTAGGACCAAAAGTTGATGTAACCTTTGGTTAGTAACATCAGACTAATCACTTGCTCACTGATGTGGCTCCACAGTAAAATACACTTCTTTCCAACTAATTGATTAATCATTTTCCCTAGCATTCCTAGATATTTTATCTGAATCTAGTAAATTAGATTTAAGTGGTGAGCAATACAGGGGGAATACCAAAGTGAACATTAACAGTGATTTGTTACAGAAGATGAACAATAAAGGTTATCACATAAAATTGACATAAACACAATAGATGGGATAATTATGTACCTTATTTATTCTAGTTGCTAAATCTTCCACTGCATTGCGCAAAGGGACATCTGCGTCTTAAATAAAAATGTATTTTTTTAAAAAAGGAAGAAATACCTAAACAAAAGATAGAAGAGACAGGAACAATGGCAGAAAGGCAGAAATAAGATGAAATGCAGATATCTAGACAGGAAAAAGGAGAGGACTATAGTAACTAGGTCTTAGCAGTGATATTTGTAGATGGTGATAAGATTCCAAGCCAGAGAATTAATTTATTTACATGAGTTTCTCTTGACAGAGCTTTTGTCCAAACACCTTTTTAGACAGTTCTCCTGTACTCCTTCACATGAGGGAAGGACTGTTCCAGTGGTTTGACTTTCTTGGGCTTCTTAAAATGCAACTAAAGTAGATTAAACAGAACCATTTGAGGATTTGAGTCACTTTGCTAATCCAACAGCAGACCATCCCCACTTTTGGAGGGCTAGTTTTCTACCAGCTTAGGGGGATGAGCTGGGTCTCTGAAGGGTGAGCCGGGAGCTGGTGCGGCACGAAGGGAAGCAGAAGCAGCCAGCTGGTGTTGGATAGGCAGGGCAAGGATGTCCCCTTTGGTGGCAGCTGGCTGCTAGACTGTTTATCTGGTGTTGGGCAGAGACAAAGCAGGTTTTGAAGAATCAGAGAAAGTGCTGGAAGAGCAGGAGGGATGGCAAAAAATTGTCTCCATTTCAGCCCCAGAACAGCCAGAGCCACCCACATGGTTTGTGGGAGACAAGCTTAAGACCTGTTTAATAGTAGAGATGGACTCAAAGCCAAGACCCAGCTGTGCTCTGAATATTTGTCACATTTCCTGAGTGAATCTCTCTCCTCATTTGGCAGAATTATAACTCACTACTAGTAGAAAACTGAAGTGGAAAAGACAAATTTGTTTTCTTCCAAGCTTCAACTAGAGATTGAGAAAAACTCCTTAGAATTCAAGTCCTGTGAGATATACTGACAGATGTCAGTATTTGGAACTGAATTATTATCTGGTCCTAATAATTAATGATTGTTGTTAACTGCTTCCCAAGCAGGTGGAAAGCAGTAGACAAATTATCCCTAATTTTTTTTTTTCCAGCCACAGTGCAGAACAGTAGTGCATAAGGACAAAGCCCCCCTCAGATGTGTTGGGACAAACAGGCTTTTTGGTCCTGCCAAGGGAGATGCTTCTTGTGGTTCAGTGGTGGCTCATGTGCTTCTGGTGGGAACTGTGCCTCCTGCCAGCCTGGAGCCATGTCCTCTCTGAAATGGCTCTTCTCACCATGACAGCCCTTCTCTCTGCTGTTGGCAAACTGTCTTGGTGCCACCTGTGAACACATGGGATTTTCCAAGTCCTTCAATGGTGCACCAAGACAGTGCATCTGCTGCAGGCAGGATCAAACCCCTGTATTAGCCTGGACATGGGAACAGAACTGGGACAACACTGCCAAAAGTATTTCTACCACCCTTCATTGACACCTCCACTGAGGTTTTTTTGGTGCTGAACACCTCTTCCCAAAGAAGTCTTCACTAATGTTTCACTATGAAGCACGAAAAAGCAAATATAAGGATATGGGGAAAAAATCAGAAGGTTAAACTTAGCATGTCAAACTATTGTTCAAACATTGCAGTGTGCAGTAATAAAAGCACATTCTGAACTATAACTTGGATTACATGCCCACGGCAAATTAGTGGAAATCACCTTTGATGTCTGCTGAGGAGTGAATCCTTTGTTGTGCCTTTTCACCTAATTTGAAGGAGGGACAAGAGGGGAATGACTGGAACAGGTGCCCGTAGCCAGTGGGAACACACTTGTATGAGCAAAGTCATATTTTGGGCTGTGCCAGCAGCCTGGTGCTCTTCTCCTGCTGTCCTCTGAATAAGACCAGAAAGAGAGGTATGGGAGGGAACTGGGACCTGATACGTGTCTTGAGACTCAGTATCCTGGAAACTTAGCAAATCTTATTCAAGGCTGAGGTAGTCATTCAGTAAACACGAGTATGCCCCAGAAATACCTTCATGGAGGATATAAAGTCAAAGTTTTGAAGGCAGAAGTTAATCAGTCAATTATATTTGACTGAACACAGTGTCTTGCAAACAACCTCACCAAAAAAAGTAAAAATCAAACAAAAAACACCACAAAAAACTAAAAACAAAACCTCAGAAAAGAGTGAGATCTACTTTCTTGGTTATTCCCTATAATTGCTCACTCATTGCAACCTGAGATATTTTAGGTCTCATTTGGGCTGCAGGAATATTTCTCAGCAAGGTTGTCTGAGCAGCCAACTGCAAAAAAACATGGAAATATGATAAGCGTATAAGAGCATTAAATGGTAGCATTCTCCATCACCCACAGCCTCTGTCAGTTGTGTTTCCAGGCCAGATGAAGCTAGAATGTACATACAGCTGTTCTGAGTTGTAAAATACATTTTGAAATGGGATTGATTTGTCTGTGTTTCATGAGATTGAATTAAGCAAAAGAAAAAATGTATAGACTTGTCTTTTTTCCAAGCATTTAATAAAAATAGTCTAACTGGAACATAATAGAGATGTGCTTTCAGCATACAGATGTGCTGTAGTGAGAGCCACGTTTTATGTAAGCTGCTTATTCTTTTGTGCAGTGTCAAGAACTGAATGTACTTTCATACTCCATTTTTTGGCCTTGA
This sequence comes from Aegithalos caudatus, assembly GCA_013389925.1. Classification (NCBI taxonomy): domain Eukaryota; kingdom Metazoa; phylum Chordata; class Aves; order Passeriformes; family Aegithalidae; genus Aegithalos; species Aegithalos caudatus. The sequence goes on from WEIU01002970.1 coordinate 176,288, forward strand.
CATGAACTAATGTCAAAGCAAATGAAGACCTGGTGGTAAATCCTTTTCAGTGCTGCTAATGAATGTGACCATTGTGGAGCAGCTCCTGGCTGTCTAATCATCTTTGGGAAATTGAGCTTTTGATACATAGATCTTATATTCTAAATTTTGATTTCTGCTAAAAAATTTTCTGGTGTGATTCATTATTTAGGGGATCAGAAAGGTGTGCAGGTCACATACTGCAGAGTATATTCAAAGCAGATTTTATAGTGAGCTTCAGTGGGTAAAGTCATTAAGGGTATGATGAGTGATCTGAACAGAATTACACAGGCAAAAGTTCATGCCAGCATCCCTTACCTATAAAAATGCATTTTAGTAGAAAACTGATTTACAGCTGGAATACTTTTCACATGTTAGGCAAAACATGCAGAAGAGCAACTGAGCCTGATCATCTTCTTCCAGTTCCATTGTTTGCTTTATAGTTAGGGTTTTGTATTATGGCTGTCTAGATTTTACAACCACAAATGTGCCAAAGCCCTTGACTGGTTCATTCAGGTTGATTAATAAGCAACATAAACTTTCTTCAACACCTGCACACTCTGTTTCTTCATGCTTTGCAAATGTAAGAGGTACAGATACGTGCTTTGACTTTGATCCTGCAAACCAAAACTGTTCAAGTGGTAGATCCTGATCTAGGTTTGGACAGCAAAGAGATGTTTCCCAGGTCTCCCCTGAAACCCACATTTGTGTGGATGAGGCTCCATTTTCAGTTGTTCCCCCAGCTGGTCTGGGAGCAGTTGCACATGCAGGCAGTGCAGGTGCTGTGCAGAGCTGGACCCAGCACACTGCTCTCCAGAATATGAGCCCATGGAGCTTGGTAAAAATACAGGTGCCCCTGCAATTGTCCCTTTAGTATCATGACACCTGCACTGGGGTTCTCCTGGCAGAGCTTTCCATGGATTTCACATGGCATTGTGCTCGGCAAGAAATGTCAGAACAGGAAAGAGCACAGTGCTTGCTCCCTGTCACCCCATTTTCACCCTGCTCCAACTTCACCTCTTACCAGCAACTTCCCCTTGGGTAGATCACAGAGGCACAAACCTGGCTGAGCAACTTCTGCTGCAGGGAGGTGGTTAACACTTCATCCCAGCCACCAAGTGGTTTTATGCACCCTAGGGTCCTGTGGAGACAGGCAGATTTCTGACAGGGATTCTCTTCTGATGCTATAAACTGTGATTCAGAATGATGACAGTACTTTAACAGCAAATAGATCCTTCCAAATTTCTTTATTTTTTCTTTGTAATTTAAAGAACTTCTAATTCAAAATAACAAAGTGTGAACTTTATTTCTCTTTCGTCTTTTTTCTCAGAAATCGAAGCAAAGGAGGCGTGTGACTGGTTACGTGCAGCTGGATTTCCCCAATATGCTCAGTTCTATGAGGGTAAGTAGGTCTTTCTCCTCTTTGTGCAGTTCTAAAAGTGCACTGGGCCCTCGCCAGGGGAGCTTGCAGTCAGCCAATTCCACATTTGACTGAGTTATGGCCATGCCTGGATGCTTCTCAAAGCCTCAGCTGCTGGAGTCATACCACTGCATAAAGAAAACTAAGATTCTTACCCTCATAACCATGGGAAGTTAAAAAAAAAGAGGGACATAGCTTGTGTAAACCTCAAAGGTTAGCAAAAACAACCACAAAATATCTAAAAACATGAGTCTATTTTCTAAAAACTTTCTGAACTAAGCCTGAAATAAGATTAAAACAATAGAAGTTATTAAAAATTTCAATAATGCTGAAAGTAAGACTGAAAAACTCTGCAAAGTTACCAGAAGTGAATAATCTGAGTTGCAGTTCACATTTGCAAAATAAGAAAAGCTGACAGTTCAGTGCTAGCTCAGTGCAAATGGTGGTGTCCCCTTCCTAGGTGTAAAGTTCATCCCTCAGGGCAGGGCAGTGGTTGCACTGCTGCTGTGTTCAGCAGTAGTTTGGGGGCTGGAGCTGGGTTTTTCTTGCTCTCCCCAGGCTCAATGCTGAGAGGGAATCTGCGGCTGAGCCTCATTTTTCCCAAAATGCGTGTTCTCCCTGCCAGAGACATGGAGCCAGCTCCAGCCCAGTCAGGCTTATTAACCAAAAGGCAGCTCCGCCAAACACCTCTGGACACCTTCCAGGGTCAGCATGAGTCTGGAGGCAGCACAGATCTACACATGGAATGAGGGCCAAGGAGCCTCATGGGTCAGAGCCAAGTCTGCAGGGAGTCAGCTCGGATGCCATCCCTCCCCTTGTGTGGGGCTGAGGATGGCAGGGAGTGGGATGCTGAGGACACCCCCATGGCCAGCTGAGGTCCATCAGGGCTCAGGTGCTGGATCCTGTTGGGCTGCTCAGGTGCCTGGGGACAGGAGCACTATTCAGAGATGCTCAGGTGGCTCCACAGGAGGCAGGCAGCTCTGTTAAATCCAGCAAGGAACTAAGACTAATAAGCCTGCCAGACCAAAACTGACACAAATGTCTATCTAACACTGTCCCTGGGTAGCCAGTAGTGCTTTTGTGTCTGCCTTGTATTCAGAATATGTCAGATGCTGACTCCACCAGAGAAAGGAGTGCCTGCTGCCTGCTTAACTCAAAGGGATGTTCTCTCCAAAAAAAACACCTGTGCTGGGCTCCAACAGTTCCCATGCAGTCAATATGTGCTGTAGACAGCCTATGTCTCAAAAAACAAGGTGCTTTTCACAGGCATCTATTATGTCAGTGTTGAGCTGTAGTGTCTGAAAATGCTGGCTGAAGTTCCTGTATCCCAGCATCCTGCTGAGGTACCTAAGCATGGCAAAGCAGCCTGGAGAGCAGCCACAGCACTGGAACCCATCCCACCGTTACAGAGCTGTGTGACTTTTCATTACAAATGTCAGCTTCCAGCATACTATTCTTTTTAGCTAATATTGGGAATTATAATTCAGTTGAGTTTTTTCTTTTCTTTTTTTTTTTTTCTGTTATTTGAATAACCCTCTGTCTGAAATCATTCCTATTTGGATCTGTTTAAAAAATAAAAAGCACAGAACATTTCTGGGCCTTGAGGAAAGCCTGTCTAGCAAATAACTCATTAAGTCACTGTAATGAGAAGGGAAAACCTTGTTGCTCATATAGATAAAGTAAGTGTGGTGGTAATTCCCTGATCTCATCCATTTGTGCAAGGTGCTAAAATGAACAGCTAACAGTTGAGTATTTTTCAAACCCAAAATGAAATTACTTTGCTGTCACTCTAATGCACTGGACATTCAGCTGTACCTTAAACAGAAAAAAAATTATGCTGTTGGAAAGGGTCATAGATACAGCTGGAAGGGAACCAGAGCTGAGTGAAATTGGTCATACTAGATTTCAGTGAGCAAGCACATTCAAAGCAATTTAGATATAGACAATGTATTTTCATTTGAGTAGCAAGCAGTCATCTTAATATTGTGTCTCATTTTACAGACTCCCAGTTTCCCATTGACATTGCTGCAGTAAAGAAAGATCATGATTTTCTTGACAAGGACCTTGTAGAACCTCTTTGCAGGTAAATAACACTCAAAGTTTCTTCTCTGATAATTTAAAAACTTGAGCTTATTTTTAACTGTTGGCATATCAGCAGAAGAGATGTGTGCTTGTCCAGGTGCATTAAGTGATGAGATCTGTAATGCCACCCTTCTGAGTTAATTTCTCTCACAGAAGATGCTGCAGTAGGAGATGCACTACAATCACAGAAAGCATCACATGATTAGAGAAGACCCAAATCCATTGGATTTGAAACAGGTGCTTTTTAAGAACTAGCAGTAGTGCAAGCAAACACCAAATAAATGAGAGTCACGTTTGAGTTGCACATTAATAACTCTTATGTCTAAGTCCAGCAAAAAAGATAAAACTTCATTGCAGAGAAATAAGCAAGCCCTTTTCTCTGGCAGCAGGCATGCTTTCCATGCTGCTGTGATTCCCTTGGTGCTCTCATTTGGCACCAGTAAGAGAAGTGGGACCAGACCCACTACTAGAGACCCCCCAGTACTACAGATGCTACAACTGATCAGTGCTTTGCCCCTCCCTGGAGTCCTGTGTTTGCTGTTCATCTTGCTTTTTGTACTCCTTGATAAATATACCATACTGCATTGCTCAAGTTCTGTCCCCCAGGATTCAAGACACAGCAATTCTGTGGCAGTTTTGCAAAACCACATTGCAGAGACATTGTTTCCCTCTTCTTTCCCCTGTGCTCAGCTCAGGCTGGGTTCTGCTCCTCTCCTCCTCAAGTCAGGACAAGGGAACATCTGGCCCTTAACCAAGTAGGCTTCATTACATGTTATGGAAACTTTCACAACACCAGCATCAAGATAATTGGACAAGACTCTATTTCCCCTTCTGCAGCTGTGGCTAAAGTCAGCAGAGATGGCTTTAGGAGATGCTGTTCCACATCATATTGTACATTGCAAGGAATAATGAGTTTGTGGTGGAGGAATGCAGAGAAGATTTCTGAGAATCACAAAAATTGACCTGGAAGAGACTTCATCTAGTCCACCTCTCCATCCCAGGCTATACCCCCACTCCTTGCAGATCCAGGTAGTTTCTGGGCATAGCTGTCAGATTGCTTTCCCAAAACTCCTCCTCTGCGAGCAAGACCTGTTGCTTCTCATTCTCTCTATTATGTCTATGGTGAATAGAATATTCTCTTTCCCTTTGTAATAGCCTTTGTGTCTGAAGATAAAGCAGTAGGAAAGACTTGGATTCTCCAGTGATCTCTCTCACAGATGTCTGAGAACAGAATTAACTGCAGACTTGAACCAGCTGCTGTTCTGTGCTGCTTGCTGAGAGAGATTGCTATGCCCACACCTGAGAAACCTATTTCCCATACATATGTACATCCCCCTGATTCAGTCTGGCATGATGGAAGACATACTTGGCTGCAGTGTGGGAACTGGAAAGTGATAGAGATAGGAGACTGAGATCTCTGCCCTTTACCACAAATTTGAAAGGACCATTAAAAAATGCAAGGATTATGTCTGCTCCTGCTCCTTTCTTGTGAGAGAAAACAGTGAGATATAGTAATTTCATAGCTCTGTGACTCTCCCTAATCGTTCTTCTCTGGAGTAATTGGCAATGGTGGTGTTACAGGCATGGTCACCAGGCATCCAACACCTACACAGCTGAAAATGGGAACAGCTCATCACTTTGTCCTCCAGCCTCTCTGTAGACTCACACATACACCTACAGTCACACTACATTGATATATTTATGAGGATTATTTTGCAAGCTGAGAAGCTAGAGACTTGGTTGGGTTGGGGGTTTTTTCTCTTTTATTAAAATATTAGGGTTTGGAAAACTAGCAGCTGGATAGATGCACTCATGGGAAAAAATGCTTCACATTAGCCTAAATCAAGGGACAATGATGAGATCTATAGAAAAAAGCATAGACACAGATATTTCCACACTTTAAAGATAAATGGGTTTATCTCTGTCTAGCAACTTTTTCTGTAATTATTTTATTCAGAAGTCAAGACCTGTTTACTTGAATTTTTGTTGGGAGTTTTTGAACAGCTTAGATATTAAAAATATTAAGATCTAAGATGTTTAAAATATTCTCCTCATGATATTAGAAATACAAGCATTATGTACAGGTATGTTTTCAGATTGCAGACATTTAATTCAATGTAATTCAGCAGCTTCTAACCCCTTGCTGAAAACAAGCTGTAAAAAGCTGTTGTACCAAATGCCAAGATTCAGATTCATCAGAAACAGTGAACAGTGTTCAGCTGCTGCCCCAGTACCAGTTCTGTTACTCTATGAGCTATCAAACCAGCATCTTCCAAGTTTTCCAATGCAATGGAAATCCTCACAGCTCAGCTGACTACTGTGGCCAGTTCTCTGCCCTTCCTTTGCCCTGGGATGGTGTTACTGCAAGGTGCTTGCCAATGTACCACATGAGAGCTGCAGGCTGTGATGCACTTTAAGGAAAGAGGAACTTTAAAAAGTCTGGTTATTAGTTCTGTGTGCACAGATTCCCAGGTTGGCAGTCAAACTTCCATTCTTCAAGCATTCAAAGCTGCCCTTAAAGCTATGCATGACCAAGCCATCACACTGACTAATAGTGCATTCAGCACATAGTGCTGAACAAAATGGGCTCCTCATTTTTTTTTTGGAAGATAATTTTAAAGCTGAAATGCCAGCATGGATAATCAGTTTGAGCAGCTTTAGCTCTGAATAGTAATAGCATAAACACTGAATTTCTCTGCTCTTGGGTTGAAATCAGACCCTCCATCTCATTTTATAATCAGTTTTCTTCTGGCACTGAAGTATACTAGACAATGTGAGGCACAAATGAGGAAGAACCTTTTTTTAAGGCAGCTGGTAGTATTTTAGTCAGAAAGTCTAAGACTCCCTGTTGTAAAAGATTTCAGTGACCTTTTTGAGATATTCTAATATTCCTGCTGTTTACAATATAATTCGAAAATTTGGCAGAGTAAAAACCAAATTTGAGGCCTTTGGGTTAGAGGCGTATCTATCAAGACATTCCACTCAGATTTTATTGAGTAATGAACAATAGAGAATTGCCAGGCAATCTGCAGGCAAATGCTGTCAGCCTGCCAAAACAATAATTGAGCATGAAAATTTTATAGCTATGTCGCTTCCAAAATAGCAGCAACCAACTCTGCTCTGAGAACTTTTGTGGCTGCTATGATAAGAGGGTGAGAAGGAGAAGCCAAGCCACATTGTACTTTTCGTATTCACGTAAATAAAGTGACTAAAAACACAAGGAACAAGCATATAACAGTTTCCTAAACCAAGCTCCTAAAATTTGAGCTGTGCCAAGCAGTCAGTAGCCTTTTTTCCATAGCTATTGTCTCTTAGACAGCCCATAAACAAAGGGAAGATTGCTGTATGGGATGGAACATCCTCCCACCAGAGTTCTGAAATGCTGAGTGTACGGTCAGTACCATCTGCTGAGTTATCTTGCTATAGGTGTGTTGGGGATAAGCCTGGCCCTTCACATGGAGGACAAAAAGCCCTGCTCTGGAGGCAGTAGAATGGCTCTCACTGACTTCCAGGAGAGATTACTCACCTCATGTGAGCCTGGAGCCTATGAGGTAATTCCCTCACTGGCAGCCATGGTGAAAAGGTGATAAGACTGGGAAACAGTAAATACTCTTCATGCAAAAAACTGGTGGAGCAGGGACATGCCAGTGCCAGCCTTGCACACCAGCCCTAATGGTGCTGGGAGGACTCTTACTCAGTGTTGAAACCTCAGCAAAGCCTAGCATCAGGAGCTTGATGTCCTCTTCCCAAAGCTGACAGCACCAGAAGAAGCCGGGCAGGGACATGTGTATGCAGCACCTAAACTTGGCTAGGAATAGCAATAAAGCAGAGAAATAGTGTTGCAGTTCCCTCAGAGGGGAATTTGCAGAACCACATGGTGTGTTTTCCCGTTCGAAATCCATAAGAGAGGCATTTGCAGATCTGCTGATGCGGGAGACAATGTGCTGTCCATGCTCGTCCTCCCCATGATGCCTCTCCTTCCTGACTGGCCTGTGGCCCTGGCTGCATTCCAAAGCACCTGCTTGAAAGCAGCTGCAGAACACGTCCAGGGATTCTCCTTGAACTCCAACTCACTTCAGGGCTGTCTCCCTATTACGTGGATTGCTCTTAAAGCAGGACAACAGGTCCCCCAAAAGGTTTTCCAGCTGGCCTGAACCTGCATAGATAGAAGCTTCTATTTATTTGTAAACACCACTCAGTGCTGTAAAGGATGCAAAAAAAAAAAAAAAATCCTGCTTGAAAGTTCTGAAGAACTCCTGTAATAAGAGTTAACAGTTACAGACAGCACTGGGGATGGGATTCAGAGCCCTAAGGACTTGTGACTATGGCCATCTTAAATCTCTCCAGATAGCTCAGATGTGTTGTCTGGACTGAGGTACCTGCAGCAACTGAAGGATAAGTTTGATACTCCAGGGGATCTGAAATAGAACCAGAAGCATCTCTTTGGGCACCTGAATATCTCTGCTGGCTTTTTAAGAATTATTTCAAAGTGTTAAACTACCTGTGATGCTCTGGAGAAGAAATAAAATTAACATCACAGAAACACTTGCTGTATTACATGTTTTGCAGTCTTTCCCTGAACAGTGCAGAAATTTCCAGATGCACCTTCAAATGCATCCTGGATTATTTGGGTTTTATATAGCCACCTCTCTTGTGTTTATTTAATGTGTTTTTCCCTGCCTTTTCTAAAGTCCAGGCTTCGTGTTTATAACCAGGCATTCTTTTCCCCTGTTTTTAAGCAGTGGCATAAAAGTCCAGTGCTCCTCTCACTGCAGCTGGGACATTGGTGACAGCCTTTGTAGCCAGAAACTTCTGTGTTTTTTTCTTTACAAAAGACTTGCTGAGGAGTTGGCTGTCAGTCATCTGATGACTTTAAACTGACGAGAAAATCTCTCTGCCACCACTGGCACATCAACAAGGCGAAAGAAGCTGAAACAAACTGACTTTGATTTGAGCTGTTGGTACCAGACAAACGCACAAATATGATCATTAGTTCTCTAATTTTTCTGGCAAATCTTTCCACGGCCCTGGAAGAGCCCCAAAAAACATACCAATGTTTTGTAGAGGGGTGAATTTAAAACTAGGGGTTGAACTCCCTGGCACCCAGGAGAAGGTAGTTATGGTTTTGGTGGAGCGAGTGTGGGAATGTAGTTACAGACTTTTCCCTTCAGCACAGGCCAGCTGACAAAGAGGTTCAGGGACTCCAGTATTAGCCAATATTCACCATTCAGAGGAAGCTGTCCCCAAAGATAGAAAGCTGGCCTGGAGTCCTTTGAAAATGTGTCTGTACCTCTGTATACTTGGAATTGATATCGATACACACATTTAAACATTTTGTGCTCGAAAGAAGCACTGAACATTATTCAGCCCCAGGGCCCCAAGAAAATGCCACTTTGGGTTGAGAAATTCTGTGTTTGGGCAAAAAAGGAATTTTGCAATAATAGATGTAATCCCAGAAGAACATTTGTGGGCAGAAGGCTGCAGATATAGCTACACAGCCACAAACCCTGGAATTTATTTCAACACTGCTATCATGCATGCAGGGTGTGCTTGTGCATACATTATACCCAAATTAATACCATGAGCACAGGAGTTTTCTGATGCAGCATAACAGATTTATTGGCATGAGTTAGGGAGGAATATTTGATCTACAAATGAGCAGGTGATATTTTGAGAAGGGATTTTTTTTAAGGAAGATCCACATTTGGTGGGTTGTTTTTTTGTTAGTAGTGGCAATTGGAAGGTATTTTAATATTAGAAGTTTTGTGGAGGAATATGCTAATGCCATAATCTTCTTATGTTATGTGAGAGATTATATTATTGATCTGATAGTTTTTTCATGTGTCCTTGTAATTTATCACATACATTTCAAATGTTAAGTTCTGGAAATTGGAGACCTCTCCCTGTGACCTAAAAGCAACAGAGACAAGTTTTGCTATAAAGACACAGGAGATGCAGGCAGCCAAGAGAGGAGTTCTGTGGACACATGGCTCCCTCACTCTACCTCCCTTTATTTTGAAATTCAGTCCCAGATATGGAAAATTTTCAAAGTCAAATATATTTAACTTTGAGCTTCTCCTTTTAGTAGATGGATGGTTTCATGGATCAGGATCTTTAAGTATAAATAAAACCAAATCAATTATCATTACCACAGTAGGTTCTCTATTGAAAGAGTTTGTTTACTTGTCCTCTGGCTGTCCTTGTACCTGGACACACAGACACACCGATTGTTATTTCAGCTCACTGTCATCACAGGATAGCCTTGGATTCAAGGAGCAGAAGCCTTACAGAGACTTTGGTAACATCAGTATGAATATGGTCAAAAATAGCTAAAAATATTTATTTTAAAATGTTAGATTTTTTACATGTTGGGTGTGTTAACCTGTGTATAAGATGCACAGATAGGAGAAAAGAAACTATTGGCTTTGGAGAAACTTTTAAGCTAGAAATTCTTTATATGAACTTTTTAAAGGAGGTGCCAACTGCCGAAAGTGAGGAACTGCCACTGGTTTTTTGTTTGGTCTTTCACCTGTTTTGAAATCCCCATTTTAGACCAATTGTGTTACGATCCTGCCTAAGGCAACTCACCTCCTTCTCTTGTCAGTTCCCCAGCTATCACAGGTGTTTGTTTATAGTTGTTTCCCGTGCTAAGTACAAAAATGTCTATGAATTAAAAAGCAATCTATCAAACCTGCCTAAGGGTCCCTTTTCATGCAGTGGTCATATAGCTGGAACAGATGAGCAGTATCCTTTCTGAACCTGTTGTATGCGGTTGGCACCCTACAGTAAGATAAGAGAAAATGTTTTGAACTTGCAAAAAATCATGCCCTTTAGTCAGAGGCTGCTAATCTTTTGAATTTGCTTTCCCCCGTAGACGACTGAACACACTGAACAAGTGCGCCTCAATGAAACTCGATGTGAACTTCCAAAGAAAAAAGGTATGGGAACTTCATTAAATATACCCTGGCTTTTGTGATAGGACCACACCAATTTAGCCTTTAAGTCTTTAATTTTAACCTTAAAAGTGAGTTAAGTTTATTTTACTTTGAACATGCATGTCAGCATTATCTGGATGCATGATAATGCAAATTGCTCAATCTTGAAATTATAAATAAAATAGAAACTGCGAGTAAATGCTATGTGTGTTACAAGGGCTCACACAGTACTTAAACTCTACATGTGTGCAGTTAAAGTTAGTGGATGAGAAGACAGTAAAGCTTCATTAGACTGCTTGTTTGTCAATGCCATATGAGTACACTGTGGAAAATCCTGCTCAGAAAAAATGGAATCTGCTCAGATGAAAATAACAGCTTTTCTTTGTTTCTTGTACTGACTTCTTCCTGATTAAGAATATGAAAATAAACTCTGTCATCCGTACAAGTTCCTGTGTAATATGGGAATTATCTGAGCATAAAGGGTTTCAGTGAGGGCTGCAGAAACAGCTTGTTGATTTTGAGACTTTTGTAACATGTCCAGCATTAACTGTTGAACATTTTTTTTCTCGTCACAAATTCCCCAAAGTCCTTGAGTGTTGTACAATGGTAGTTGTCAGCTCTGAAAAATCTTGGTTTCTGTTTTTCCTTCCTAGAGTGTTTGTCTAGTGCTTTTTAAAAACTGCCTCCAAGAGCTTCATTTTTGATGTCTTTGCAAATTCAGCCTCATCGTACTCTATTCAGAGTTTGAGGGGGCTTGAACAGAGGATGGTTTTAATGTCCCAATATCCTGCTTTGGCACATGTCTACTTGTTTCTCTGTGTACTAACCTCTTTAGCTTCTATTTTGTCCATTTCCTGGAGCTGCAGGGACCTCTTTTCACTGCATCAGGGGGTTTTCTTGTCTTGGGTTTTATGTTGTCTTAAAAAGGGAGGGTTTTTTTTGTTATGCATGTTTTTCATTAATTTTTTGCTGCCACTTCTCCCTGTTCTGAATGGACTGAAGTCCTCAGCTGCTGTCCTTGCAGATGACCATTAATTTGTGGTGGAAGAGACATGGCCCTACTTGGTACTCTTTTAAGGGGACAGAAGCTAATTGGGTCCATACCTGCACAAGGCCAAGAGAAGCTGAGCACAGAAAAATGTAGACAAAGAGGAGTTGAAGGAGATTTTAGTCCACAGATACACAGCAACTGAAAGTAGAAGAGAATGTGGGTGAGAGAAGAAGAGGGAGGAGAGCTTGCTGACAGGAGGAAATGTAAATGCAAATGTAAAAGCCAGAAACTGGGTCTGAACGTGATCACCGGACTAAATAAATCTTTTGCTGTAGATACTGCCTTTCCTAAAAGTCTCTACAGTGATCTGAGCAATGAAATGCAAAATCAGCCTGCTTTGGAGCTTCAGCATAGCAGATATGCACAGGTTAAGCACAGCTGTTTGAGTGATTTACCAAAATATGGCCAAACAAGCTGCCAGGCAACGTTCCTGTGAAAGTCAGCACAGCATGAGCGTTCCCCACTGCCCACTCCCCAAACAGACCATTCCCACTGTGGGCTGCTGTCTTCCCTTGCCTTCATCAAGATGCAAACAGAAATCCTCATGTATGTGTTGCAAATATGTCTGTAAGCGATTTGGACAGACAGAGATTAGCCTTTGGATTAACTGCCTTCTGCAGCTGTCGATTTATGAGAATTCCTGCCCCCAGCTGGAAAAATGTGGCAGAATTCCACCGCAAATAAATCCACTATTTGCCTTTTGTTAGCATCCCTCTTTATTTCAGGCAAGTACACCCTCAGTCAAAAAGCTGTACTATTTTCAATCAGCTGTGACAAATCTGTGAATCAAAACCTCTTTCTCTTTGGCAAATGTTACCAAGTCACTCCTCAAGAAACTTGCCCCTTCTCATCTTCCCGAACATAATGGTATTAACTGGACTTTTGAATATGCTCCAAAGCCGTGCACTTGATTTCACCCCAGGTCAGTAGAAATATAGAGTCACTGCTCCAAAATGTCTGCTCTGCCTGTGTCAGATGAATCATTGCTTTCAGACCTTCTCTTCATCCACTGTCCCCCTAGCTGGTGACATGTGGGTGGGCCGAATGCTCTCAACATTTTTTTTGGACAGTTTCATTTGTCAGGACACTCAGATATTTGACAAGAACAGTGGGTCATTCAGGATGTTCATGGCTTCCAGAATTTCTACTGATTTCATCAAAAGAAAAGCACAGTATGTCATAGGACTCACAGTGCAGCTGAATTTGTAGTGAGTCACTATGGCAGTATTTCAGCATCCAGATATTTCATTTCATATTTGCCTGATTTTGCTTCTGATGAAACAAAAGCATGTTTCTTTATCAATTAAAAGGAACCCCAAAGTAAGCCTTTATTTAGCCGAGCTGAAAATTATGACACTGAGAAGCCTCTGTATTTTCTAAGTAATTCTTGGGCAGAATGTAATCCTCTCTTTGCTGTGGTTAGAGGCAAAACTTGTTTACTACCAGTATCCATTTCTGTTCATCTCTGCTTTGTCAAAAAAAACCAAAACCCTCAAACAAACAAACAAAACAAATACCCCCACAAACTTTTGATTTAAAGTATATTTACCACTGAATTTCTTTTTATTTCTGTCTTTTCTGCTGTGCTCTCTTCTTGGTGTTTTTTGCAATGTCTCTACCACTTTGGCTTCTTTAATCGATTCCAGCTTGTAGAAAATGCAGGCTAAATCCTGTCAGCTCACACAGTAATGTCAGTGCAGCTACAGGGATTTGTGTCAGCCAAGAATCTTCTTTAAGGTCCCTTTGGCATATTGCAATGTAGAACAAATTTTAAAATATGTTTATCCTATTGGCTGGTGCCACCAACGCTTCAGCAGTGGTATGCTTTGTAGATATAATTACCACTGCTAAATATTTAAAAGTACGTACCCGTTGTGGTTTTTAAAATATCCACTTTGTGGCACTACTAAGACCACAATAAATGGATTTTTAAGTTCCTGAGGCTTTGCAGTCCTTTGGTCCATATATGCATACAGCAAGCTGTGGAGTTAAAACAAAGGTAGAGCTGTCTGATATGCCATTTCTTCCCTGCAGACAAAGGGGCCAAAGCAATATTAGCCTTTTCTAGCCCCTTCCCTCATACTCCATTAGGTGCTCAGTTTTTCTCTCTAACAAGCCACAGATTGAGGATCTCCATTCCTGTAAACTGACAGGAGCACTGCACACCTCAACAAAAGAAAGAAAAATGCCTAAACCCAAAATTTCACAGCTATATTTTATTTTATGGTTTGGACATAATCTAAAACATCTGGATGACTTCAAGTGATAAACCGGCAAAAGTTTATGGTATGAGTGAGACCTGGCATGCTACTGATCCCAATCTCCAGCTTTTGAGGCTTCACATTATTTAAGGTTTTGTGCACTCTTGTAAAATTTGGTTTACATTTTTCAATTAGACAGGCCAGCAAAGATCTAGTCAGAGATTGGAGATAACTTTACCATCGAAACTTCATATAAAAATACTTCTAATAATAGATTTTAAAATGAGAATTTTTCCAGTCCCAAAATAGCCGTTCTGGTTTAGCACCTCATTTTAGTCTGACAGCCTGTCATATTTTACTGCCTTCATACTGCTTCCAAGAATGTGAAGAGCTGTCTGGATGTCATGTAGGTGAAGTTAGTTTGTTCTGCTTTAAAACAAATGCTTAAGAATAATGCAGTATAAGTCCAGTTCAAAGTCAGGAAAAAGGTACTCATTAGCAACTGTGGGCTTCATGCTGAAGATGTATCTTTTTTGTTTGAGCAAACAGATGAGAAAAATGTCATAGGGTGAGGTTTTTATCTAAATTGTTTTTCAAGGTACACGTTCTCTGCATTGCAGAGTAGCTCCTGGAGCTGCCTAAACATCAGCACAGCTCTGCACACCTCTGGCTGAGAGATGAGATCAGGAAGGGCTGTGGGGCTGCTGCTGCCTCTGGAGAGGGTGGAGGAAGCCAGAGACAGTGGGGCAGGCTACAGATCACCAAATTTGGGGTGCCTCTGGTGATGATGGCAATGAAGACAGTGGTGGCCACTGTAGGAAAGCTCACCTCAGCTGCAGATTCTGTACCATCCCAGCCTGAGCCTGGCTGCTCCACCTGCCCACATCCCATGGCTGCCTTCTCTGCTTTCCTTTGCCTGCACTCAGACACACCCTAAGCAATACTGCCAAATATTTTTTTTTATTGTTCTCTTAAGCATCATGGTTATTTGTCTGTAGCTATGTTCCTGAAACATAAATCTTGTTAGATGTATCTGGCCTGTGAAGTTCATAGATGTTTATTTAGTTTGCACTGCAAAACTACGTGCAGGACCAGATATTTGCTGTCTTGGATTTTTAAACAGCTGACATTGATGTAGTACCCAGCTATTTTCTTGTCTTTACATGTGTATCTTAACACCATCCCTGCAAATCAGGAATCCTTTACTTCAGCCTTTCAAAACATTTTTTTTTCTTCGACAGTCACTGTGGGTATCAGTGACAAAATTCGGTGCACAGGCAGTCCATGGAAGCCAAGAGGTATCAGTGGGACTCCTCACATGGAGAAGGCTTTTATTCCTTTCTTGTTAAGATGTTTGTGGTCTTTACAATTAAGTGAAATAGTGTGTTACGAAAGGACTGATGACCAGTCTTCCATAAACTTTGTTCAGAGAGGCTTTGTTGCCTGTGGCTCACCTGGAGCAGCCCAATCGCATTAATTCAAATACCGAGTTAAAGCACAGAATTTTAACATGTGCCACTTGCTTTCTTTCCAGAGTGAAGATTCAGATGAAGAAGACCTCTGTGCTATCAGTAGTAAATGGACTTTCCAAAGAACCAGCAGACGATGGTCTCGGGTGGACGACATTGACGCTTTGCTTCACCGGTCCGACAGACATGGCTCTTCTGGGGACATTAAAATGAAAAACACGACAAGCAGTGAGAGCGTCCTCACGGATCTGAGCGAACCCGAGGTCTCATCGATTCACAGCGAGAGCAGTGGGGGCAGTGACAGCAGGAGTCAGTCTGGCACCACCAGCGCTGCCAGGAAGGCCTGCGACTGCTCTGCCCATCATGATGTGGAAAGCACCCTGCTGCAGGACTCCACTGCAATAAACACAGCCCTGTCCCCCAAGGACGGCCTGAAGAATGAAAATCCAACACGAGCCAGAGCAAAAACCTTTCTAAAACGCATGGAGACACTAAAAGCAAAAGCTGTGCATGGAAAACTAAAAGGCTCAGGAAGAACAGGTCCTTTGGAGATCAGTGGACCGGTTCTCCAGTTTGAGCCGAAATCCTTGAAAGACATGCACTGTGTACAGATAGTCAATGGCGATCTCCAAAATCTGGGGCAAGATTCAGTCAAACGAGGGCTTCCCTTTTCTGCCAAATCCAGCAGTGACAGCAGTCAGTCAGAAAACAGCAGCAGTGGGGTGAGCACGCCGTGCTTGAAGGAACGCAAATGCCATGAAGCAAACAAGAGAGGTGGGATGTACCTGGAGGACCTGGATGTTCTGGCAGGAACAGCCTTACGGCAAGTGGTGGACCAAAACCGCAAAAATGAATTTCATTCCCAAGAGAACTTGGTTGTGCACATTCCCAAGGATCACAAACCAGGGACCTTTCCAAAGGCACTTTCTATCGAAAGCCTCTCACCTACAGACAACAGTAGCAGTGTGAACTGGAGGACAGGCAGCATCTCTTTGGGAAAGCAGAACTGCTCCACTCCAAAGGAATCTGGACTGATGGCTTGCTGTCCTAAAGAGAGCAGAATTAGTATTTATGACAATGTGCCAGGTTCCCACTTGTATGCTAGTACTGGGGATCTCCTGGACATAGAGAAAGATGTCCTTTTTCCTCAGTTGGATGACATTTTGCAACATGTCAATGGACTGCAGGAGGTGGTAGATGGCTGGTCAAAGAAGGTGTTGCCAGGTCTGCCAGTTGGTGATGTGTCAGTCAGGGAGTCCCCATCACTGCCTTTCCAATCGCCTACACAGATCACTCTCGATTTTGAAGGAAACTCTGTGTCTGATGGCCGGACCACCCCGAGCGACATGGACAGAGACGGAACATCCCTGAATGAATCTGAAGCCACTGGTGTTAGGGACAGGAGAGACTCTGGGGTGGGAGCATCGCTCACAAGGCCAAGCAGGTAAGTAGAAAAATTTTGTCTACAAATCCACAGACTGTGAAATACAATATAGTGAAGCAAAGGTTCTCAGCCTGGGAGTCTGAAGGCACAGGGTACCATTGAAGTAGTGCTCGTCCTATATGGAGATGGGGAATTCTTAGGGAAACGTGGAACTTTGAGGGAAGGGACATCCTGCTGTGGAGATTCTTACATGGAATCGATGCAGAATTGGTTTAATAGAACAAACTAAGGCATTTTTTTTATCCCTTGACCCATTGATTACATAGTAGGACCCTGTATATGTTGTAGGATGTATTTTTAATTTGTCTTCTAAGTTATGCATCCATGTCTTTATGAATCTGTAGATTTATGCATTTTTAATGCACTGATCTGCTTTAAAAATGTGCCCCTTTGTGCTCAAAGAGAACTTCCCTACTCTGCCTCAGCACCTTACATGGGTGGGATAAAATGATGGTGAGTGATTGACTTCTTAGTAAACTGAAAAGTGGAATTTTGTTAGTAGTATACAGACCTGTTTTAAGTCAGAGTGATGAGCTCCTGTTGAATCAAGTCCCAATGGTCCTGGGCAAAAGCTTTTGTGGGTCTAAACTGTTGTATGTAGGGTAGCTTTGGAAGTGCAAAAGCAGGGAAACATACCTAGTATTTTCTGATATTGGTATTTCTGATAATACTGGTATTTTCTGGTCTGCTGTCAGTCTTCTCACACCCTCACAGAGGACTCTGCCAAGCCCTGATTTGCTGCTGACTGTGCTTGCTCACCACCACCACCACAAAGGTGAAAGTGAACTGGAAGAAACAACTGAGCAAATGAGCAGGCCAAAGTTTTTAGGATTTGAGCCAGAACTTATATTTTTTGAAGCAAGAAAATAAAATTAGGAGGATTTTTTCTAATGAATCCAGTATATAGAAAAAGTGCATTGGAGTAAAAAATGTGAGTGGTTCAATAGCTTAGCTCTAGCTAAGGAGACACAGGGTTTAATCCTTTTTCAAAAAATCCTTCAGTATTTAATAACAGATATTTGGAGAACCTCATCTCCAAATACCTCAGTGGTCAGGTCAGTCCCCTGGGAGGTGAGGGACTAGGCATCAAATACCAGCTCTGAGTCAGGCAAAGAACATTTGTAAGTAGATCTCCCACATCCTGTTGAAAGTGTGTGGGCTAAAGACCAAAGCAGGCAGCACTGCTTCCCCAAGGATAAGGACAGGACCCACACCCACTTGTGAATCTAATGTTAAAAAGACAAAACTTGGGCATTTCCGAAATTAAAGAGATTGACTAAATTGTTAGGTGCATTTTCTTTCAGTTGACACACCCCAAGCCATCACGTATGTGTTTATGTATGTTTTATATATTGTGCAGCCCTATCTCACAGTACACCATCTTTTCTGCCCAACTAAAGCAGTTCTCTGATTTTCCTGTTGTTTCTTTTGCTAAAGGCAATTACGATGGCATAGTTTCCAAATCTCTCATCGCCTGAGCCGCTCCATTGCATCGCTTCACATCAGCAACCAGTCAGCAGCCCAGCTGAATCTACTGCAAAAATTCTCTCTGCTTCGTCTCACTGCCATCATGGAAAAGTACTCCATGTCAAACAAACATGGCTGGACCTGGTGAGTACCCCTGGTAACTGGAAGGAGACTTTTTAGAAGAAAATAGTTTCTTCTAATTCTGTTACTCTGTTAGTAAGTAAATGCAATTAGAAGGAACCATTGACTTCAGGTGTAGGATTTGAAACTGTCCATTTTAATCCATTGGTGCCTAGTGGCTCGTTGGCAAAGTGAGAAATAGATCCTAGAAATCTGACTTCATTCCTGTGCTCTAACAGAGAGACTACCCTGGCCTTTTGAACAATGCTACAGTTCCAGAAAAATAAACAGGAGTAGGAGATAGTGACTAAAACATAGGAAGGGTTTACAGTAAGTCCTACCCATAATTAATTTGGTGATTTGAAAAGAAACAGCTGCTGCTTCATGTGTTTGATATTGCTTTGTTTGTGCTTTAAAAGAAGGGTTAGAATAGTTATGGGACTTTTTTCTGGAAATCAAAGATGCTGGCTTTGGACCTGTGTCAGAGGGAGCTTGCAAACCCAGCAGCTGTGAGAGCTACCTGGTCACTCATGGAGTGGAGGGAAGAAAACATGTTGGGAATGCTCACAATGTGGCTCCTT
The DNA here is from genome assembly GCA_013389925.1 of Aegithalos caudatus. Taxonomy (NCBI): domain Eukaryota; kingdom Metazoa; phylum Chordata; class Aves; order Passeriformes; family Aegithalidae; genus Aegithalos; species Aegithalos caudatus. The sequence continues at coordinate 195,076 of WEIU01002970.1, forward strand.
CTGTAGCAACTGGCTACAGAAGCCTGCATGTTTCGTAGTACACAAACCCTGGTGTGCCCAACAGATTGTGGTACACCAGAAATAGAAATGGACATGGATAAAGGTTTAAAAGTATCTGAAAAATAATCAAAAGGATGACAGAATCTTTCCCCAATACACTGAGGCAGCCAGTCCAGATAAAAAATGACTAGATATTTATATTGTGATTTTCATGCTCAAAGCACCTCCCCAAAATCCCACTAAATTCATCTGTGAGCTATGCAAGACAAGTGTTCCTTTAGAAATGGAAAAATAGATACAACAGATACATGTGAGATTCACCTCACTGACATCAGACATTAGGAAAAGTGAAAAGAGTAATCTGTTATAAATCTGAGTAAATCAGGTTGGCTGTTTGTGGTCATAGGGAGAAGACATGCAACCCCAAAGCAGCCCATCATATCCAAAGCTGAGGGTTTGGGTGACCCTCCAGAGTTGTCTCTGTCTAGAGTGGGTAGAGAGGTAGTCCAGACTACTGACTCTTTCTAAATCGCTGTAAGAGAACAAAAATTCAGCAAGATTAATCCCCATTTTACTCCTCTCCTTTGGTGCACTCCCTGTGGCTAGCTGACATCTGCACTGAAATGAATCTCACCTTACCCAACTTCAAATAAGCAGGCTAGAATACAGCAAGTTCTAGGTCCTGCTGTTTGTACAAGGTTTTCATCCTGAGAGATATTTGTTCAGTTTTGACAATCAGTCTCTGAGGATTTTTAAGAGAGGGACTGTATATAGCTGTAGAGTTACACACTGTACTTCTTCAGTAGGTAATTTAAAATGAGATTTTACTTCTTCCCACACAGATGACAAAACTCTTAGTCACATTCAGGTCATATTCATCCTTATTTTAATTCCATGGCAGTCATGATTCCCAAAAAGGGAATCCAGTTGGTTCTTGTTTTCATCAACCATTTTTTTGAAGAAAGCAAGCTCACCAGCTTCACTTAAGTTACTCAACTAGAAAAAATCATACAACACAAGGGAGGAATCTGACACATAGGGATTTCCCACCATCATTTCTTATTGTAAAGTTTTAGTCGAAAGAAATATTAAATCATGTAACTGGTAGTGCAGAGATCATTCAGCATGTTAGAGGACTCAACTTTCTTTTCCCTCTCCACTCTGGTTTACTCTGTCATTCCTGTGAGTCCCTAAAAGATGCTTTAAACCTTGTGGCTTCAGCTGGATGACACGTGTGTAGTGAAAGGTTCTTGTTAGAACTGATTGTTATGTTATACCTTAGAGGCTGTCCACTTATAGACATGAAGAAATTATTCAATTATGCAAAGTGTAAAGTGTCTGTTTATTGTTCATTAAACATTATTTCACCATCTTTATTAAAAAGGCCCCGGTTACCAATTTCTGTCAGTAGTGTTACTCAGAAAGTGTGTAAATACCCTGATTTTTTCACGCAGCCTGTTCATGTCAATTTTCAGGTCTGTGCCCAAGTTCATGAAGAGGATGAAAGTCCCTGACTACAAGGACAAGAATGTCTTTGGTGTGCCCCTGATAGTTCATGTCCAGAGAACGGGGCAGCCTCTTCCCCAGAGCATTCAACAAGCCCTGCGCTACCTACGGAGCAACTGTCTAGACCAGGTAGGAACTTTACTCCTTGGACTTGTTGGCTTTTTCTGAAAAGCCACTTTAAGCAAGCAACAGTGAGCATTTTTGTACTAAGTACCAGGATTATTTGAAGATTACTATCTCTCATGTCGGGCCTCAGTCTACTCTGGTGATGTGATAGTTGGTGCCAATGCTAAAAGTTTTCCTTTTTGAGATTTGTATCCAGCTGATCTGTTGAATTTTTGTGGCTGTAACAGTTCTGCTGATTTGTATACCACAGTCTACTTCAAAGAATATTTTGAGATCTTCATGTAGGTTCAAACCTGGGAAGAGATCAGGACTCCCTACTTCTACAAGTATCTGTACTGCTTATGCTTGACTATTGCCTTTGAGGGTTAACTGCATTCACCATTTCACAAGATATGGTACAAAAGGTTTTATTTACTTAGCAAAGACAGAAAAGTCCAAGAATAGAGAGCAAACTCAGCAAAATATTCCAAGTATTCTGTTGACAGAGTCAGATATATCCAGATAGTTAGGTCAGTAGGGGTTCAATGCCAAAGCCATTATGGTACGTTGCCTTTTATAGTGTTCTTAGCTACAACAAGCCAGCTGGGACACCCTCATTCTCAAAGTATTTTAGATTTTTTTATTCCCTTTAGCTAATCTATATACTAATCATATTTTTATTGTTCTTCCCCTAAGGATGAGGATGTGTATTTTTATGAACATAGGACTGGGAGAAACCTCCTGGCTGTTTATGTTCAGTCCTCTACTGTTATTGACCTCATGTCATATGACCTCTTTCATAACTGCCTTTAGATAGTTGTAAGTTCAAAAGCAACCAGTATTTTCCTCTGCAGACTTTGCTGTTTTCTAGCTCTGAGCACATGAAAAGGGTGGAATTAGTCTTTTTCTGAATCTTCACATTTTCTAATCACCATTCTGGTTGCTGTTCAGCTTTTTTTTTTGGGTAACAGTCATCTTCCCCAAAACTGAAATCTGAAAACTAAAGGTGTTCCAGTGCATCACAACCATTTCCCTTTGCAGCCAGTGGGAAAGACTCAAGTCCTTCCTATCACTTCTCTCTGTAAATGCATCCTGAAGTGGTCATACCTTGACATCTAACTTCACAGTGTCAAAAGTGAGGTGAGATGAGTTTTGCCAGCTATATGTAGTGTGGGAGCTGATGGGCAGGATGAACAGCTTGTCAGAAATTTATTAAGAGAGGATGAAAGGGAAAGATACATAGAGACAAGTAGAAGTGATATATTCAGGAGTTAACAGGCCTGGTTGCCACGGTACTTATCTGGGTTTGTGTACTGACCTGGGAAAGCCAGTGTAGGAAGAAAACTGATGCAGGAAGCCTGGAATTAGTGATGAGATTGGAGGAGGAGACGCCCAAATAGAGGAACAGGAGATGTAAGGATGGGGATGGGCTTGTCAGCTAAGAAGCAGAGCAAGAGGAAGAAAGAGGAGAGGATTAATTGGGGAGAATGTAAAAGGGAGTATAAAAGAGAAAGAAAAAGCTCTTGAGAGATTTGAGGCAGTTAAAAGGTGTTGGAAGTCTCAGCTATCTGCATTTGTGTTTATGGGCTAGAAAGCATCAGAGCTCTGTGAAGGTCCATTTCAATTCAGTTTTCGTTTCTTCTTGGAAAAATACTTAATAAAAAAGAAGAAGGAGAAGTAGAAATTGGGATCCTTTAAAATATCTTTTCACCAGAAACCTTTCTAGGCAAAAACACTCCAGGCAGTTCAGCTTCTCTGCTTTACAGTTACTTCCTTTGCTCCCATTTAGTTCAGTCTCCTAATGCCTGCAGAGAGACCTGGGAAGCCTCTGGTCTCCCCCAGCATCTTGCTTAAGCATCTCTTCTGTACACTGCAGAAGGTGGGCTAGAGTTCAGAACAGGTGTCAGAGCTTCTACAGCACACACTTAGTAAAGCTGAGGTTGCTCTAAACCATTGCAGGGTCTGGCTCCTGCCACTGAAATCCCTAAACTGGTATGAGGAGCTCCACAGTTAGTTGCAGGATATGTTATTCAGTTTCACTTTATGAAATAGAAACTGTTTTGTTTTTTCCAGCTGCATCTTTTTTTCTGTCATGCATCATATGGCTGATTGTAGGGAAATTGATCCACACAGCATGAGGATAGTAAAGAGATTGGGGCAGACTAACCTCTGGATTTTTAGTCCCTTTTTATTTACAGAATAAGTCTGTAATTATGCATAATGGAGCCTAAAACATCTTTTTTATTCAGTGAAAAACTCTTTTGATTAATTATTAATTTTTTCCATTAATACAAAAAAAAGGGAAATAAGAGTTTAGATAAATTTCTTTAAACAGAGATCAAGAGTCGTAGAATGATGTGCAGCAGGAGATTGCATGAGTGAGATTTGACATCTGACCTCTTAAATCAGACTTATCTGGAAGTTTTTAATTGTTGTTTATACCAGCAAGGACAATTTCCATCAAAAGGAGAGAAGTGAGCCTCTGCTCTGCCATTTATCTACCACAGGCCAAAACTTTATTTTTTGGACAGAATTAGCAAGTTTGTCTTCTTCATCTTCAGCACACATTTCTAAGAGGAAAAGGAATTTAAAAAGAAGAAGAGAAAGGGAAAACCAGATGAAAAGAGCTGGATGCTCTTTATTATATGCTCTTGTCAGGATGAAGAGCAGAGCTTCACTTTGGATCATAAATACAGAACACAGGGCACACTCCAGTTCTCTACTTCCTGTATATAAATTTAGCTCTCAAGTGACAGTAAATTCATCAATGAGAAGACATAGCAGAACTGCCTCACAGCCAGTCTGGTGCAGCAGTTCATCTCTATATAAGTAATTAAATAAATATACCCCCTCACAGAGCTGTGATCTGTGTAATTAATGTCATTAATGTGTGAGTTAACCAAAGTCCTAAATACCCTCCGGGTGAGCATGGGAGGTCTTCTAGAGAGAGGAGGGTCCTCTGTGAACTCTGTGCTGTTTTTACTCAGAAGTAACGGGGAGAAGGCCAGCAGGGATTCTTCCCTTGCCTTTACTGTTTGTTGATGGACTGTGCCATGCAGGAAACTGCAGGGATCACCAGCGAGACAGCAGTCAGAGAGGAACAAGGGTATATAATTCCCCACTGGAAATGTGCATTTCTCACAGGTCCCTCTCAGTGTTTCACCTTTTTTCCAAAACTGAAGGGAAACAGTGTTAACACTTCCCAAATGAAATACTGTAAACTCACCAGGGAATAAATAATATGGTTGAGGCCCTGGAATTCACCCCAGGGGGAATTCCTCGGGTGGAGAAGGACAAGAAAGGGCAGCCCTGCCTTGAAGGCATCATTTGAAGAATTAACACTTCCTTTCAAAACAGAAAGCAAACAGAATAAAAATGCATCTTAGTGACACGAAAAAGTAATCCCTCTGCAGCCCCCACTTTCTAACTGGACCTTTCAGTGTGATTTGGGAGAACTTTTGGAAGCAGAGAGCATGAAAGGGAAAAAATATATTTCATCTTGATTTTAAAGCTCTACCAGGAGGTACTAATCTTTTGCCACAGCATTTATTACTTAGCTAAGCATAATATTTTCTTGTTAGTCTTCAAAATATATACCCAAATAAACATGAGGGGCCAGATTCTCAGCTGGAGTAAATCAACAGACAATCATCCAAGCCAAGCGAGTCAGGCTGATTTATATCAGCAGAGCATCTTGCTTGAACTTCTCAGGCAGCAGAGAAACCACAAGGCACTCTGAGCCCTCTCTCTAGGATGGGACAGAGAGCAGCAGCATTATTAACCCCTGCAATCCTTCCTGCTGTGAGAGCCTGTGCTTGCCTTTGAGACTTGTGGGGCCATCAATTGCATTTGCATATTTTCCTCCTCTTGCCTAGAGTAAAATAAGCAACCCAAGCTTTGGTCATGATCAAAGTCTCCATATATAAATGTATATCACACATATATATTCTGCAAGTGCCATTTCCCCTTTTACCCAACTCCATACGGTACGTTTTTAGGTGGGGCTGTTTCGGAAATCTGGAGTGAAATCCCGAATCCAGGCCCTGCGTCAGATGAACGAGAGCTCCCCAGAAAATGTCAGCTATGAGGACCAGTCAGCATACGATGTGGCTGACATGGTAAAGCAATTCTTCAGAGACTTGCCTGAACCTCTCCTCACAAGTAAACTAGGAGAGACTTTTCTGCACATCTATCAATGTAAGTTGATATTTCTACATCTTTCTATCATTTTAACCAATTAGAAATTAATATATTATATTAAAATATTATGTAGAAATATACTGTAAATAATTTTGGCATGTTAACATTGGATAAGTTTCATTCTGCTGGCCTTTGAGATATAAAAAATCCCTCTGCCCTCAAAGTCTTTCACTAAGAGGTCTTTAGAACCACCTTAACATTTCAGTGTCAAATTTAATGGAAAGACAATATTTATACCAGCCTCACAATCAGAAACAAGACAGAAGAGCAGGCTGCTGGATGTAAAAAGCATGAAAACTCATATTTTTGTCAGATTTCTTTAAAATGTGGGCCTATTTAGTGCACTTATATCTCAATATAAGTGAGCCTTCTGGGCATGGAGAAGTGGTATTTGACCATGAGAATACGTGTCTCTGTAGTCAGTCCCCTTCCTTGCTGTAACTTTTGATTATTTGTTTTTTCATTATAGTCAGTAAAATGTACATGCAAAAAGCAAGCTGTCTTCATATAGATCACTAGCTCCATGTTAAGAACTCATAGAGAAGGAAGGAAGGAAGGAAAGGAAGGAAAGGAAGAAACCAGGGGAATTCTTTTCTTTCCAGCATAAGAAAAATCTGAGACTCAGATTCATCAAAATAATGAAAGTCCCCGTGAATCAGGAAATGACTTTGTATCTCTTCTCCAGACTGAGGGAGAAGCAAACAGTGAGGAAAACACTGAACAGCCAGAGGAATTAGAGCTTTTTTCCTGACAATGTCCATTATGAGGGCCAGTCAGCCAGCATTCTGGCAGATGCAGCCAGCCTAAGCCAAATAATTGGAAGCACTAAAGAGATGTGTGTCTAGTCTTTTCACTTGCAGACATTTCAGCTGCCAAAACAATAGAAAGCCATTTTAAAATACTGTATAAGCCCAGTGCTTAAGAATCTCAGATACTTCCGTTGCTTCCCTTTACTGTAAAAATCTGTCTGTGGCACACAGTCAGTAATGAATTTACCATCACAGTGTCTGTAGCTGGTAGAGAATGCTGGGATTCTGCATGTGAGAGACAGCACTCCAAATAAATTTAGTGGGTTTGGCTGTACGTGATGTCTCGGGACATAAGTTAACTGCAAGAGTCGGTGCCTAGCTCTCGACTGTCATTTCCCCTTCTTCTTTCCTGCTCACAAGTTGTCTGCCTGCACACACATTAATAAGCTTGTTCAGAAAAGCAACAGGAATTCTGGCTGCTAATAAAATGGCAGTCACAGGCATTTCCATGGAGAGGTGGCCAAGGAGAAGATTATCCACTACAATGACATGTTCTACATGTCCTTGGAAACAAATCACTTTTAAGCTATTACTTGATGAAAACTGGGGATGTCCCATCTTTGCACAGCAGGGATTGCAAGTAAATTATCCTCTTGCTAAAGGAAGAGAGAAATGGCAGATCCCAGTGGCATCAGGTCTGTAGCCAGAAGGGCTCCCCTTTTCAAAGACATGAGGCTGAATGGGGTAACATTGGTACCAGTCAACAAAAAATGTAAAAAGAGGCACGGGCTGACTCTGTAATGTCTGCATGATGCTGCAGTGGGAAGTCTGAAGAACTTCACTTAAACTGGTCAGAAGGAGAAAAAATAGCTAGGAAAGATGTTCTCAAGTTGCATTGGGAGTTAAAGGATTTCAGAAAGACTTGAGGATGAGTGTCTTTAAACTAAGGTCGGAACAAGAAAATATGGGCTCTGTAGGCACCAGAAAATATTGTTTGGATTAAGAATGAGTAGCAGGGTTTTTTTTCTATGTCACCAACAACAAATATATTTTTTTCTGTTTCAAACAGTACTGACAAAACTCCTTCCACAAAAAAAAAAAAAAAAAAAAAAAAAAAAA
>WEIU01002970.1:202789-252815 GCA_013389925.1 Aegithalos caudatus
AAAATCTGGGATACCAATTGTATTTCATAACATCTGCAATTAAACTAAAGTTGAGACTTTTTCTTGTCCTTTGTTCTGTTTAACAAATTGTTAATGTGAAGTTAGGAAGGATTTTTCTTCTCCTAGAGTATTGGCAGGGGATTTCTGATTTTCTGTGACTCACTGAAGATATTTTTCATATATCCAAGACCTTTTTCATATATCCAAAATGATTTGAATTGCTGTTACATAGGATAAATCTTAAACATAGGATTTGGGATGAGATGATTAGTGTAGTAGTCTATATGGCATAGCATTGATGAAACTTGTTCCATTTGCCTAAAACTCCCAGTTGTTTAGTGTTTACCTGTGACTTGAAGCACTGGCTCAACTTATGCTTCATGTACCAGACCCATCAGAGCAACAACAAAGGGGAGGGAGGTGTTGTGGGAAGAAAAGACACATTGCATGGATTTAGCAAAGGCTCCTCTGACTTCTCAGAAAAACCTGGCCTTGCTGCTTTCAGAAACTTCAGAAGTATTGAGCTGTGTTCATTTTGTCATTCATGTCCGAAAGCTTTTAAAATAAAGTGCTTATACAAGGCTAGCAGTCAAATCTTAAAAGCTGGCTGTTCCCTCTATTGTAAATCTGCTTTTGTTCTTCTTCCATTCAATTATAGAGAGTATGTAATACCCAGAGGAGGACTCAAAGTCCAAACTGAAAGAACTTAGGGTAGTTTTAGAAATGAATCTGTCTGATGTGCTATTTAAGCATATCCATTACTTCTTTCATTAAAATTTTCTACGGTTTAGGACACAAACGTAAGTGTTCCCCAAGCTTCCCTAAGACTTACATTTCTGTCTTGCCAGGGTAAAAAGAAAACCTGAAAAATACTATTTAAACCTATAGTACTGTGTACTATTCTCCCTTCATAAACTTCAAATGAAGTCCAATGTTTTTCTTGTTAGCAGCCCTTCAAATAGAGAAATGCCAAGCACTGGTGAGGGAAGCTGTGCTTTGTGGAGAAGCAAAACCCAGCTCCCCAAAAGCCAGCTGATCTTTTCCACTTGGTTTCCTGTCATCTGCCTCTTCACAAAGCCATCACCAAGGTCAGGAATGACCTCTGTGAGTCAACCATGAACCTAACACTGCCAGGCCCACTGCTGAAACACATCCTAAGCACCACATCTTGGTGGTTTTTGAACACTCAGGGGCTGTGAATGTTTGTGGTAACTTTATCTTTCCTTATCTGATCTTAAAACTGACCCCCTGAACGTCCCTTGCTCCTTCCAGACGTCCCCAAGGAGCAGCGGCTGCAGGCGGTGCAGGCAGCCATCATGCTCATGGCCGATGAGAACAGGGAGGTTCTGCAGACTCTGCTCTGCTTCCTCAGCGACGTCACCTCCGTGGAGGAAAATCAGATGACTCCCATGAACATCGCTGTTTGTCTGGCCCCTTCCCTCTTCCATCTCAATATAGTGAAGAAAGAAAGCTCACCAAGGTATGTTTCTTCTCGGCATTATAGATAGTCACATCCTGGACACGGAGTGATGCTTTCAGTGGTATGCAGGACAAAATTTTCCAAACCATCTGCTTTCCAGCACACATTTAACAGGGCATGGCTTCAGTAAGAGGGGAAAACCCCTGCTGCAGAGCCAGAAGCACACTTGTTTTCACAAGCTCAGCAGGCATTTCTGGTTGTCTGTTGTGAATATGCGGTGCCTGCTTTCCATGTGGAATCTTCAATGGGGCACTAGTGAATTTTGCATGACTAATGTTGACTTCTCTAAAAGAAAAGGGGTTGATTTTGCTCTGCTTGAAGTCAAAGATTAACCACGTTTTAAAGGATATAAATATGTATATTTTCAGTGAGTGGTTTTTTTTTCACTTTCAATTTACTGTCTACATTCTGCCATTTGGGAAACGGGGTTTATTTCAGGCCACATTAAAAATGTAACATGGTGAGTGTAGACTAAACAGGGCATAGCCCGGCTAAACATTAATGGTGCCTCTTGACTTTTTTCCCTCCCATCTGGTTCAGAATACACTGACATTCTTGGTCAAGTACATGTATAACCCATGTGTGAACAAGGGCTTTAAGCAGTAACAGTGTAAACCACTTTACATCATGTCTGTTAAAACTCCATTTCAAAGTGTACAACACGTAGCACAGGATCTGCATAACCTTTCCTGCTTTTACCTCTGGCTGAGCAATATTTTAGGTAAACATTCTTCCTTTAAAAAGGGCCCAACAGTTTGAGCAGTCTTGGTGATAAATAGAAACTAAAAATAGGGGGTTTTCTCTCTGTTGTTGGGAGTATCCTGATGCTTTTTGCTTTCATATTAAAAAGATTGAGCTCTTTACCTGAGATACTGAATTCTATTACAGAGTAATACAGAAAAAATATGCAACAGGGAAGCCAGATCAGAAGGACCTCAGTGAAAACCTGGCAGCTACTCAGGGACTTGCTCACATGATAATGGAATGCAACAAACTTTTTGAGGTGAGTGAGAGGCTCAAACAGCATTATTCATGGCCACATAATGAAGCACCCTTTGAAGTATTTATGTTTATGCTTATATTTTCTGTCTTGTGTTAGCTCAGATATTGGTGCCTCACCTATTTGTAAACTTGCTTCATCCAAAGTTTATTTATCTAATTTCTTTGTTAGTTCCCTTTTAGTATTCAAAAGATGCAGGGTAATTATTCTGTGAGAGTTTTCAACCCAAACCACTGGATTAGGAAATTTTAGTCTAATTAAAATCAAAATCTGCTAGTGTAAAATTTTATTGCAATGCTTTTAAGACCTCAATTAAAACTTACTCATCTTAAAAATAATTGCTTATACACTTTATTTCTGTGTGTGGTGCAATAAAGTAAAAATCACATAGAGAGCTGCAGTCATTCCTGCAGCTACTTACACTGCAACTGGAGGAGATCAAATGCTTATATCTTCTTTTCCCAGAAGCACAAGGCAATATTTCTGAGGGCTAAAGGAGTAACAGTGCTGTATTGACATCCAGTTGATCAGTCTAATACAGTTCTGCATGAGTAGAGCTGTTCTGAGCCATGGGCTGTTTCATTAGACTACTTTGATGTTTCATCTTGCATAGACAGAAATTGGTGTGCACTTTACAAATTGTAGGCTCGTGCAATTGGATGCTGAATGATCCATCAGCCTAGAAACACGTTGTCTTAAGGAAAAGTTCTCAGCAGGAGATTTTCCCTGTGTGTTTTCCCTCCCTTCTGTGGCACAGGTCCCACACGAGATGATCACCCAATCCCGAAACTCCTATGTTGATGCAGAAGTGCATTCTCCTACCCTGGATGAGCTTGGGAAGCAAGTGGATGAGGAAGGAGGGAACTATCAGATGTACTTGGAAACTCTCATGCAAAATCTCCAGAAAGAAGCAAAAGAGAAATTCAAAGGATGGGTCACATGTTCCAGTATAGAGAACACAGAACTTGCATACAAAAAGGTAATATGGGGAGACATGAAAGAAGCAGTAAAGAAACCAAAGCAAAATGCATGCCAGTTATGGGGCACCCTGGCATGTTGCATGGCAAAACTCACACCCTTCTTTCTGGCAAGGCACTTTTTTTTTTTTTTTCTTTTTTTAAAGATTACTAAAAGCAGTTAAAAATTTAATATAATAGCGATTCAAGTATGAGATGCCAGAAGAAGGCACACAAAGCAAGCTGGGGTCTCCAAAATAGATCAAGTAAGTGATATAGCAAACAACACAACCAGAGAGTGAGCTGAGATATTAAACAACAGAGAACATTACCTGGGCAAGCTCTTTGACTGGGTGACATGAAAAGTTTCTGCCCAGATCTTGATGTTTGCTAGCTGTTTGGAGAACACAGCTAGAGTACAGATAATTCAAAAACATCTTCAGGCTCTCCTATGCTATTCTAGCAGACAGTTTTATCCCAGATCCTTTTGTCCTTTTTTTATATGGATTTTTGATACTGCAGTTTTTATTAAAATTTCTGAATTTGTTTTAGGCTCCATCACTTCAGGCAGGGACATCCAGACCACTGCAGTGAGGCAGAAGGTGCATCAGGGTCCCTGAAGAGAGTGGAGTTCAGGGCTGCTGGAAACTCAATAGCAAAGCAGAGGTCTCCAAACCAGCAGCAGCTAGCAAGAGGAGGGGATGGATTAGGGGTGGGTGACACTAATTAGGCAGGAGGAGAGCACTGGGAGGAATGTGAGATCCAGATGGCAAAGGGGCAGGAGGAAGCATTACCTGAGCTTGGGAAAGTGCAACCCCTCTGTCAGGGCAAAGAAATTGCATTACTGTGGTTTGTAGCCAGCTTCTGTGAGTGACCTCTCCAGGGAGGGTCTATGGGAGGTTGGGGACAGAGTAACAAGGCTCAGGTGGGAGCAGGATGCGGGAGATGGGAGAGAGGGAATAGAGGCCCGTATGGCTGGTAGTCAAGGACCTGTGAGACTACAGAGGGGATTGGGAGTCTGGGGCTCCATGGCCTGGGAAATGGGGAACTGAAAGCTTTGGGGAGCAATAAATACAACAACATGAAATAATTTAAAATGGGAGGTGTGAAAGATGGCTTTCTGGGGAAACAATCCTGGGTCTGTGGGAACTACTAGAGGTTTCCAAAGTACTCACGTTGGTATATGAGAATGGTAGGGTAGGGAAGTGTTAGTAAAGCAGGGCTTGCAAAATCCAGTGATTGCAATTACCTTTTTTACTGCCTGAAATAGGACTCCTAAAACCATGCAGAAAAGCTGTTTGTGTGCAATCTAGGATATTCGCTTTGTGCATAGCACAGCACTTTCTTCTCCCCTTTCTGTAAGCTGTGGAGGTGTTTCAAGAACCAGAATCTGTGAGCAAGGGGGAGTTAGCAATCAATCTGTGCTCTCTGAAAGGTGTTTTCCCAATACCTCCCTTGCAGCTATTTTGAGGACCAAACATCTGTGTACCTAACACATAACTGAATCAGTGTATTAACCAGGAGGGTTAATGGATCCTGAGTCCAAGGTAGTGTATTAAAATTGCCAAAGGTTAGTTGCTTTATTTCAGCCCAGGGTGTCAGTCTCCCTTCTCTTTTTATTTCTGCAGACACATATTCATCATTACACCTAGAATGTTTGTACTTGGAAAAGTGTCTGTCACACCAGAAGTAATGCAGAACCTCACTGGCAATGTGGGAGCTAGTCCAGACATACTCTGTTGTGAGAGCAGAGTAATGAATCACTTCAGATTTCCATCCAGAACTAGTAGAGCAGAAGCAATAGTAATATTAGTAATGATTAGCAGGGAAATATGAACGCTCTTGAGCTGAAGTCAGACACACCAATTGAGATTTTGTTCTCAGTTATCATCTGAACATAGGCATATAAATTATCAGGGTTTGTGTTCTTGGTCACTTCACTCCAGGTTGGGGATGGGAACCCACTAAGGCTTTGGAAAGCCTCAGTTGAAGTTGAAGCTCCCCCATCAGTTGTCCTGAACCGAGTGCTGAGAGAACGTCACCTCTGGGATGAGGACTTCTTGCAGTGGAAGGTGGTGGAGAGCCTGGACAAGCAGACAGAAGTTTACCAGTATGTTTTGAACAGCATGGCTCCTCACCCCATCCGAGACTTTGTTGTTCTCAGGTAAGCTGAGGGCGGTTCTCTGGTACCTTTGCCTCCCGCAGCACAAAAAGGAAGATCTGGGCTTATCTCAGCCTTCACATCTGTGTAATTGCTCTCCAGGAACTCTACTTCTCGGCAGCAGTGTTGATTTCTCAGACTGAATTAGTCATACACCTAGAGCATGCTGACCTTTTCTCTGATGTAATTTGAGCAGCACATACTCCTGAGGCCATAAATATCATTTCTTCCTCAGAACAGATGTCTGATAATAGCTGCTCTTCTCTCTTAGCTTTGTTTGTTGTCAAAACAGTGCAAATAGAACCCAATTGTTTTTTACGCTGCTTTTGCTGTTCTCTGGGGAATGTTTGATGTTTAAGAGCCAAATGTTTAGAAGAGAAGATAGTGGTGCTTTTAAGCTAAGGCTCTTATACAGTGCCTGTATAAGTTATTATCTTAAATTTTCAGTTGGAGTCTTTGTAAATGAATAAATGCTGATCCATAAAAATCCTAGTGTGGAAATGAACAGAAAGAGGCAGTAGATTTGTATTCTCTCTTCTAGGGGATGACTTCTCTCAAATAAATGTATAGCTGTGTATCAATATTCCACATTCAATCCCAGTTCTGCCATTGTCTAACTGCCTGTACAGAACAGTCAAAAAACCCCCTCTTGTGCACCTTCTGCCTTTGAAATCCTGGCCTTTGCTTGCTAGAAGCTATCGTGGAGTTGCTGACATATTTCATTTACAGGGTCAGTCCTACAGTTATTTATTTCAGGATGATTTTGTGCATTACTGTATTTGGTCCCTGCTTGTTACGATTGAAATGATGTGACAGAGAAATACAAGGCAGTTTTGACAAAGGAAGTAGTCCAGGGAGTCAGAATTGTATTAAAGGGAATGAAGATTGAAGGAAAAAGATGAGCCAAATAAAATATAATTACAAAAGTACATCCTTTTTATGAACTTTAGTAGTCTCTTAAAGGATGACAACATGCAGATTTTGTTGGTATAAGGGAAGAATTATTGGAACTCTTAGGGGAAGATTTAATAAATGCTTTCTGTAACCAATGCTCCCATTACTCTATTTCCTTTGCCTTCCCACAGTATACTGGGCTAAATTAACTATTTTATAATCAAATATATATTATATATTTGATATAATTATATATATCTATCATTATTTTGTAAAAAATCTTCTTATCTAATATCATTAGCTTGAACCAGTGATAAATTTGGCCCTCTGCATGGCACCGAGAAGATCGTCTGCGAGCGGCAGGGAGGTTTTGATGACCGTAATTTGGTCCTCTCATTTGCCACTTAGTTCACTATTAGGTTTCATGGTGGTTTATGTTCTTTAAAGACCTGCTGTGCAGTCACATCAGTTAAAGGAAAATCCTGCTATCGAGTTCTCATTCTTTTCACTAACCCAGGCAGAATGACCCCCAAGGACTGAAATACATATCATAAAAATGAATCCTGGTGGGTTCTTAAGGGCTGAAAACAGCCATCAGGCAGATCTGTCAAATTTTGTTGTTTATCTCTTTTGATTGATGTCATTAAGCTTAGAGCAAGGTTAGCCAGCAACACCGCAGTCAGTTTGATACCTTATGATTGGTGGGAAGTGAACGGTGAAATTATAATACACCTCTTGGGACATGAATAAATATATTTTAACAGATGGCAATTTTCCTCTTCTCAGTCAAACTTTGGGCTGTGAAAGGATCCACTTAGTTGTTCCCTTTTTTTCAATGTGACAGTCATAACAAGGGGATTAAGCTCCTTAGAGAAGACTCTGATGGTAAGAGGAGAGGGGAAATGTTTCATATGCCTTGGGATATGACACAGCTCTCAGCTGCCCTGCAGAGGCATGACTTTTATTAAAGAATTCACAAGTGTTTAATGTTCATTAAGTATGACAGCATTTTGGTGAGTTAGGTGCCATGCCTGATTTTACTACTGTAAGGCATTTAAAGAATACTGAAACTGGCCTAAATCCATATGACTGGGAACAGGAAACATAAGTCTTCTGAAATCCCTGGGACAGAGAACTTTCCACATCCCAAATGGCCCAGGTAGTGCTGGGTAGTTACCAAAAGGATGTGGGCACATCTAAACACTCTGCGAGCACTTGCAGGAGGTGGTTCAGCATTTCTCATACTGATCTCAGCTGTGATTTCCTTCTCCCGTGTATTTCACCTGCCATGATAGCTCATCAATTTTATTAATGCCCAGGCACATGTAAAACCTTCTGGTCAGTATCTTCCTGCAGTGTCTTGAATAACAGCTCAGTTTCATGTAAGAAAAAAGCAGAAAATTATGTTAAAATTATCTGCTGAATGCCAAACTTCAACAGTCCTTGAAAGCAGCTTACCTGCTAAAATATGATACTTCCCAAGGAAGCATAATCCCTGTCTCAGACAATCCACAGCAAGATGATGCATGTTGCACAGCACAGTGGGAATTTCTCATTTCTTCCCACAGCTTAGAAAGAGCACAGACCTATCCTCTGAGGTTCAGTGCAGATGAGAAAGATGTGAGACACAAGGGTATGTAGAGAATGCTTACAGAACAAAAAATGGTTAAGTATTAAAGTCTAGGTATCTTGAACTTGGTGGAAAACTTCTCCAGCATGTAAGAGAGGCTAGAAACTTGGGAAAGGAAAGAAATTGAAGAACACTCTTTTTTTTCTTTTTTTTTTTTTTTTTTTTTTTTTTTTTTTTTTAATTCAGACACCTTTGAAACATAATCTGGGTATTAGTGAGGATTTCTGCTGTACTAAACTGCATTTCTTGTTCTGTAAGCCTTCATGGATGCAATGCAGTTTCATCTTTTGCTGGATGGCTTATCCTCAGTCTTTCTCCTTCCCCAAACTTCTGTCTGACTGCAAAAGGCTCTGTCATGCCCTAGAATTCTAATGGATACAAAATACTCCTGTGGAGAAGCAGAACTTCTCCAGCTGGATGAGTGTCCATTCCACATCAGGGTCAGACCGCCAGCTGGGGAATATGACTAGGAATGTGTCCTAGGAATCAGTGACTCCTAGGACAGTCCACTGTCATTGTAGGTAAAAAGGAGAGGCAGACAATTTAAAGTCTGGTTCTTACTCATGTGCCCAAAAGTTTCATCACTAATGTGATTCCATCTTGCATCCATTCCTGCAGGACATGGAGGACGGATTTGCCCAAGGGGATGTGCATGCTGGTTGCCATCTCTGTGGAGCATGAAGAGGCTCCTCTCATGGGAGCTGTGCGAGCCATCGTAATGGACTCCCAGTACTTGATAGAGCCCTGTGGCTCAGGAAAAGCCAGGCTGACCCACATCTGCAGGATTGACCTAAAGTAAGTATCCCACCTTTTGTCCATTCAGCAGGACAAAACCCTCAAGCTCGGGGAGGGGAGATGTTGAGAACAGAGGGCATGGTATGGATAGCTTTGCTGCTTTGGAGTTTTCCTGCAGTCCTTTCTCCAGTTAGTGTCTACCGCTGTCAGAGTGTGATCTTAGAAATAGAATCTGCTTATTTGATTACTGCAAGGGAGAACTTCAGAGTACACTTAAATAGACAAGTATTTGAATCTCCACCACCACTGTGGGTAGCGTGGAGCAGGAAGTGTGGCAATCACATTTCTGTGGGGCATGATTCTTGAGTATTTGAGTTTCTCAATAATTCTCTTTTCATTTCTTCAGAGGACATTCCCCAGAGTGGTACAACAAAGGCTTTGGACATCTGTGTGCAGCAGAAGTTGCCAGGATCAGAAACTCATTTCAACCTCTGATTGCTGAGGGACCAGAAACAAAAATCTGAGGAAGTGTTCCTGGGAGCATGTGAGCATAAATCAGGGTCTGGCAGGGAATAGGAATACTGAAAGCAAAGGTCTTATTTAAGCTGCAGAAATCTGACCAGACCTGGGTCTATATAAAGCTGAAAATGGAATTTTATAGGAAAGTTCTTTTATTCTGGAGATTTCACCTTTCCCCCTCCCTTATATCCATTCTGTATTAATTTTGATTATTGAACTAAACATTTCTTCAGAGAGCTTTTATTACTTTAAAAACAGATTATTGCCATTACTTGTATGTTACATAACTCTGGTATTTAAAGGCTTCTAAGAAGCATATTTTAACTGTAAATAAATAATGTACAGTATGTATATATTTATCTATATTCAATCTATATATATATGTATATGTATAAATTAATTATTTTGTATATAACTCAGTGCAAATCACTTGCATCAGTTGGACCTTAAGTGGATGTGTCACATGTTTCTTAGTATGTCACTGCTACATAAGCTGTGTTTGCTGTTATCACAGGGCTACCAGGCATAATTTGTGTGATAAAAAATGCCTGTTCTCAAATATGTTTTGTGTTTGTGTGTGCTATGAGAAGGTACCTAGAAATAGATGTAGGAAGAATTACAGGAACTAAGGAAGGAGGTTACAGTGCATTTAAAAATAATGAGGGAATCAGTCTCAACCAAATAAAATACATGGAGATGCATCTGAGACAGACATTGTGGAGGCCATTTATATTCAGCTGCAGAATTGTGACTTTTAGTAGAAGGTGTTGAAAACTTACCTGTTGCCTTAATAACTGGTGTCTGTCAGTAGAGAACCTCACCGAGTGCAGTGTTCCAGGTAACTGCTTGTCCCTCAGACAGCACAAGGTAATGCTCTGTGTCCTGAGATGGCTGAAATCAGACTGGTGACTTATTAAGCTGTAAATTAATTATTTTTGTAAGCATTTTGTCAAGGTTCTGAGTGTTTCTGTGTTCTTTCCTTCTCCCATAGAGATGGCTAATCCAAAGCAGGTTTTCCACATCCAGTGGACTCAAAGACGTGCAGATGAACACCATGCCTTTTAATATTCTTACTATACAAATAACTATGCTTTTTTAAGATTTTAAACACATATTGGAGATTAAAATACTAAATAAATGCTATTCTTGGAAAGATTGCTTTTATAGTAACAGCAAGCATTTTCATATTATATTGCACTGATCTGCATGATCCCACCTCTGTAGGCATTGGTGGGAGCAGGATTATGACTATGAGGAGTAGGAGCCATTTAAGTCTATTATATAATTTCATTTTCAGGGACCTATTATTTTGCTAATGGAAGAATGCTTTAAAAGTAATAATAATAATAATTTGTCGACATTGTCTTTGAGGCAGGGTTCCATTTTGTTTTTAACTAACCTACATCCAAAATATTACATCTATGACTCAATAAGAATGTACAAGCCTGTTAATACGGTTCTTCATTAATCGCATTTGTTCACTTAGACTTTATTTATTGCTGCATAAACCAGCGGAGTCACTCACAGCCAGTGCTTCAGCTCAGTCCTTCCAACAAAATCCAGAAAGATCAGTATGAGGTTGATTAAGCAGTGCCCCGATTCAGTGAATGAGGAAGTCTTTTCAAAGCCAGAGCTCTGGAACTTTCCCCAGGTGTGGGAGCTGTGCAGTGGACTGTGTTTGGTGACAGCTGCTAGAGCATAATCCCACATGCCATCCTGCACATACATGGAGGCTGTGTTGGCAGAGGACAGCCCTGCGACCTGAGGAAGCACACCCGTGGGAGCTCGGGGTGGACAGGGTGACCCAAGGTGACCCACAGTGTGTCCAGCATGTCCTTGTGAAGGAGCAGGACTCCAAAAAAGTCACTGTCATCTTCACCCATGAGCTGTGTCACTCATGTTTTGTTGTGCAAGTCCTAGGATCAGGGATGTTGGCTGCCTGGGAGCTCCTGCCTCAAGTTTCTGGCCAACAATAGTTGCAATGTGCAACTGTCATGAGCTTTAAGTCCTGCAGACAGGGGAGCACTCATGGGGGCCCTTACGTGGCCAGAGTGGAGTCTGGCAGTCACCTGCTGACTGCAGGGCACCACCACTGCCCAGGCTCAGCCTTCCCAAGAGCAAACAGTGCCTCCCCAGCTGGGAATGCCATTCCAGAAAGCAATATCTCCTCCCAAACGCCTGTGTCCATGGCAGCAGATTTCATGCCGGCTGTTTTGCAAAACATGAGCAATTAGAGTACTTCTGCTACATTAGTTTACATAAATAAACACAACAGTGCATCAGCATTAACAGGCACAGAATTTCTAGCCCTGGGAATGGCAGTGTCTGGCAATAAATAACGTCTTAAGGAAAAGAAGGGAAAACCTGAATAGTGGTTTTATCCTGTTTCACAAGTCATTTCTCAGCTGGAAGAGGCCTTGTCCCACCTGCCACCCTTAGCAAAGTACAGTTGTTTTCCTGCCCTTGCAGAAGCTCTGTCATGAGCCTCTGGCATCTCCAAGCCATGTATTGTTAAAATAAGATTTCTTCAAAATGCACATTATGCCATGTCTACCATTCAGCTACCACAGTGTTTTATATTGTTACATTGATACATTATGATAATTGCATTTTTAAATGTTATACTCATATCAATACCTCATATTTTTACCTCATCTGTTGGTATCAGTCATTATTTGTAAATAAATAATTTCAGAGTTGAATAAATTTGCATACACTAAAGAATCGTGTTTCTTTGTACTTGTTTTTCATCCATTGGCTCAAGAAATGCTGTTTTTAAAGCCCTGATTTCTTTATTGCAACCTGCTATACACTTAACTGTTCTGGTGAGGGACTTCAGTAATGACTGCAGGCTCAAACTTATATTCTTGTCCATTATACTTAGCCTGTAGTATCCTTATGTATACATGAGCTTCATGGCAAAGATTATGTTTTCCAAATTCAGCCATGTTTCTGCATCTATGTTCTTGTCAATAATTTAGGTCTAGGTTCACAGGAGTGACTGGAGCTGGGAGGGTGACTGCTAGGTTCAAATTGTCAGACATCAGCCATCTCAAATCTATCAAGCCATTGCAAAAGAGTATAAGGTTCAGTGGCATGATAGTTATTTCTGTGGTTTGTGTTACACATTCTACAGATGGATTAAATGTTCCTTTGGATGGGTGTTGTGATATAACCCCAGCTGGCAACTAAGTACCACTTTCTATCCTGCCACCTGGAGGGACAGGGAAGAGAAATAAAAAAAGGTAAAACCTATGATTTGAGATAAGAATAGTTAAATAATTGAAATAAAGCAAAACTGTTGTTATTGTTACTGATAATTATTGCTATTATTGCTATTATTAACAACAACGTAACAAGAGGGTAAAAAAGAGAGGAATGAAACCCAAGAAATGCAAATGATGCACAGTACAACTGCTCACCACCCACTGACCAATCCCTGAACAGCAATTGACCCCCAGCCAACTCCCCCAGTTTATATACTGGACATGATGTTCTATGGAATATCCCTTTGGCCAGTTCAGGTCATCTGTCCTGGCCATGCTCCCTCCCAGCTTCTTCTGCAGCTCCTCACTGGCAGAGTGTGGGAAACTGAGAAGTCCTTGACTTGGAGTAAGCACTACTTAACAACAACCAAAACATCACCGTGTTACCAACATTATTCCCGCACTGAATCCAAAGCACAGCGCTGTACCAGCTTGTAAAAAGAAAATTAACTCTTATTACAGCTGTAAGCAGGTCATGAGCCTATATCCCTCCAACTCTCTTACTAAAAGAAGCAGAATCTCAGAAAACAGGGTGCTGAGCATAGTGAGATATGAGAGACCATCTAGGAGGGGATATGTGGGTCTGATTTTCTGAGTCTGTGGAGTTTTTCAGCCTGTAGTAGCTGATTTCTTTTCCCTTGAGAGAATCCATTCCCCTCAAGAATGGTGAATGTGAGTCTTTATCTCTTCATAACATGCTAATTTTCTCATACAACCTTCTCACAGGTGTTGTTTCTATTATTTAACCAATAAAAAGAAGTGTTGTCTTTACTGACCAATTATATGGTTCCTCAGTGCAGCATGTTATAAAAGGGCTGTGCAAAACTGTAAATAAAGCCTTCTGATGTTTCTTCTAACTGGAATCAAGCTCTTCATTTTCGTGTCTAACAGTGACAGGGATAATCCCTTATGTCCCACCATTCAGAGAAAGCTCTGAATTAAAATTTGGATTGAAAGGAAGCACTCTTTTCCAAATGCCTGCCATGGCAGAGACGGTCAGCTGTCTAAGTCCATCCTTTCTTGCGAAAAAACACTGTATGTCATGAGCTCTCATTCCCATTTCTCTCTCCCACTCACCTGCAGCAATGTCAGGGCAATGAGGTTGTCTTAACCCTAACAGCACTGATGTTTCAGCTCCTGGTGTGCACAGACTTTATAGTGTTGAATTCTCGGGGCTCCCATCCCCTCTACAACACCTTGCAGGAATCAGCAGCAGGGCACTCCCTCTGCTTGATGCATTTACATTGCAGAATCAGTGTCACCCTCAGAGGATTTTGGCAGGCTTAAGAGGTGTTGCTCTCCCAAGTGGCTGGTAGTTGTTAGACAAGAGCACAGGCTGAACATCCTGAGATGACTGCGAGGTGAAAATACTGGAATAAATATCCAGAAGACTGCTGCAGCCTACCAATCAGATAGGAGAGGATTGAAACACACACTGCTGCTCCAGCTCAGTCGTGATGTGAAAACGCTGGGGAGTGAACGCAGACCTTGCCAGACAGAAAGCAGCATGACCCACTCACAATCCCCTGGGAATTCAGCATGATCACGTCATGGTCTCCTTGCCAGGTGTGTGTCAGTCACAGCTGCACATGAGCTTCATTTAGATGGGTGCTAGACCAGGCACACTGTTGTTACAAAGCAGTTTCACATCAGGGTGTAACAGGACCAGGAATACAAGGCATCAAGCCACAGATTGGTAACAAGGTAGGTGTTTGGATTTTCCTAAAATGTACATTTTAAATTGTGACCCTCAATATCCTGGGCCACTCGGCACTACAACGTAGAAAGCCAACAAGTCCCCCAGAGCAGCAAAGGATGCAGAGCAGAACCCACTCTGCAACTGCAGTCTGCCCTCTCCATTGTGCAAGACTCTGCTCAGCAAATACAAGGACGTGTGGAACTCAAGGGCAAATGCAGGGCAGAGCAGTGGGTCCAGGTTAATGAGTAAATGACAGAGAAAATGTCACAACACTGCAGAGAACTATTTGCCTGACCTACATAGGCTGATGGGGAGGTCTCACACACTTCAGATACCCTCCCTAACCCCACAGCAGGTCCCAGATGCCACTGATGAAGGTCAGCATCTCATGCAGAAAAAGTAACCTGGACACTTAGCTCCTTCCACTTCTTTGACTCTGGAACAAGGATCTCCATCCCAATACCTTAGTACTGACCTCCCACAGGTAGTTATTTTCCACGGCCCGAATCCAGTCGCTGAGCCCAGCATGCCCTCTGTCCCACTCAGTCCCTGCATGCCTTCCTGTGGGCTGGACTCCAGCCTGCACCTGCTAACCCAGCCCAGGATGCACAGGAGGACACAGCCTTTAGGGCAGCTGACCGTGGCCAGGTGGTCAGTAGTCCCAGCTCCAGCTGCAATTGGGAGTTGGGCATGGTCAGCCTGCCAGGGCTTGAGTACACAGTGTCTTGTGTCCCACAACAGGACAAAACTGCAGGGTGAGGAGAGGTCATTTCTGCTTCTCTTCAGGAAGGCAGAGCCCTAAAATAACCATTAGCCTCAGTTCCATTGCAATGACAAGTTGGGGCTTCTGATCCTCTCCCAGGGATGAGAATCCCACAGAATGACTTGAACTGCAGCGTGTAGATCCTTAGCAGAAGTTTGCATGGGAACAGGATGAGCTCCTGGCTGTGCTGGTGCATCAACAAGAGAATACCTGGCTCTGCTGCAAAAGCAGTTGCATGGAGCTCTGCTGGCAGCCAGCTACAGGATTACAGCTTATTTCTTAATCAAAATTCTCAATTCTGCATAAAAAGCACAAGGGAAAGGCAGCCTAAAACTACAGATTCTGCACTATCTCCTGTTCACAGCAGCCCCAAGATAGACACATGGCCATAAACACAGAGCCAGCATTTACTGCAATAAGGATTTGCAACAGCTTGCGATTTATGGGAGCAAATTAGCTGCAGGGCCATCTGTTCTTCCCCAGACCACTGCCTGCTCCTTACTGGAATGACTGCAGTTCTTGAGAGGATGTGTATCAGGTTACTTAACTCGGGGTTTTTTCTTTTTTGTGGTTTTTTTTTATTAAATAAACGTGGGAACCACAGGTGGTGGATCAGAGGACAGTAACCCTCTCAGCAGCAGCATCTGCAGGCCAGCAGTGCCTCACCACGTGTGTGGGACAGATGCTGGCTGAGAGCAGCCTGACCCCCAGACCCATCCAGGGTCTGCCAGCCCTTGTGGCCACCCCACTGCTCCCTGCTAATAGCAGCCAGGCTTGCTCTTCACAGCAGTAGGACATGAAGCACCACAGCTGGCCTGGTTTGACAACAAACAACGAGTCCTTCTTTTGTCCACAGACTCTTACAGTTTAGAGACTTACCATGGGGGTAGTCCAAAGCAGGAAATTTTTATCAACACCAAAACCCAATCCCTGTGCCTCACTGCTGGCCAACCAGCACGAGAAAGGAGCCTACCATGGCCAAAGTGTAGAGCACTCTGCGCTCATGGCTGCTCTGCTATTTTTCCCAGTGTTGTCTGGTGCTCAGTGGGACAGGAACTCAGATTGGACCTATGAAAACAAAGTACAGGACTTTAACTTTTTAGCCTGGATTTCTCTTTCCATGAAGAGTCATGTCCCTTTTCTCCTGGCCCAGGGAGGAGGGATCACACAAGAACCTTAGCCAGGTTCCCAGAACTGGGCTCAAACCCATCTGTTGTTTTGCAAAAGAGGCAAAAAAAAAAAAAAAATTATTTAGGAAAAACTTCCCATTGTTCGTGGCTGGGATCCCCATTAAGCAACAGGGCTCCTGGTCAAGAAGGACAAATTCTGCTGCTGCAGATGCATTGATGCAGAATTGGCAGCAATGCCCACATGCAGGGCACATCAATAGCTCCCTCTGTGGCCATGGGACAACCACAACACCCTTTCAGAGCCAGTTTTTGTCCCTCTTCCCTGTTTTCTACAAGGCTAGGGAGCCCAAGCCAGCCTGCCCATTTGCACAGCATGAATGCTCACTTTTGCCAACAGGGAACCCACCCACCTCATCATGGAGAGAGCCACCACCTGTGTTTTAAATTACATCCCCTTTCCAAACACTGAACCATCCTCCATTCACAAGCATCACCTTGGATGGAATTCACTGCCTGGCCATGCTGATGCCCAGCCTTTTTAACCTATGGTTGTCCTCATGTCCTTCTCTCCACAGCCAAGGAGGTACCAGGACACTTGAAAAGTGCTGGGCTGTGACATTCATTGCACTGCTGAATACACCAGGACGGCGATGGAAAAGTTTGTGGTTATTATCAATACAAAGGAAAATAAAGGTTGCAAATGATGAAAAATTAAAAGGGTATCACTGGATTAAAGCCAAAATGTTACAAAATGGCCTCCTTGGCCTCCCGATATGTTTTGCCTTGGGCAACCTTTTCCAGCAATGGCTGGTATTTATCAGCAAAAAGATACAGTTATTGCATTTGGGTTTTTCAAATAATTGAGTAATTTAATCTTTTAAGTGCCTCTGAGATCACTTGCTGTAATTAAAGACAGAAGATGAATGGCTGAAGTACAAGAGCATTGGAGGACTTTAAACATGAACATGTCCTTGACTGCATCTCCTGTTCATTTATGTAACGATGATCCCACATTAATATGACTAAACAGATAAAAGGATAAAATAATAAGAGCTTGGTTGCATTATTTTTCTTCCAGTCCAATAATAATATATCATCAGCCAGAGGAATGTGCCTGTGAATAGCAAGCAGGAGCAACCACGTGCTGCCAAGAGCAGGACCCCGCCGCCTCCTGCTGTGAGGTGCAAGGAAAGGCAATATCCGCTCATGGATCCCGCAGCAATGTGGCAGATAAATGAGTTACAAATGTCTATAAAATTCACAAACTTGCATCAGAAGTGGACTTAAAAGCTCAGCAAGTGCTGGGAGAGGTGGCTGCAACACTGGCAGTTTCCTTTATGAGCACTTATTTTCTTAGCTTTTGGAAATAAGACCCATCTAATCCTCATGGAGAGGGGGAGGCAGAAGGGTTCCTGCAAAAAATCTGTAAGGCCTGTAAGTAAGCTATACACCCTGACATACCTCTGTCATACCTTGGTATTTAGCTCCCCATTTCATACCCCTGGTATTTAGGTCCCCATTTTATAGCCCAAGTGCATATAAGTATGTGCCCAAAGGGGGAAGAAAGAGTGATGAGAGAGCTGGAGCCCACCCTGCTCCATTCTTCACACAGCACTAAGTGCCTGGGCCACACATGTCCCAGACTGGAGGAGCAGCAGCCTTGCACCACCCAAGGCATCCTCCAGGCTGCCCAGAGAGGCTGAAGCCTGCTGGGAAGCTCTCCTCACCCTCTCGCTCCCCTCCCTTTCCTGACAGGGCACCCGACGGCCTCCAGCTCAACTGCGCTATTGCCAGACTACAAAACTTTGTCACCTCGTAAAACTTTACAGCGCAGGTAGTTTGTACCATTACACCTCTTGAACTGAACACTCAGCCAATTCAGTTTCCTCTGGTGGGAGGAAAACCAGATTTCTTGGGTCAGGTGTCGTGTTTGTGCAGCCCTGCTGGTTTACAGAGCTGCTGAGGGCCTTTTACACAGCCCCGAGTGCAGAAGGCAGGGATGCACCGGCCAGCTCAGTGCCGAGAGCCAAACCACCACCTCAGCCAGGATCTCACCAGGACAGGCCATTGGCCCTGCTTTTCCTCCAGGCCCCAGCACATGTCCCACTTTTTCCAGCTTGGAAATGCACCTCGTAAGGTACAGTCCCAAGGGAAGCTATGGTTTGGAAGTTCCTGAGAACCAAACAGGTGGGACTTCCAAACAGGAAGTCACTACCAAGGTGCTCTCCTCCCCTGCAAGGACTGATGCCATAAAAAACATCAGGGAGAAATCCATCACACATCCCAGATTACAGTGGAAATGTTAAAACTCACCCTGCCCCACCAAAAAAAAAAAAAAAAAAAAAAAAAAAAAAAAAAAAAAAAAAAAAAAAAAAAAAAAAACAAAAAAAAAACACAAAAACAAAACCACCAACAATATATATCTATATTAAAAAAAAAAACCAAACCCAAACATCTGAAGTTTTGTGTATTACTCTTAGTAAGGAAGAAACCATTTCCACTAACAAAAAAGAACAAAAGTAGAAACTAATACCACTCACTGTGAATTTATAGCATTTAGAAAACATCATTACTGTAATTCCCACCACTTTACTCAGTGCTGGGGACTGACCACCCTCCTACCCCTCGGACTCCCATAGGTCTCCTGGGACTTGGGCCAGATTTGGATGACCTCAGGAGAGCTGGGATCAGATAATGAGGCTTCACCATGTTGTGAGTAATTCTCATGACAAGAAAAAGGCTTTTGACAGTTAAATTCCTCATGTAGGAAGTGCATTATTGAAGGAGGTGTACCACTGAGAGAGAAATATAGAAAATATGGAAAAAAAAATTAACAAAGAATACTCAAAGTCCCACAGCTCATCTCCACAGAAGGGGACTGCTCACTCAGCTCCCAGGATGAGGAACTTGCACATCTGTGTGTGCCTGTGGCTTTTCTGCTGTGATGTGTTAGTATTTTCCCTGGCTTCTCTCTGCCTCACTGGTGCTTTTGCTACTTCTTCAGTAACACAGAAAGCATCACAGAAAAATAGCCAGCAAAATGTCAGCACCCATAAGTGTCCTGGCTACAGGCTGCTGTTATTTCAACTTTCAAGATTTCTTAAAAATCTTAATTTTTCTCAGAATCGCTTGACAATGGTGTTTCTGTTCAACTCATGAAGGAAAGTAAAAGGCTCTGATACATTGGGCCCTGACACTTTCTTCTCACCTCATTATTCCTTTTTTCCAATCTCTTATAAAGGGTGGGCTTAACAAGAAGGGTGGACTTAACACCTTAAGCCTGAACCATCTTAACATTGAGAGGGCTAAGGAAGGGTAGTTTGGCAATTCATGAGTGGCACATCAAAGACAGGAAGAGCTTTCCCTTTTCTTTTCTGTGCCCCTTTTTCTTGGCTTTGCTTGAGCAAAGAAGGAACAGGATTGAACTTTCCTTGCCAAAACTAAAGTCTGGCACCTAGAATTGACTTCTTCACCCTGAATAAGGGAATTTTCACCTCAGCGGTCTCTGCAAGCAGAATGAACAGATTGAGTTTTCTAAGTGACTTGAAAGTAACACATACAATGCAAGGAGAAAAAGGCAAGTTATGTGTTACAACATGCTGAGACATGGTCCCTGTTCTGTTCATTTGGTTTGTCCCCTTCTGCTTCCACTTCCATTAATCTTGACATTTACTTTCCTCAGGATGTTTAACAACGATGCCACAAACATGCTTAGTGCTGAACTATGCTGACAGAATCCCTGAAGCCTGGGAGTAACTCTTCTGGAATAGAAGAGTTTTCAGATTTACTGCAGTGTTACCATGGAATAAGCTATTGCACCAAAGCACTCTTAAATTGGTTCCACAGACTTTCTAAATAGCAACAGTCACTTTAAACACACACACACACAAAAAAAAACCACCAAAACCCTTAAATAACAAAAACCCTCCAAACTCCTAGGTCTGTTGGAAGAACATCTGCTTAGCCACAGGCCCCAGAAATCTCCAACGAAAGTTAAGAGTTATTTCTGTGTCACTGGAAAAACAAACAGCAACACAAACTCCTTGCAGAGTTATCACAATAGCCTCCCCTGAGATACTCTGTACTTTATGCTGCAGGCAAAGAAAGTGTACAGATAAATCAGTAAGATCATGTTACAATTTGCTACATTCAGTATCTTTATTTCACTTCTGTGATTGTTATAAAAACAATGTAACATTCATCCTGTCATTTAGCAAAGACATCCCTCCCACAGTCACTCTGAACAATCTTTTCAAGAAATAAACCAGAAGCTTTGCACACATGTCACAAAAATATTTTGAACAGATATAATGTTTAATCTGGAGCACTGAGTAAACTGACAACAACATTTCATTCTATAAACACACTTAAAAATCAAGAAAGCAGTCTACCCAAAAAAAAAGTGCAAGTTGAACATGCCAAGCCTTGTTGCTCTTCAGAAATCAAAGCCACCACCAAGCAGTCTTTGCAGTCTGAGTAGGGAGCCCCCTCTGCCCAAAGTCCTTTGCTGCTGCCTGCCTTTCTGCTCAGGATGCACAGATGGGGTTGGGAGTGCCAGATCTCTGCTCTCATGTGCTCTCATGCTCTCATCGAAGGCAGCAAGTGCCCCACAGCAGGACCAAAGGAGGTGATTTCCACATCAGTTTGCATAAGCACACCTTGGACAGGTACCCAAATCCTTGCCTGTTCAAGGCCTCCTTTGTTGTTAGTGAAGAGTGATTTTTTTCAAGAAAATCAACAGGAAACTTGCATGGTCCCCTGGTTACATAAAATAAGGCAGATTCCAGAGGCAAAACCATACCATTATCTCCACCAGAACAGCCCATCATTGTGCAATTCACTGGCCCAGGCAGCACCACAGGCAAGATGCTTGGGAAAAGGCTGTGGCAACCACCGTGCCCTGCTCAAGCCAGCTGTGCTCTGCAGTGATATTTAAAACCTCTTCTGAAGGCAACTACACCAAAGGCTGTGTTAGTTCCATGGGTCATGGCTCCATGAGTGGATACGATCACACAGCAACAAATCCCAGTTTACCTACAAATTAGCTATCCAGCTGGTGCCATCTGCCTGTCAGTGGTTACATATCACTCAGCCTCCATGGGAAGAGCCCGCCGTGTCTCCTCAGTGCTGGGACTGCTGTTTCCCACAGTGCTGCGCCTGGGCCAGTGCACAGCTCCCAGCAGCAGCTGGATGGATGGGAACTGCTCGTGAAGCATCAGTTCAGGCCAGTGTCCATCAACACTGTGCCCATGGCACCTGTGCTCTTCTGGATTTGCCCTCCCCAGGCCCCCAGAGCCCCCTCAAACCCAGGGAAGGCAGGGACAACCCTGGCTCCTCAAAAACACCAGGCCCCAATGTCTGACCAACAGCAAAATACAGACCACACACAGGCATGCAAAACGCACAAGCTGGGCATGACGTGGGTACAGCTTGTGCTGCACAAACGTCACTTTTGTTACGTACTGCAAAGGCAGCTGGCAGCTGGCATAATGTATTGCACAGTGATTCATTGCCATGCCAAGGAAAAGCCATTGCACATTTCATACACTCAGGGAGGGCTATTTCTTCATAATCCTCAGTGCACCAGGCACCAACGCAAAAACATACAGCAGTTTGAAATGTTCTCCTCTACAGCAAGTCCTATCAGTCTATAAATATTTTTATACATATTTTTAATACTTTATCACTTATCCTGAGGTGTACACCTCAATCTCAATACCAAAATATATGTCATTGCAAGGAGAGATCATTTGAAGTCTAGAACGGGAGGAAAAATATATTAATCATTATGAGAAGATGCTAATTCTTTTTTTTCTATACATTATTTTAAAAAATATATAATCTTAAATTACAAATTTAAATCATATTTCCATGTACGTTTTCATTTACAGTATAGAGTGTTCAGGTTGAAAGGAGCCCTGGGAGGTTATTTAGTCATCTTGTAGTAATCTAGTAGATAAACATCACATTTAATACAGCATAATCAGCTTTAGCAGAGAAATAATTCTTGATTAACACAGAGCACATTTCTTTTCAAATGTTCTTTCCAGTGAGTGACATTGTTCACATAACAATAAAAATATAATTACAGCTGAAGGCAATGCAGGCCTAGAGTTAGAAAGCAGAGAAAAATGACCGTACTGCTTTATATTGAGGACCCTCTAAATGCAGCAATTCACAAGGCAGGCAAAATAACTTAGAGGTTTTTTTCCAAGTCTCTATTTCCATTAATAAACAATGGTGCTAACATTTTGATATTTTATCTTATTGAGGGGAAAAAACAAGAGGCCCTCAGACATCCAGTAGTACTTTAGGATGAAATGCTGCCAGTTCAGTTGCTCAGAGCAGAACCTCCAGCCAACCTGTGAGAGGTTTGGCCCAACATCTCCATAGTCTCAGACCCTGGCAGCAATAAAGTGCTGCACTATTACACCAAAATGCTGGCTTTTAAAGTCTCTGCCTCAAAACAAATAGCATACAAAAACCATCTCTGCTAAGTTATCACAAGTTTCTGGCAGGTAAGTAGCTGGGAAGCAGCAGTGGCAGCTGAATTCAACTGGCAGAAGTGGGTTATGCCAGCTGTGCCATGTCTCT
This sequence comes from Aegithalos caudatus, assembly GCA_013389925.1. NCBI lineage: Eukaryota > Metazoa > Chordata > Aves > Passeriformes > Aegithalidae > Aegithalos > Aegithalos caudatus. The sequence goes on from WEIU01002970.1 coordinate 225,617, forward strand.
GGGTACAGGGCAAGAAGCCACGGGGTCAGGAACACACCTTGCTGCCAACTGAGACAGTGAAGACATCCCAGTTCCTGCTCTTTGCTTTTTTTTTTTTTTTNATTAAAGGGAAGCCCATTCACCCTTCCCTTCTCTTCCCAGTAGATGGCACGGCCCCTGCAATCCTTGGATATTTCCCTGCTTCTTATCCCCCTGAGAAAGACACAATTCCTTTACTGAAGTTCCCCAATGGCATCCTGAAGTCAGATGTAGTATCAGTACTAGTTAACTGATTTACCAAGAGCTCCCAGCAGTACAGACTCATTTCCCCGTGTTCTTCCTCCTGCATCTGCTTCAGTAAAGGGGTTAATCTTTCCCCTGGCACTGCTTTTTGGAATTTTCCTCCATCTTATTTCTCAGTCGTGATGCCTGCTCCAGTTAGGTTCTAGCTCTGGTTAAGAAACATCAGTGTTAAACCCTAATTTGGAAAAGTAAACTCTTGTTTCACCCAAGTCTTGGAGAATTTGACATTTAGGCTCTTCCATCACACCACATTTTCAAAACCTATTTTCACCTGTCCAGTTCAGCGAGGCAAATCCAAGAAAGGGAAAGCATCTGCTCAACAAAAGGTTCCAGGGAAAGTTGTGAGACAACTCCAACCACAAGAATCAAGGACTGGTTATAAACCAAAGGTACTATTCACAGAAAAAATTATTTCTGGAAGATATATGCAAGCAATAGCTTCTCAATGTCAATACCCTGCAGTATCAGGCAATGTAAATGCCTTCCTAATGCTGAAGCAATCACAGCATTGTGCATTCTTATTTCAGATTTCCCAAGGGGATGCAAGAAAAAGGACAGTGAGTGATATATTCAAAGGAGAAGCTCTATTTATACCTTCTTTTTACCCTCTTGGAGTAGTAAGTAATGAAGAATATAGTAACAATAAAAGCAACAAATATGAAAGAGATAAAGGCTAATAACGATTTTCTTGTTCGGAAGCGGCATTCAGGACACGAGGCAACCTCTTCCGGACACAGCAATTCAGGAGTTTCAGGACCAGGAAAACCATTATTACCAATTATTTCTCTGTAATGTTTCAGAGAAGGCTTTGGTTCATATTGATTTGCAACATAGCTGTAGAGACCATATTTAGGAGCAGTCTTGTCATTAAAAGAATAGACAAAATATCCTTGAAGGTTAACGTCATCCAAGGTGTAAGCTGCAAAAGAAAACAAAGGGTTGAAGAAATGAATCAATGTCACTTTGCATTCAAGAGCAGTGCCATATGTCCATACGTAAAGGAGGGACCAGGGGAATGTTAAACTCACATCTGCACTTCTCCTCTCCAAAATTAGGTAAGGTACATGCACATCTGTGAAGTGTTTCTCATAAAAAGTAAGAATCTGTCAGCCACTGCCAGACAGTGTGATCTGTGAGTATCCTGCAATTTATTTCCTTGTGCTTGGTAAACACAGCTGTGAGTGTCTGACGGTGTTTAATGATCAGCATGGAGCCAATCATGAAAAGATAGCTCTCTTTGTTATGTATAAAATACAGGTTTTGGGTTTCCTGCCCCTAGTTTTCTGCAGCCTGTTTCTCAGACTGCTCCTCCTCCCTTGCAGGGCACATCCTGATGGGGACAGTCAAGGAACAGAGGACATCAGGCTGCACTTCTCACTAGCAAAGGCACAGTGACACCAGAAAAATCGCACAGGCACATTGAGGTCGTGTACTGGGATATCACCGGTGCAAGGGGAAAGGTTATGCAAATCACAGCCCTCTCTTGTTATTAACCCAAGTTTCTGATCCAAGATGACTTGTATTAGTCTTTCCTGAGAACATGTCCACAATCCATACTGCTAACTCAGCTACTGGAAGATGCCCAGCAGCTGCAGTGTTACCTTGAGCCATCCATCCCGCTTGACAAAAAAAATCAGTCCAAGGTAGTAAACACAAACTGCAATGGCTTATCTCTCAAAATCACTGTTTTAACAAATTAAAGCTGATGAACACAGAATTAAATTTTCATATGCTTCTGGAAAAAATTCCTTCTGAAGCCACATGCAAGACTTTAGCACCTCTAACCTACTTTTCACATGTAAAATGAAATATTTACCCACCCTTTTACAGAGCTGCTGCCCAGGATAATTAGTTGTGTTTGCAGAAATGAGGGTGGATTTAATGGTGTTACACAAATGATTACTGCTGTCTTTGTTTTCAATTGGCAAAGATGTACTTAAACAGAGTACAAAGCACTTCAAAATACAGCCTCAGTCCAAAGGATCCCGCACTCTATCCTGGAATCATTTATCTGCACAAACCTTCTGGCTCCCCTGGAACAATGCAGGTGAGCAACACTACATGCACAAAAATTTCCACATGCAGTGCCTGAAACCAGCTGGAGGAAGAAGGCAGAATAGGGACATTAAGGCTAGGGCATACACATACCAATCCCCCCCTACACTGTGACACTGAGGTAAGGACATAAGACTTCTAATTCATCTTACTGCACAAAGTCTTGCAAAAAAGAAATGCAAGTCTTGGAGAATCAGTCATGATGCCAAGGTTAGGTAATGACAAGATGGACAAAAGTGCAACACCAGACAGGGAGAAGAAAAATACAGAAAAGCTGATGGACCAAACACTACGGAGAAGTGTATGGTGTATAAAGGGGATGATTAAGCTTTAGGAAAAGTACTACGGCTAGTTAGCAGAGACATATTTATCCATTACAAAGAAGGTGAAAAGATAAGAAAATTATTTAAGTTGAAGAACACAGGAGTTATTTACAGACTGGATGGAAGAGGGAGAAAGGAGTGACTGGGGGACAGCGGTACCAGAACAATACAAAAGGCAAAGTTCTGTAAAAAACAGAGGCATGTGTAGGTGTTCTTGCTAATGAGAACTGGGAAAAAGAGCCCATATATCCACAGACACTTTCCAAAGAGAAGTTCCAAGGAGACAAGCAATATAGAAAAAAAAATTTTGGAACCACAAGCCCAAATAGAGCCAAAATATGTTTTTTAACTATAGATTTATAAAACATGCATCCAGTGCTACAAAATGATGGAGAATTAACTCTTGGGCACTTAATACTGATGCTCAGTGATTTGCAAAAGAGGTGGAAATTACAGAGGAGGAAGTTAAAGCCAATAGATAATGAAGTTAATAAAGTAGACAGTAACTGCCAGTCATCCTTCACTACCTATCAAAAGAGTGGAACAAATTATATAAAGCTTGATAAATATGAAATTTAAGATATGATACATGATTAATGCCAATCAGATTAGCTTTATGAAAAACAAATCTTGTCAAAATAACTTGACATCTTTTTCTTCTGAGATCAATAAAAGTAATGATGTTTGATGTTATATACTTACAGCTTCACAAGGCAAATGACTTGGTATTATATGGCATTTGGATCAAGAAAATAGAATGTTATAAGGTCAAGGGAAGCCCATAATAAATAGATTTCAACTGGTCTCAAGTAGAATTAAGAAGTAATAGAACTGGAAGTAAGTCTAGAAATGTAATTGCAGGTAAGTAAGTGTCACAATGTATGTACTTCTACCATGGTCATGGAGCTCAGCTTTTAGCACCAAATTATTTGATGATCTTAAATTTATCAGCAACCTGAAATAAATGTGAAACTCCTTCTCGCAGTCTGCAAGTATCACAGATTAGAGACATAACCTAGGTAGTGTAACAAGGTTTGCACAAACAGGCATTTGAACATGACCAAATCTGAAGATGTTAAAGAACAAGCAGAGCTACTTTTCAAGAGGCAGTCGTGCTTGGAATGGGGGGCAGGAATCTGTAACTGAGTTTAAAATGTCACTAAATCACCACAGAATCTGTGTAACCAACCTGCTGTCATGGCCAAGAAGGCCAACAGCCTGCTTGCATGTAGGAATGAGGAGGGTAAGAGGTTATGTTATGACGCAGGAACGCCAGGATGAGACACAACAGAGATGACAGAGCCAGAGCGAGAGGAGGAAAAGAGGAGTTTACTTTTTTGATTTCACCTTATATACATTTCACAGAAATGGACCACATTGGAAGACAGAGGTTCAACCTCTTCAATTCCACTGGTCTGAAAAGGTGTCTATCAATTGTCCCTCCTAACTGGAGGAATGTAAACAATAGTATTGTTTATAGAAAATGTGTGAGAATCTGACTCTAAAGTATGTAAACAATCAGAAGGCTAAAAAAACAGAAAAGAACAGGGCGACAATGTTATACCTGCCTAACTGTGGCTGTGACAGGAACAGTGTGTCCAGGTCTGGGTTTACCACTCCCATGAGGAATACCAGCATACAGGGAAAAACTTTGTGACTCAGAGCTTTGAAATGATACTTTATAGCAAGGGACACAAAGAGCGTTGTCTCTATTATTGTCTCCATTAAAGAGATAAATGAGAGAGCACTTGTCTTGTGTCTGCAAATACCTACATAGGTAAAGTACATGTGGAAATGCACAACAAATTGCTTAAAGCTGAAGCTAGAGCAGTTAATAGAAGAAGTGAGATTTTTTTATATGTATATATCTCTATACACACACTGTGAGGTGCCAAAGATTCTTCATCACTAAAAATTATCTCATTTGGGTCTTGTGCTTTTCTGTAAAAAACAGCAGGTGCTGTATGGAAGGATGACTCAAAATCCCTCCTTTTTGCCTTGTAATTTATGAATCTTTGAGACAGAGAAAAAGACCGGTATGTGTTCTGAATAGCAGGAAACAGTCCAGGAAATAGCATAATGAGGTAGACAGCTGAATTATTATGAAGATCACTGTTGGATAAGATCACAGTTGGATAAGATACAGCGACAACTGAGGAACAGAACTCATACCCAGCCTTGAGGCATATCAGTGGATGGAAGCAACAAAGCAAAACAGTAGAAGTGCAATAAGATGAAAATCTGACTAAATACATGTGGAGCTACTCACGTAACTTCTATTTACATTTCTTGAATCCATAAAAAACTTCTGCTGTCTTATGCAGAATATAAGCAAGGTCAGTCTTCCTGATGTTTAGTAACACCAATCAATCATAAATCAAGGGAAAAATTACCTGTTACACTGTAGTAACATCTAATTTATGGAGTATTCTACAGACATGTATTCTATATGTCTTTTAAAGTTAAACATACTCTATCACACAGTGTATACTAATAATGGGATTTGTGACATATAAATCATCTGTGGTTCCTTACCTTTTAAAGCTTCATTGATGTAATTGTGTATGTAATACACTCTGAGCTTATCGTGCACCATATTCTGGTCATCATCAATCCCATTAGCCACAACATAAATTGGGACATCGCCATACTTGGATTTCACCCACTTGAGCAATTTACGCAGTCCCCAGGGCACTACTGCAGCTCTGCTGGGAGAGTGAAGCCATGTGATGTCATTGATCATTTGAACTTCAAGGTAGTGGTCATATTTTACTGCATCTTCTTTCTCTGAGCCCACCAGGGTAGTAGTGTAGTGACTCAAGGCAAAAAAATCAAATGAGCCCTGTATTAACTTCTTTTCATCTTCTGAGAAGTAAGGCAAGTGGAAATTATACAGGTCAACACCACTTATTCGGTGAAGCCACGCTCTCATGACCTCTGGGTAGTCTCCATTCCCAAAGATGGGCTCTGCAAGCCAACCAATGTCGAACTCTAAAATTCTGTCAGCAACTTCTTGGTCACTCCTGGAAAAGGGACAAGCCGGTTCAACCCAGTCAGCTTGCAAAGCTATAGATATTTTGCCCTTCTGAGATCCCCTGAATTCTTTGTCATAAAGATGCCAGACCTTTGCATGGGCTTTCAACAGGTTGTGCCCTGCTATGTATGTCAGGTTTTTCACAGACGGTTCATTCATGGTGATCCAAAATTTGACATGGTCCCCGAGACTTGTAAAGCAGAATCTGGCATACTCAACAAAAGCCTGAACAGTTTCTGCGTTTTCCCAAGCTCCATTTTTGGCAAGAGAAACTGGAAGCTCTTGATTCTCAATCATAGGTTGCCATAAAGCAACAACAGGAGTTATGTTAACTCTGAGAAGTTCACTAACAAAACAATGATAGTAATGTACAAGTGTGTGGTTGATTAGAGAAAGGTTACCTAAAGGAAGGATTAAAGACCATTTCAGTGAAAAATGGAAGTGTGTGACATGCATTTCTTGCAGAAGAGAGATCTGGAGCCTGATAGCAGCAAAGTCAACACAGTGATGCTTGCGCTTTGCGGCGTAAACTCCATCCACTTTAATGAGCTTCTTTGTCTGGTGAACATCCCACACATAAACACTGGAGTCAAGGAACTGGGTGGGTGTCGTGTCTACCTAGGAAGAACAAAACCACACCAGACTCAAGCAATTTGTTCCAGGTAGGTGGGAACATCATAACCATCAGGCACAGCCTAGAGAAAGACTCTCCTAAGTCACAACATTGCATTCAGCATCACTGATAGTGGCATCTCGGGCTCATGCGAATGAATGACTTTTCTGTTAACAAGTGATGTCAGAAAAGCACCAAATCTATATATCATTTTCACTCTACTTTCCAAACAAGCTTATGCTAATGGTCATCATGTTTATGTCTTCTCTAAGCTGTTCCAGTTTCCAAAAGAAATAAGGATTGTTCAGGGATAAGGCACTAAGCCTGCAACAGATCCCCAGAGAAGGAGACCTTCAGTGAAGACTACAGTAATTTTTAAAATGTTTTTCTTTCAAGATTAAGGATGGTCTACAAAGAGACCGTCTGTTGTAAATTACCCAGTACAGTCAGTTTCAAGACCACTTCCTGGATGCAGGAAAAGAAATAATGAATACAACATCACTTCTGTGTTCTGTTCTTTTCCGGACTATGATGAATGATGAGTAATGCTCTGCACTTGATTTTTAGCAAAAATTCAGTTGACAAGCAAAATTTTTCCTTCTTCTGAAGGACATAAAAAATCCATTTTTATTTAATTCATACTGAAGTAATTTCCAAGTTATTTCAGCAGGCTGTTGATAGCTGAATCAATTTTTTGGGCCTCTGAGTAAACCCACTCTATGTTACTCCAAGAGAAAATGCATTTCCCAGAAGGCTTTAGCATTTCAGATGTCAGAACTGCCCGTATGACACACAGTAACACCGTACAAGATGAGTTTCTCAGAGTTGCTCAAAACTATACATTCACTTTTTAATGAAAATCAACAGCATAGTAAGGACTAGGAAATGAAAAATTGAACTACTTATAATACTGCAGTGTGAAATTTCCTCATTCTGTGTAATTCTTTCTAGATCCAAACCACAGGATAGTGGTGCCATGGTCTTTATTTGTCCTTTTCTCTTTCTTTTTTAATCCCCGGTGTGTGATTTCCCCCTGAGTTCAGATTCCTTGTCCTCCCCTCTGTTTGAAAAGCAGGTGTCAGCCTACAACCAGTGTTCAACTTGTAGCTGAGGCTCTGCAGACTGTATAAAAGAAGCTGCTGAAAATCAGTTGCTATTTTCTCCGGAGAGGTCAGTACTGTGCTTATAGAAGAAAGTAATAAAAAACAGCATGTCTGAGGGAAATTGCTTTTCTGGAGAATTGTCCCTTGTAGATTACTAAAGCATGCATTGCCACTAATACTGTGGGAATGCTGTCAAAACAGTTTTTCCACTGTGATGCATCTACAAATCAAACTACCTAAGCCTTACAGCACAAAATGTTTGAATGGCCTTTTGAAACGAAAATATTCAGCTTTGAAGGTTGTGAGGATGGGAGGGATTCTTTAGCTGTTGTAGGCTGACTGACTCCGCAATTTTATAGTTGTTATTGACTCCAAAAGCAGCAATTCCATTTCCAATTCTTAATCTATCTGAGAGCTAGGAGGATGACTTGAATTTTCCTGAAAATCAGTGCATGAGGCAAGGAGGCTGCAGTATTTCTCAAGAGAACAAAGCCAAATCTTACTTTTGGAGTGAGAAAAAAAAAACAAGCTCCTCACATTCTAGCCTTAAGAAAGATTCTGCCTTTGTGAAAAATATAAATTAAAAATTCTGTTCTTGGATGAAGCCTTGGCTTTGAATTTACACCTCTTCACTGTGGTTAGAGAAGCTCTGCAACCCAAAATAGCACCCGAGAATTACAGAGCCCAACAGTTAAAGCAATCATAACTAAGGTACAATTTTTACTCATGCTATAAGGTCTTATAATTTGAAAAATTCTCACAAAGTATCGAATCAGTTGAAATAAAGACTGAGGGCTGTGAACTAGCTAGGTTCTATATAGGGGCACTGCAGGCCCTCATCAGACACAGTATGACACAAAATGAAATAGAAGGAATACAGAAATTAAATTTAAATCTAATATCGTTAATTTCCTTTAATATAAAATCTAAGAACAGTACCAGGATGTATATGCATAAGATGTAGAAACATGCCACTGGAGTTTTAGAAGTTTTCAGGAAGTTTTCTAAAACATGTATTTTATAGTTTAGCAGATTTATCTGACTTCCCTTTGAAAAGAACTGACTTCCCATAACTGATCACATATGTTCAGGGAAGACAAGCATCAGACTCCTTTCCATCTCCATACACTTTTCTAAAATGTTATTTATAGTGTCTCAATCTGGCTGGCTCTCCTCGGTCACACAGAGAAAGTCTGGTGAAGAATGAATGACACAGTGTTTGGCACTAAAGCCTTGTATCCATCTCCTTGCAGCACTGTGGCAATACACACACAGAGTGTGGCAAAGACACTCTATTCAGCAAGTATGTCACTGTGAACTTGTGCACTGATCTGGCTGGACAGCCTGTCGGCTTTATTATCAGACTCACCTGAATGTAGTTGTCAACAATTCCCCAAGCAAAGCCGCAGGGAAAAACACCTTCTATGGGCTGGTTTTCAGGCAAAGGTGGGAAGCCATTTTTTTCTATCAGCTTTTGATAGAACAAGACAGAAGATTTGGGCATCAGCTTCTTGTCATGGCTTTGAAAATCAACATAAAACAGTCCACGTCGGATGCTGTACCCTCTATGCCACTCAAAGCCATCCAGCAGGGACCAGACTGTGTAGCCAAACACATTAACTCCATCATACCGGATAGCTGAGGAAAGAACAAACCCAAACTTATCACAGTGCTCATTTCTCCTCTGTAGATTACACCCTATCAGCAATGCTTGCAGCATTAGTGTATATTAACAATGCAACAGGTCAGGTAAGTATCTCAGGGCCTTCCTCAAAGTCTCTTCAGGGAATATATTTCAGCTGCACTCAGGGAGCTGCCAGATTGTGGTAGAAGGCAGCAGAGGTACCTGGCTTGGCTTTAAAGCAGCAAGATTTAGAAAGAGAAGCTGTGCAGCAGTGGTTTGAGCAGTGCAGCTCCTCAGACGTGCCAAATCTCAGCCTCGGAGTAGAGCCTGAGCCATCTGCAGCCATGGAGCCGGTGACTGCCCTGCTCTGCCCTCTGCTCTGTTCATGCTGCAGCTCACTCCAGGGTAGCTGTTACTGCAGCACTACCCTGTATGCAAACAAAAGTTACACTCCCTTTCATCTCCTCCCCCTGCACTCCAAATACATATTGAGAAAAACCTGACAGCACGTTTGGCGTGCACATGAATTTTTATTACTACAGATTCCAAGCAGAAGTGATAATACAGAGACTCTCTTTATTTGGTAATTCTGCCTCTTTACATCTTTTATGGCACAGCATTTTCCAGCTCAAATATTTAAGGGTTTCTAAAAATATGTGCATGTTCTACGTCAAGTTTTTGACTTCTAAAATCACCACATGATTTGAAGGCTAATGTCAGGATCTACTGACATCTGCTACTTTTACCAGCATTATTATAAGATTCCAAATGATACTCACTTTTAGTGGTATTAAACACTGAGATTTAGCAAGATGTTCCTGGGCAAGGCTCAGCTCCAGGAAAGCACAAAGGAGTGTGCTTATTCTAATTACATAATTAGACCCACCCTAATTCAGCAATGCATTTAAGCACATTCTTAAGCGTTCTTTTGAACTGGTGTTTGGCTCTGCAGCCAGGAAAGTTTATCTTTATTACTCACCATTTTCTGTCAGACCAATCTGGATACTGACTGAACATAATATTTATCAGCCTAGTAACACTGAAAGCGTTTTTTCAGGCAAGCAGACTAACAAGATCCTAATTTCCTGGCTTTCCTAATGTACCTCATTACAATCAGTTATGAGGGACCACATGGATTCTTGATTGTAACCCTGTTTGAATCAATTAAAGGAACAATGCGGTTAAATAAGCAACAAATTTGGCCCGGTCTTTGTCAGAGGTCATGAGAAAATATCTAAGGAAATGGAATATTTCTCCTCCTAAAGGCACCATTCTTTTGTGTTTGGCAAATGTCACTATTTTTCTAACCTCTGCATGCACCCATGATGACATCTGCCATACAGCAGAGTAAAAGCCAGTACAGGTCCACTGTGTGAACCAGTCTCAGTGAGAACTTCTTTGAACAGCATCTCACCCTTCTGTAAGTCATCACACAGCACTCCCACACTTCCTGAGCACCTTGTAAAAATCCTCTTCAAATCCTTTTTTAAAAAATGTATGAACTTTTAAGTGTCACCTAGGAAAGAAGCAACTCAAAAAATGTTTGGAAGTTCCAAGAAGTCTGGAAGTCTCAAACACGGTATCCCACAAAAGATTGCATATTATTGGGAAACCACAATGAAAATTAATGTATTTCCTTTTTTTCCTTTTCTTTTTTTTTTTTTCCTTTTCTCTCCCCTCCCTTCCCCTCTCCTCCCTTCCCCTCCCATCCCCTCTCCCTTTTTTCTTTTCTTTTCTCTTTTCTTTTTTTTCTTTTCTTTCTTTTCTCTTTTCTTCTCTTTTCTTCTATTTTCTTCTCTTTTCTTTTTTCTTTNCTCTTTTCTTTTTTTTCTTTTCTTTTATTTTCTTTTATTTTCTTTTTTTTCTTTTCTTTCTTTTCTCTTTTCTTCTCTTTTCTTCTATTTTCTTCTCTTTTCTTTTTTCTTTTTTTTTTTCTTTTTTCTCTTCTCTTCTCTTCTCTTCTCTTCTCTTCTCTTCTCTTCTCTTCTCTTCTCTTCTCTTCTCTTTTTTTTCTGTGTTATGTCTCTCTTTTTTCCATTATGCCTGTTGGTGACCAAACAGGGCTGGCTGAAACCTAGACTGTCCTTGCTTCTGAAACTGAGTGGACTTGTCCATACTACCACTGCAAGTGACTTCTGATCTGAGCAATCCCCCAGAGCACACCTACAAGTGTGATACTGCAGAGACCAGAACTGGGTTAAAAATCAAACAGCAGTTCATCTCATGCCGTTTTGCTCAAGAGTATAAAAGTCATGCATGGAAACACAGCAGACCCATAAGTATCAAAAACAGATCTTTAAAACCCTCTGCTCAGCTGCTCTCCAACCCCAGTGCCTGAAGGGGGGGGGTGTGAAGCCCTCAGCCCATTCTTTCATTTGCAAGGTGCCCAAAATCTATATTTTGCCTGTGGACGTACCTGAGAATAACTTGGTCCTACCTGTCATGGGTCTGGCTGTTCCTTTTCTGCTCAAGACTCTGAATTCAGACCTGGTAACTCCCCAGATAATGACCTGACCTCCACTAGTCAACATGACCCAGAGGAGTTCGGACACCCTCCCAGGAACAAGCTCTGCTTTACAAGGCACAATCAATTTGTCTGTTGCACCAGAGACAGAGGAAAGTGAATATGACCCCAGAGTAACTGGTGAGATACCCACACATGGGAGAAGACTTCTCCAACCAATTAAGAGCTCTAATTAATATTTAACAATTTTATATTACAGCTCTATTTACTCTAATCAATCCTAAATGGTGTCTGAAAAAAAAAAAAAATCAAAAATAGCAAACAGGGCTGTGAATCCCAAATAAATATCTTTTCCCAAAGGAAAATTGAAAAATAAATTTAAAAAAATGTACAGAGCTTGCTTACAGCATGCAGTATCAGAACAGACACCTACATCAGTGTGGGGATGGACAGGAATACATCAGCACTTCAAGTGAACTCAGGAGCGCACTTTTGAGCAAATCTCCCTCATCATGCTTCAGTTCACATCACATAGTGGACTCAGAATGCATGGCTTGGGTTCCTCTGGGGTGAATTAATCCAGAAATGGGCTTCAGGAATACATACAGTATGGACACCTGGCCCTCAACACCAATTCTTTTTTACTCTACAGGCTTGCTCCAACTGGACTGCACTTACCTGTTAAAGCTGATGCAAAAATAAGCAGTTCTGTCTGAACCAGTGCATACACACAACCAGGCACAGACAATGGCAAGATCTAGCAAGTAGCAAAATTCCAGTTATGCAGCTCCATGTCTAAATTAATCACCCTTGCTTCTCAGTGCTACAGCTCTAGTGTCATTTTACTGTCCCTTCACCACTGGAGGGAATTTCATGGTAAATACCTCAAATATCTTCATATTCCAGTGCTTTATTGCACTGGATAGGTATATCTGTCTCTCAGAGGGAAAGCTTGTGCCTTTGTGTTTGGTTTTTAATGAGTCCAACAACTCTGCTCACAGCCAGCATGATGCATTTTTGAATCTTTCTCAGCTAAATTCCCCAAGGTATTGCATAGAGAACTATGGTATTTACATTGGATTTTGCAATTTCTAGTAACAGAAGATTTGGGTGCAATACTTTCCATTTTAATTATACCAAAGTTGCTTCTGCAGACCCAGTCTGTCTCTGCTTTCTTTGTTCTTTTTTATTTCTATAAAAGGTTTAGACAAGTGCCACTATCTTATGACAAGTCTGTCATACTGTTGTAGCTGTTATTATTATTTATTGAGTGATACAATAAAAGGAAAGACACTTTCTAAATTGAGATTGTTTTGAGCCAGCTGTGATTAAAAGACAGCCCCATGTATGTATTTCCAGCAATTTAAAACGAAAGCAGAAACAGGGGTAACTGGTCTATGATCCCTTCATGAAGATGACCTCTTCATCTGACTTTATGCAAACTACTGAATCCCATACTTGCAACAGTTAGTTACTCTTTTGCTTCCATCTTTTTATTTTGGCTCAGGTATTTATTCGTCTTTTAATTTATTTGCAATAATTAGGTTTCTGGAATAGCAGACGACATCAATTTGGGAGTCCTCTGCATCTTCATTACTGCTGAGAATAAAATGAAGGCAATTTTTTCTCATTCACCATATGAAAATGGCAAAGTAACACGATGTCTATCTCATCTGAACTAATAGATACAATAATACTCTTTAAACCAAGAACAGGAAACTGCAGACAAGTGAATCACTTAATAAATTGTTAACTTAGAAATTAAAAGACAATGAAAATGGAAATGGGAACCCCAACAACTTATTGGTGACTACTAGGAATGAAAAGATGTTTTGCCAGAAGGAAATGGGAAAACAGCAAGTAAGTCTCATCTAAGGTGGGGTATTTTTCTTACTGTTTGGAAAAAAATAATAGGTTAAAAAATTTAATTGTTTTGATTATATATCATCAAATTATGTTTAACATTGTGATTATATATTTTATTATATATATTATATTTTGATTATATATCCTTATTTCTCCTTTAACTGAGAAATTCAAATTACTGTGACTGATGCCCACTGCGGTACAAATGTAAAATGTGTGCAAGGGCAAGATGCTGAATGAAAAGATTCCAATATTTAATTTCAAAATGTACTATTTCAGCCTTATGGGTTTTTTCAGTGTAATTCCTATTGCATACTATTTACCTTCCCATATATATTCTTATGTTTTGTAAATATGCATTCAGATAAGCAAAGCAGCTATTAATATAGAACACAGTAAATTCTTACAGCTACTGAGAATATAGTTTACATGTGTTGCATTTCCTCCTACCAAAGACAGTAGAAATTTTCCTGACTTCAAGGACAGCAACATCAAGCTCACCAAATGCTATCCCCAGATATGAGAGATCTTCAAGGAAAGAACAAACAAAAGAAAGGGATTTAAAATCTCATTTCACAAGTGCCAAGATGAATGCTAGAGACTAAAATCAGTTTTTAGCCTGGTGCCTTAACAGAGCTCTGTAGGCTATATTGCATTGTGATTTTTTTCAAGCATGTATTAATACAAAGTCCTACCTTTTAAAGTTTCCATAATGAACTTCTTGAGGTAGTAAATATATTTGGCATCATCTTTCTTGGTGGTACCAGAAACAAACCAGCTGTTCTCCACAATGAATATTTGGGGTTTGTTATATTCACTGTTTATCCAGTAAAGGAGCTGCCTCAGGCTTATTGATTCCAACTGCTGGAATTTCATGTGGGAGTCCAAAAGCTGGAAACTCAGGGTGGCTCCAAAAGAAAGAGCAAAAAAGTCTGCTGTTCCCTTGACATACTTCTTCTCAGCCTCACTGAATTCAGGCAACAGAGATGAGAGGTTGCTCCTCATGCTCTCTGGATAGTCACCATCAATAAATATGGGCTTAGCAAACCAGCCAAGCACAAAATCAAGGGATTTCTGGCATTCTTTTATGTTCTTTTCAGTCATATGCTGGGGTTTTATCCAGTGGGAGCTAAGGGCAATGGACACTTTTCCTCTTTGAGCTGGACGGAAATGGTCATTGTAGAGATGCCAGACCTTAGCATGGGCCTGTTGAAAAGAGAGACTGCAATTAGTGGACCCAAAAATCCATCTTAAGTAACACAACTATTCTCAAGTATTGGGGCTCAGTCTTATTCATTCATCCATAGTTTAAAATGCCTAAATTACCTCCTAATACCATACTAATACCACATATAAACCAGAAATTCCTAGTTGGTTGGGGAAAAGAGCATCTTGGTTTTCTATGAGATACTATTACAGACACTGAACGTGTTTCTGGCTTTATTAACTTCTATTATTGAGTTCAGACAAACTGCCAGTATTTACAAAAATGAAAATGCATTTAACCAACCATGTTTCAAAAAAAGTTTTCATTATAGGAATACCATTTTATCTGCAGATTCATGGATACATAAAGAGGAATCTTAAGAACTGCCTAAAACTCTGAAACAATATAAAACAAACACCCTTTAACTTAATACTCTTTGAATCAGAACACACAATATAGGAATATAGAACTACCTATCTGGACTTTAGAAAGTCTGGTGAAAAAAAATTGCCACAGGTCCTGAAAAATTATTCCAATAATTCAATTTAATCTATTAAAACTTACTATTTACACCTAGCGTCCGAATGTCAGCGCTTGTCTTGGAATAATTTTATCTTTTACTGTGAGAACATATTTTGTACCAAATTTCTTTCCTGAGATCTTACAGTCACTTATAACAGTCTCTTGATGTTCCCTTTGAAAGCTAAATAGATTAAGTTCCTGAAGCCTTGCATTATCTTCAGGCATTACCTTTAAGCTCTTTAACCAGTCTCACTGCTCTCCTCTGATTCTCTTCCAATTTGTCATCATCTGTCTTTAACTGCAGAAGCAGAATTGGACATAATATGCCAGTGGCAGTCTTGCCAGCAATAAAATCAGAGACAATTTACCATACTATTTCTGCTTATGTGGCCACAGAATTACACTGTGAGCACATGCACATTTAAACTACCATATTTCCAGAGCCCTTCACCATCTAAAACATTTCTTTGAACCTGACTTATGAAAGAATTTTGGCTATTCTGTGAATCAACAACCCATCTTTTGTAATCTATATATTAGTACAAATTGCCATGTTTTTTTTCTAGGTCATTGATAAAAAGGTAAAAATATGGGATTTGACAACACTGTCTTGGGTTGCAATATGTAACCAAAAATGTGTGTTCTATTTCCCATATGTTGAAACTGGTTGGGGAAGTGGTTTTTTTCTTTATCTCTTGTATAACCCATTCCTCATAACTCTAGGGGGAAGGGGGCCGGTGCCTTCTGCTAATGGGCCAGCTGTTAAAACCAGGTGGAGCAATGTTCCTTATCTCTTCCATGACTCATCTTCCCTCTGGGGGATATCTGCTGTTAATGGGCCATTAAGGCTCATCACATGACTGAAAACATTATGTCATCCCATTGTGAGATGCTCCACCCTGTGGGAGGAGCCAACAGTTCCTACCTAGATAAAAACTAAGATTCAGGAATACCAACACATCCTGTTTTCCACTGGATTCCATAGGAAGACTGGACCCATCTCGCCACCACTAGACCCTTTCTCTACAGGACCATCTCTACTCCAACAAAACTACATCTGTTACTCCAGGAGGATTTATCTGGACTGCTTCCAACACCCTGACCAACAGGGTGTCAGGTTGTATTTCTGACACTGTCAGGGTTTCTAGGATTTTTGTTTGTTTGCTTGCTTTTTTTGTACAACTACATTTTTATTTTTAATATTCCTAGTAAAGAACCTGTTATTCCTTATTCCCATATCTTTGCCTGAATTCCCCCAATTGCAAAATTATAATAATTTGAAGGGAGGGGGTTTACATTCTCCATTCCAAGGGGAGCTCCAGCTTTTCCTGGCAGATACCTGTCTTTCCAAACCAAGACAAACACAAAGGTGGGAGAGTGGCCAATACAAGAGAGTTCTGTGCAACCCTCCAGAATGACCTCAAGAGGCTGGAGAGATGTGCAGAGAACTGTCTGAAATTCCAGAAAGGCAAATGCAGGGTCCTGTACCAAATACCCTTATGTCCCAGGATAGGCTGGGGGAAATCTGCTGGAAAGCAGCTCTGCAGACAAGGACCTGGGGGGCCTGGTGGACAAGCTATCCCTGAGCCAGCAGTGCCCTTGTGGCCAAGAAGGCCATTGGTGTCCTGGGGTGGATTAGGATGGAAGAGCACTGCCAGCAGGTCAGGGGAGGTGATCCTGCCCCTCTACTCTGCCCTAGTGAGGCCACATCTGGAGTGCTGTGTCCAGTTCTGGGCAGAACAAGAGAGATGTGGAGCTCCTGGAGCAGGTCCAGTGGAGAAGAGCAAGGATGATTGGAGCATCTCTCTTACAAGGAAAGGCTGAGGGAGCTGGACCTCTTCAGCTGTGAGATGACTGAAAAGGGACATCATCAGTGTCTGTAAGTATCTAAAGGGGAGTGTCAAGATGATGGATCCAGACTCTGCTCAGCAGTGCTGAGCTATAGGATAAGAGGCAACAGGCAGAAACTGACGCATGGGAAGTTCCACCTAAATATAAGGAAGAACTTTTTTACAGTACAGACCATCAAGCACTGGAACAGGCTGCCCAGGGGGGTTTCTCTCACTGGATATTCAAGAATTGTTTGGATGCAATTCTGTGCAATGTGATCCAGCATGCTTGAGCAGGGAAGCTGGACCATATGAACCACTGTGGTTCTTTCTTGCCTGGCCCACCCTGTGATTCTGTAATTCTGAGATCCCCTCCTTAGACTAAAAACCTACCTAATGACTCTACTAAGAGTTTACATTTGCATTTTTAAACTCATCACTCAGTATTTGCTGATATGTGCTGTAATGACATGAACCTCCACTCTCACCATACAGAGCCACTGAAAAATGAACATATATGAAAATGTCACATGTATTTTTAGCCCTCTCTGAAATATAAATCATATCGAAAGCCTTATAATTCCACTCCTTGCAGCTGGCATGTTGGCAAATGTTATCACTAATTTATTGATAGCTGCTGTTTAGAGTTTTATTTTCATACACTCTTACCATTCAAGCTTTGAAGTACAATCACTTCCAGTTGCCAGCATTACTAGGAACATAATTTTTGACACCAACATTGTTAATTCACCCAGGAAAATTGCAAATTCTACAATTTTACTGCTCTAGCAGAATTTTAATTATCACTGCTGGGAGAAAAACCACTGGAAATAAAGGACAACTAAAGGCAAGACCAATAATCAATGCTCAATTCAGCAGCCCCCTGAAACCTGAAACAGAAACCTGCTGCCTTTGAGTCATTGTGGGATAAATAACATACCTGCACAGATCTGACACAGGCCCTACAGGAGACTAGACCCACACCCTTTCAGAGTGGTCACCAAAACCCAAAGAACAATCTCAGAGACTCTGAATCACAGTCCACACCTACGTGCATGTCTGAATCAAGCTCTCAGTTGCAGACTTTAGTGTAGATGCTCTCATTTATAATGCATCAATAGCTCCAACAAACATGATGCAGCCTGACCATCTGTCTGTATTAATACAATGGGTTTTGATGCTCATGAGAAACTATAGTAACAACTTTAAAATCTCATGCCAAAAAAGAGAGCTGACCTAAGTACAAACTTTATTTTACTTCACACCAAAGCTTTTTTACATTCAGGAAAGAACAAAAGACATCATGTATCAGGACCAACACCCAACACTTGAAATCCAATTTTTAAAATGCCAGTGGGAATGAATTTGTCACCACTTGGAACTCAAACTTGCACACCCAAATTTTCTCTTAAAAAGGGGCTGTATATTTTTCCTCTGTTGGACATGACTCATCTTGAGTTTACCATCTCAAATGTTAAGATATCACCATGCACATTCTCAAACACATAATATCATCTCTGTTATCTTCATTTGCAAGTATGCTCCCCACCTACAGAATATCTTGAGGACTGTGGCCCTCCAGAACTCTCAGCCCTCCCTGTTTCCTTTAAGTGGAGAGAGATCCTCCAGCATTTTAGTAGCTTTGGATCTACCATGAAGAAAGGAGAAAGAGAATTCTACAGATTATACCTCTACATGCATAATGAGATTCTGTTTACTCTCTCACTGCAATGAAAAAAGATGAAGTGTAGCAATGTGGGATCATCTCACTCAACTTTACTTTCTAAGTGACCTGCTCTGCCTCTACAGAAAATGAGAAGACTGCTGTCTAAGTTATGAAGTGTCAGTCACTCTCTGCAAGTCCATCTCTCTCCACTGATGACAGACAAAACCTGTTACTCAGTTTAGACACAATATATTCTATAGGCAGATGAAAGGTGGCACGAGGAAGGCCACTTAAATGTCTGCCCTCTGGAGTGTGCATGAAACAGAATTATATTATTTCCATTTAAAAAATGCTAAATGTAGAAAACAGTGCGTTAAAGTCCCCAGGCTCTGTAAATGTAGATTTATGAAGCAGTCAAAACTGCATAGAAATAAAGTTGGAAGAAGCCAGTGACAAAGCAGAGAGCCTACATGGAAATTTGGAACAGAATTCATTTGCCTGAAATTAGGTGATTAATACAGTTTTACAGACTTCAGAGCAAACTGGACTTCCAGCCCAAATTCTAGGCAGTTTCAGAAAGCTGTGAGTCTCCCAACAGAACCTAAATTGCATCTCTTAGCTCCACAGAGACACCTGAGATACTACAGAACACATCAAATGATAATTTGCACCTATAGCTATCTTCAGGCAAATGAATCCTTTTTCTAGAGTGGGACCCCTTTTGAACTGAAGACACCTTTTACTTCACTGCCCACATGTCAGCCCAAGCTCCCACTACAGCCAGTGGAGATCTCTGGCTCCACCAGCTGCCTCAACACAGGCAACTAGTCTCTACTCCACAATAATAAAGACCCATGTCATACCTGCCATTTTCATTCAGGAGTCATTAATAGCCTGGGAAGGGTCGAACACATTCCCAAGGCAGAACCCCTCCCCCCACTGCAATGCCACAGCATGGGCTAGGTCCTACCAACGTCCTGCAGTGATAGCAGAAGTAATTCAACACAGCCACACAAACTTCATAATCAGACAAAGTCCTACAGTGTCAGAGATTGTCCACACTATGGCAGGACAGATCTATACAGTCCAAGAATTCATGTCTTCTATGTAAAGACAATGTAGTAATACAAAGACATTTGTTTCCCTGACTACTCCTCTAAATTCTGTGATCATTAAGATCTCCCTGAGTCTGGCACTGATATGGATCATTCTGCAAGTTCTCAGCATTTACATCTATCAGGATTCACAGCCTTCACAAGAGCAAATGAAGAATTTTAATTGGGAACATCACAATTCCATGATTTGTGTTCATTCCTCCAGAACAAGTTTTCTCAATTGTAAGTTCTGTGTCTTCTGAACCAGTAATAATACCATTCATTTCACAAAAAAATTGCACTAATACCTTGTTCTCCAAGCTCAGATGAATTATCTTCTTTCCACTGTCTATTTGCATATTAATGAAACTGAATTGGAAAGTGTTTCTGTATTCAGCACTGGTGAAGTGACACCTCAAATCCTGTGTTCAGTTCTGGGCCCCTCTCTACAAGAAGGACACTGAGGTGCTGGTGCGTGTCCACAGAAGGGCAAGGGAGCTCACAGAGGGTTTGGAGTACAAGTCTCATGAGGAGCAACTGAGGAGCTGTTTAGCCTGGAGAAACTGAGGCACAAGGAGAACCTTATCATTCATTACAACTACCTAAAATGAGGGTGTAGCCAGGTGGGGGTTGGTCTCTTCTCCCACGTAAAAAGTGACAGGACAACAGGAAATGGCCTCAAGTTGTACCAAGATTGGATACTGGGAAAAAAAATGGTTTAGATTGGATAGTGGGAAAAAAATTTCATCACTGAAAGAAAGGGTTGTCAAGCCCTGCCACAGGCTGCCCAGAGAGGCTGATTTTTTCCAAGTTAAATGATTCTGTGATTTAGCAATACAAAGAGAAGAATTAACTTCTTAGTAATTCTTAGTAAACTTAGTAAAAGGTATACAAAGAGTTTTTGATTAGTAGAAACTGGGCTGATATACTTCCAACAAAAACATCATTATTCAATTCCACATAAAAAGCCCTTCTGAAATGGAAATAAATATTTGAATGACATGGGAAAACCTAGTACGTATTAGTCACAATGTGTCTTGTATCAGGAAGGGGAAATGTGCTTTTTCACCCATATCATCAAATATAAGTATTTTAATCAAAATCTGCAACAAAAGGATGTCATATTTAATGTTTCACCCTTAGATCCTAAGTCAGTTTTAGCCACACAGTCTTTGGACAAACATTCTCTTTCACAATGAAGTTATATTCTTAATACTGAGTAACAGATACAGGTAGGTAGAAATTGCTAA
Organism: Aegithalos caudatus; assembly: GCA_013389925.1. Classification (NCBI taxonomy): domain Eukaryota; kingdom Metazoa; phylum Chordata; class Aves; order Passeriformes; family Aegithalidae; genus Aegithalos; species Aegithalos caudatus. The sequence goes on from WEIU01002970.1 coordinate 246,549, forward strand.
GTTTTTTCCCTGATTTCAAAACCAGGAAAATAACATTTTCATATATAAAGCACAGGACTTTTATAGATATTAATTATATAGTTACTCTGTTTTTCCCCAATTATTCTCTCCCAAATATGTAGTGTTCCAGTTTTTATTTTTACAGTCTGTTAGCCAACATTACCACAGATGACCATCTCAATTAATTTAGTATTTTTGACCAATCTCAACAACCTTCCAGTAGAATTAGGCTATGTAAATGGTACATAGAACACCAAGTGAGCACTTTTCAGTCTACAACCACTCCACATAAAATCTGCTAGAATTACAGCTCTAAGAATTGATCACACATCTGAACTACACTCTTTGTTGCAGTTCCTTTCTCAATACACATTAGTCACTGTTTTTCACACTCTGCTGGTCATTGGAACATTCTGACGCCTCATGAACATAAATGAATTTATGACAGCCACACATTAGGCACAAAGCAACATCATTCCTATTTTGAGAATTGGGAACAGAGATATTACAACATGAACAGAAAAGGAAAAATTAAACCAGATACTTCAAGTTGTAGACCAGTGAACTAACTCCAGAATAAGTGCCTCTGTTTCATGTGATACTCACCTTCACAGACAGAATACTCAAAAAAGGATTAAGTATTTGTCTGAAGGCACGGTAGCTAGATAGAACACCATTTTTTCTCATCACAGGCAAAGTGGAGCTTTGCTAGCATGAGAATAAAAGGGAGAAGCCAGCCTGAAAGCATGAAGCTAAGCCACAGGCATCAGGATGCATTGCAGGTACTCCAAAAATACTAGCAGAAGGGGAAAAAACAAACCTGAAAGATAAGAAAGCAGGTAAGAGTTATTTTTACACTTTGCTATTGAATTTTAGAGCAGATGAAAGTCTTGGAAGCCTTTTACATTCACACACTGTGTGCACAGTCATAACAAACATTATCAGAGTTAGATATGCAGCAGGAAGACACAGTGACCACAGTGTGATGGAAGGAAACAAAAACCCCTTGATCCCACTGTGTCAGGTGGCTGCTGCAGGAGACCTCTCCTTTGAAGTACAGAAGGCTGAGATGTCATGGCAGAAGCCCTGAGTTAAACCTCCCTCAGGCTCACCTTGCTTGAAAGGCCACCCTCTGGGCCAGCGCCCTGTGGCATGGCAGCCAGAGAGAAAGCATATGGAATGCACAGAGCACTCTGCAAACCCCACCAGCACCATCAGAAGCTGCGCAAACACAGGACACATCCTTTGGCAGGGACTCATCTCACCCCACTTTTGCCATCACCTGCATCTGAGCACTTCTCACGCACTTCAGGCAGGGACACCTCTGGGCCACAATTCACTCAAGCCATTTTTAATGCCCAAACAAGAGAGTGAGATGAAAAAGCTCCTGTTCCACTCCACTCACCACACAGACGTGCTGGTACAACCACTGGAGTCAACATCCTGTCCAAATAAACAAAAGCACTGAGACAAGTGGGCTGGGAAAGCAGTTTCAAGTCTCCTGAGATACAAACAGTCTCTGAAAATATAAAGGTCATCTGGAAAAGAATTAAGCAGCATTTGACTTTGTGAAGCAATGGGAGACAAGATAAAAATAACCTTATTTCTGACAACAAGTGCTTCTGAGACACTTGATGTGTTTAATCATTTTCCGTTACCTCTGACAGAAAAGATTAATTATGGAACTGCACCAAAATAGTTCAAGGAATGTTGTGACCCATGTGAATATTAAAGATATGAGAGATTCTTAAACAGAGTACAAAAAGAAGATAAAAGTACAGAGCAGTACTCTTGAGTGATTTAGAGACAATCTTGCAGTACTGGAGTGAACTAAAATAGTCACTGATAAAAGACTTGAAATCTGGGACACAATGCTCAGGCAGTATTTAGGGGAAGACCAAGATAAAATCATTGCCATCAAAATTGCTTTGGGCGTGCTGGAGATACATAAACATACAAAAGCTCCAGTACTGAGAATGACCTGCAAAGTCCTCTACCAAAACATGAACCTCTTGGAAGACAGGCCAGGTTCCAATCATTATGATCATACTCAAGTACACAAAATATAGATACAAGGGAAAAGAAGAACTTAGTCATAATCCAGGAAAGCAAGCACACAGAACTGCACAAGCTGTAGTAAACAGCACCAACCAACACACCACCACTTTGCAGGAGCTGATATTTGTCAGGCACATGAACAAGGAGGATAAAAAAAGCACCATGACTTTGGAGAAATTTGTAATGGGAATGATGGTAACAGTTTTGACAAATGAATACACCATTAGCCAGGAAAACAAATTAAACACTAGTGGATTTTAAGCCACATTCTGGTTGGAAAGAATGATGCTAGAATCAGCACTGAGAAAAATGTTAAGCATTTAAAACTCTCATAAAAATTCACATAAAACTGATATATCAAAACCATACATAGAATATATGAAAGTGATAAAGCAATGCCCAGTCAGAGCACTGAGAGCAAATGAATGTTAAAATCCACAATGCCCAGTCTTTGTAATAGTACTGTCAAAGAGAAGGCATCCATTAAGACTTCAAATGTGTGGTTTCACAAAGGTTTTTACAAACTGGATGGAAAGAGTAAAAACCAGCAGAGGAGGAAGAAGAGGACTGCCCACAGAAGCTCTCAAACTACAGAACATGGCTTTAGAAGCCAAAGCCCCAGGTGTCACAACTCTTCCTTGTGCTAAGGCAGAAGCCAAATGACAAGACTGTTGCCCTCCAAAGCAATAGTGAGGAGGACAACCAAAGTAGCACACATAATCTTTAGTGACATGAGTCTTAAAGAAACTACTTTTGGTTAAATACAGGATCAAAATAACTAAATAAACATAAAAGGCAAACATCTCCAACACCTTGAAGGATAAAAATTCTGGAAGAGGTGCCTAATGTCAAGCATGCTTCTATGTTGGATGCATCACCTGGTTTTCTAGTAGATGCATATAGGGAAGCCAAATATTCAGCTGTTCATATTCGGCCCCTCAATATACCTCCCTAAATTTGCTAAGCCAGGGGTTTCACAGGGAGAAATAATGTATTTCTCATGGTTTAGTGGAAGCACATGAAGAAAATTGCTTTGAAAAGTCTGAGCTGTTAGCAGAAGCTAAACAAACAAGATAGTGTCTTAGAAAGAAAAATTTTCTTAGCAAGAGATAGAGGTAAACACAAATAAGACTAAAGTCCATTATCAATATGTGTACCTGACAGATAAGGAAGTAACAAAAATATTTCAGCTTGCTGGACCTAATCTAACCAGCTAAACCAAAAACCCAGCTTGGAGGAAAGCTTACAGTTTGGCAGAAATATTACAGAATACAGAACTCAGATTACTCATTACCACCATCCCTGCATTGAAAGAACCCAGAATAGATGCTCTGATGTTCTGGTGTTAATAATTAACCCTGAGTCTTACCCTGGGCACACCAGCAGATTAAAAATAAATTGACCCAACTGCTCCTGGAGAGGTACTGGATCATTTTGAGTGCAATTTAATGCTCCCAAAAGACAGAGAGAAAGAAATCCCTGTCATGCTATTATTACAAGAACATTAAACTATACTGGATTTGGAAAATCCATGTTTGTAGAGTTGGGAAAGACTAACAGACTGGCAGTCAGAAATTATTCCTGAGGTGCATAAATGTGCTGCCCTAAAAGCTCTAGAAGTTCAACTGGAGATGAATGGATAAAGGCTACTCTCCAGTCAGAGTCTCAAAAGAAATTCAACTGCAAAAGCATGGCAAAGTGGGTCCAGACCATCAACCACAGAAGCAGTAAAAATATCCCTAAACCACAGGAAAAAGCTTACTGGCATAACAAATAATTGCACAAAGATGAGGCATTTCTGATGCTCCGATCTGGCCTATCATAAAAGCAGACAGCAGGATTTACTAGGTAATGGTTGGATTTTGAGCAATTAACTCTGTTATACCATAAACCACACCTGTTGCAGCAAAAAATGCCAGGGTCTGGCAGAACAGATTTAGCATATGCAGTCTTTGGAATTTTGTTATGAGGGCAAGGATAGGAAGAATTTCCCCCTATATTTGCAGGGCAGCAATACCATTCTACAAACATCTACTGCCCCAGGATTTCACTGTCCTCTAGCTTTTTGCAATATTTATATCAACCAAACACAGAAAAATTTATCAGATGCTGATCAAATCCATGTAATTTCATGAACGGATGGTGCACTAACCTAAAGTCAGATTTAAACACTATCGAAAGAGTGAACTATACAAATATAAGCCATAACTTTGGGAGCTGTTCACTTCTAAGTGAACTGATGAACAGGTCAAGTGGTACATGAAAGAGAAAAATATTTAGGAATAGACTAATCACCTTAGAAAGATGAATGAGAAAAATTAATAAGAAGCTCCTTGCTCTGCAAGTTCACATAACCTGCGATCTTCTGTGAGTTTTCTTCTTTCCCAGAATTCTGTATCGATGTTTGCAGACATGATTAAGCCTTTAACCAAGTTTTTAAAGAAGGTGCAGGAATGAGAGTGGAGATCAGGACAAAACCTGACCTCAGCAACATTCAAAAAGGCTGGGGATGCTGTTTCAGCATGGTAATTTCATTTGCACTTTGTTACCCCCTCCAGAAGCAGTAGAGGTTATGTTATTGTAAAACCAAAGGAAGTCAGTCAGTTCACTGTACAAAAAGGAGCACATGGTGCTCCTGGGAGACCTAACGCAGTGACTCAGAAATTACAGAGTGGGTGAAAGGTGCAATTACCAAGCTCGGCATGTTTAAGTGTGTGAACAGTGTGGGCTCAGCAGAAGTGTGAACTACAAGAATAGGTGGTCTCCAGAGTATAACATGGGGAACTCATCCAATTTATTCACAAGAAAAGTCACTTCAAAGAGGCTAGAACAAGAGAAAGGTAGCTCCCTCTGGGAGAAGATATTAAGCAACTGCTACAGAATTACTTAATGTGTATTATAATACATGTTTCTAGAAGGTAAACTAGATCCTCTTTCTTTTCAGCACTCAAAGGTATCAGTTCCATGGTTGCAAATACAAAATTTACGATCCTTAATCAATCTCACAACAGAATGGTACTGCAGTGCCCAGGCTCATCAGATGGCTTCAGAAGGCATTTCCAGATAAATGTGCTGGTGGATACCTTTTCCTATTGTGAGTTTCTCTGAGAAAAAAAACAACCACTGGACATCAACAGTAAAGGAACTGGAAGACTCTCCATCAGTGGAGGGTACCAATGAGTAATATGAAGGCACTCAGCTCAACATAGTTGTCATAGGAATCACAAATTTAGTCATTCAATATGGAACCAATATATTAGAACAGAGCTCTGTGCTATAATATAGGCAAATGAGAACCAGAATGAAGGAGACTTGCTTGAAGCAATTGCTGCAAAATTCTTTTTAATCCAAACATTTTGATTGTTCATGCCCCTATCTAGTTCAGTCACTGACATGACAACCTGTGTTTACTTTGCTCTAAGTTTGGCCACTAAATTTAACCATTCTGAGATTAGAACTATGCATCAATGACAACAGGCTATGGAATAAAATGGAATGTTCCATTCAACCCTCTAAATGCAGAAAGCAGCACATTGAGATAAGCAATATAAATTGAAGGTACTAGTTTTGAATTTTCAGACAACTGTTTAGATTACAATTTGACTAGATGTGAATATGCAATTCTTCCTTCTTTTTCCAGTCATTCTGCAACTGTTTATGTCAGATCCAGCTGTGTTTCCATGCATACTCGATAAAAAGCAGCCACTACAGACTTATCTCATTGTCTATAATCTGCCTGAAATGTTCTGGCTTGCAAGAGTAAAGCAGGAAATGTAGTAGAGATGATTGAAGTGTGTGATTTCAATTATACACCTTTAAAAGGAATGCTCAACTGCAAAACTCACTGAAACTGTACAGTAAATTAATCCAGTAACTTCTGGAGTAGCCTTTGTGTCAGTTCAGACCCCAGAGGGAACCTGCCTAACCAGGACCTGTTGTTACAAAAGAATATGGGCCACCTGCAGATCTCTGTCAAACTTGTGAGCCAGTGTGTATGTCATAGGGAATTCCACATCACAAATGGCAACAGGTATCTGTCCTCCAGCCACTGAACACCATCCCTGTGAAGCAGAAAGCAGCTCCGGACCCTGACACATGGCATTAGTAGTCAGGAGGGTTAATGTGTGACCTAAGATTCAGTTGCTCTAACAGAGTCATCCCAGTACCATTTGGGATGTTCTGGACAATCAAGAGATCTGCACAACACAT
>WEIU01002970.1:252826-272640 GCA_013389925.1 Aegithalos caudatus
CACATGACCTCTGGAAAACCTGTGTCTTTTGGACTGACAGCTGGAGGCAAGACAGGATACTTTAGGCTTCTCAAATGGTACGTGTTTATAATGTGTGCCACTTCTTTAGCCCTAGCAGCTTCTTAAGAGGTAGCCTTATGACTGCATGAAGTTCTGACTGTGAGAAGGACATATACTCTTGAACAATCTACAAGAATTAATCGAAATTCTGAAAGGATACAGGAAAACCAAGAGGATCTAAGTAAGACTTTTTCACTCCTGAATTTTTACACCAGCACCAGCCCCTGAAAGGCTGACAAGATCAACCATAGGACCCTGCAGATGGACAAGCCAAGCAGAACTGAATGACTCGTAATTAGTGGTCTGGATATCTCAGGGGTCTGTCCATCTTTGCACCAGCACAGTGCTAATTGAAAAGTTGTAATTAATACCATGGCTAGCTGTAATTCTTCCTTAATATTATTGCTTCCACTAAGCTAGGCTATGAAGGGAAGACCTGGGAAACTATAGGAGGGATTCAAGCTGGTTACTCAGCAAACTCACATCTCATCAATATGGATGCAGTCACTGGAGAAGGCAGACTTTAAGTCAGACATACTTATTTTGAGGAATCATTACACTCCTCAGCAGCCATCAAGAAGATAAAGAGCAGCTATTCAAATCAAAATTCAGAAGAGGAAAGAGAAGTTCCAATACAAGGAAAGATGGGGGGGAAATGATAAATTGGGAGAAGTGAAACTCTTGGGGTACCATTTTTTAATTACAGCAACAACATGAGTCAAGAGACGGAAGACAAAATGGGGCAGCCAGTTTTAGACTGGAAACAAACTCTGAATCTCTGGATTTCTTCAGCAGCAAGGATAATGTATATGTATTTATCCATTTTTTTTTTTCTATAAGCTTTTGACTATACTGCAGTCAGAGATTAAACTGGATTCAATTTATACCTCCTTTGATTTGGGAAATATATTTAGAACCTCATCCAAAGCATGCTGAAACCATGAAAATACACTTCTGAGGTATGAATAAGTCCCTTTATGCCTGTTTCTAAATGCATGTTTAATGGTAGATATAAAATTGCTTTACTGCAGAGATGAGTGTTAACTCAGAAGTGTACACATAAAAGTTTTCCTGCTTTACTCTTGCAGCCAGCAGAATAAGAATCACCATCTCTACTAAAAGCTGAACTCTTGTAGAACAGATAACTGCATCAAACTAAAAGTATTTATAATTAAATACCTGATTCTTACTTTATAAACAAAAACTGCATATTGTTGATTACCTGTTGAAATTAAGCTGTTTCTCCTGTTTGTATACAAAGAAATTAACTTGTCTGGATGGCATAATAGTGAGTAAATGTTTAAATGTTGTTGATAGGAAGCTGAATGTTAAAAAATTATACAATACCAGCTACAGTTGTTTCCTTTTTCAAACCATATCCCATACATTTACGTGAAGCTATATATAGGATGGGGGGGTTACTACATCGATATACGGCAATCTCAGCCTTTGCAATGGAGAAAAAAACAACAGCGAAACATCTAAAGCTGCTTTTATCCAGTCCCTAAAAAAACAAAAAATAAATTTAAAAAGAAACTAGAATACAGCAGAAGAAAAGGAGGTGTGTTGTTAGGGTGATTGTTTAGTCTAAGCCACATAGAAAAGGGTGTGTGCTGGTTAATACATACAGCTGAAAATGCTAATTAGCTACTCTTCTTTCAGCAATCCTTGTTTCAGCTTCTGTGCTCTCACCACCACAGTAGTAAACACTTTCTAACCAGAACTAACATCACATTAACAGACTGAGGCATTAATAAATATTCTGTCAACTCAACAAATTTTAAACATACTTAGCACAGTCAAAGTTTAGACTTTACTGTAGCAGCACAGTGAGCACTCCTGGGAGCCTAGCACGTGTTCTTTTTTAAAGTGCAACTCAACATATTTCACTGCTCTCTGACAGTGCACTGTTCTCATTGCCTTTTGGAGATAAAGCAGTTGTCTCCCTTTGACACTGGGGCTTCTTTATGTAAGAAACCTACAAGATATTATTTTCCTTTTGGCTAACACTGACATTGTTGAAAAAAAAAAATACTCAATTGAAGGAATGGGCACAAGGGGAAATCAACAAATTTTATCTTTTGTCTACTATATCAAAGTGCAATATTAAACCTCAAATTGCTCTAGAACAAAGTATAAAGCCAGTAATGACAAGACACTTGTACACATGAACAAGAATCATCACTGGGCTAAAAATATTTTAAAAAGAAATGCATATATATCTACCTATTTTCTTTCCTACTGATTTCAGATATGACTAAATACTTTTTTCACCCCCCAGCAATTTTAAATATAGATACAAAAATATAAGGACACATTAAAACCTTAACTATGATATCAATTAATTCAGAGCTTCAGGTACACTTTTTAAGCAATTTGTCTAGGGTTAACCTTTATTTCTATTTAACCATGTCCTTAGAAATTCTGCCAGTATACTGCAGTATGTAAATACACTATATCAAAAAAAACTAATATTTTCAATTACTTAAAGAAAACATATTTTGTGAGAAATCACAGTTTTAATATCAAACTGCACTAGAACAACAGAAATGCGAGTTCACATAAATCTTGTAGCAGCATCATTCATCCTCCTTTGTCCAGGTACAGAAATGCCAGAAAGTAGCACTGCTGTGCTGCACACTTACCATGAGGGCAGGTATCTCAGCAGTTTTCAGGAGGCCATGTATATTGACCTAATTACCACAATGTGGTAATTAGGTCAATATATCTAACCATGAGAGAGATGCCTGTTATTTAAATATTGCCCATTACAAGGGAAGGCAGTTAAAAGGAAAGAATTTGTAAAGATGCCTCGTCTCTAAGTAAACTGGCCAAAGAGTTATTCAGGTAGAGCAAAAACCTCCAACAGATTTCCATGAAGACATCCATCAGAACACTTCCAGAAACACGGAGGTTTTTGTAAACGAGGTTGTTTGTTACAGCCCCACTCCCAGACTACAGAATGAACAGTGATATCTCAGGCTGAAATGCAGGAGGACAGGAAGAAGCATAAATCCAACCCCTCAGTTTTTTTAAGTACTCTCTTTAATTTTTTAGACCAGTCCAAGCTCATGTAAGCAACCAGATGACTTACAGATACTCCAGACTTGATAGATGGAAAAGGAGATTAAGTGTACCACTAATACAATATGTAGCCAGTGATTTTCCAGACACAGTATCTGCATGTACTTCAGCAAACAGCTGAGCTAAAGACCCAATATCTACAGTAACCCATGGACCAGAAGGTGATGGGCAGCTACATTACACTAGGTGTGCTCCTGCAGAACAGCTTCCAGGTTAACTTTATCCAAAACCAACCCAAACTACTTCGTGCTATAAACCATAGTACAGAAATTTTTTATCAAAATCAAATATGAAAATAATCTTCAACTTGGAGAGATCCCATATAGTCCAGCAAAAGCTGGCCAGCCATTTTATCCTAGAGACAAAGGCTTCCAGTAGCCATAGCTATGCCAGCACAACCTTCAACAAGTTTGTAGTACAAAGGATATTGAAAAAATGGGTCTAAGACAGGATGCATTAAATCAGGATGACACTTTAGATATTAAGAAACTCAGAGATTTTACAGTTTATGTGGAGTAATGGTTCAATCAATGATGCTAGAGAAAGCAGAGCAGGGGGCAGTGCAGCAATTAACCAGTTGCCCAAACACTAATGAAAAGCAAATTATTGGCCTGAATTAGGGTGTGAAGGGCTTGAAGAGCCAGGTGTTTTTGATGAGACAAAGGGAGGAAAGCAAGGAGGGAGTAAGAAAGGCAGGAAGCAAGGAGGGGAGTAATTTGAAGAAATTGCATTGTATTAACTGAACTTTTTACTGGAAGCTCTTTTATACACGAACACTCTTAGAAAAGAGCTAAGACACTCTGCAGGAGACACACAAGTCCTTACTGCCTTACTGGGAGGAAAAATAATCTCTGTAGAAATGAACACCTGGGAAAAAAAGCAAGGCTCCATCTCTAGCAGTCAAAATGCACTTTCCTTATACTACTGAGATGGGAGAAAGTAGAGATGTTGGAAATTCTGAAGAAACACCAGGGATTTTATGTACATTTGAAACGTAAAATAATTCAAGAATATTGGGATACAATTTATAGTAAAGTACATTAGATGCATTAGATGCTTATTACCAAATAAGCCACTTGACATATTTGGTATACTTTATACATGTGTATATACTTTATTTATATACATATAAAGGTTACTGCTACTCTGAGAGTACTGCCTCCATAATCCCTCCTTTCAGGGATACCTCTGCTGCAAGAGAAAAGCAGAAATGAAAGTAGAAGCCTTTCACAAGGCCAATCTATTGCAGACCAGGAGATAGTCCTGTTACTGTCAATCTTCCCAAGTTCCTACAAGATGATATTTTCATTGTGGAGCAACAATGGATGTTGCACAAAACCATGAAACATTCTGAGTATGACACTGCAAATGCTTTGCTCAAAGAGGAGACAATGATGAGTGATATTACAATGATGGAAAAATTCGGACTTGCACAGAATTTTAACAGAAATACAAAAAATATCTTACTAGGAAAAAAAAAGTCATTACCATATTTATGATCCTATGTCTACTATCTGCCAGGAATTAGGAAAACTGGATTATAAAATTAGGAAGAGCCTCTAGGGTATCAGGTTCAATACAGTGCTTCTAAGGGCAATACATGACACAGTCCTATTTATAACCTGATCCAGATTTGCTTTAACATAGCTAGGTATTTTGTTCATACTACTCTCTCTGGAAGATTACTACAGAATCACACTTCACAAATTATTCTCTTTGTTCCTCAGCTTTCAGGTTACATTTATTCATGCTCACTCCAAACACTTGTTCTTGCAGCAAAACTTTCCCTGCACTTAGTTATATTCTTTCACTTGTTTTTACCAGTTATCTATTTATAGACAAGAAGTATATCCTCTCCTAGTGTTCTTGCTCAGGTAAATAAGCCATGTTCTAGTAAGGTAACTCCTCATCTCTGCTGGAAAAATCACCTGATACAGACTAGAAACAAATGTGTCTTTGTCACAGTTGGATTATACTTGCATCTGATGGTCATGCTGTGATCAGCAAGTTCTCTTCTTACAGAAAAAAAAAATTTGAGTCTTTCTGTTCCATCTGTTTATTATTTTGATTATCCTTTGCACTGGCACTGTTTCCTCAATTTTAGCTCATGCTCTGAGTAGTGCAATCCTAGCCTGTGCCAAGGCATGGGAGTTAAAATACATTAAGAAGTTCAGCTGTGAACTGCCCTTTGAGACTGATGCTTCTACTTTCAGTGCAACTCACTATATTTAGTTTAACAATTTCCTAGCTACTGATGAACATTCTCCTCCTCCTTCACTGAAACAGTAACTCTCCATGTGCCACCATTTCAAGGGTCTTACTGAAAATACAGATTGATTACATTTACCTTATTTTCTTTTCCTAGACAATCAGTTATCACAGAAAGCTATCAGATGGGCCTGGCTTGACTCTGATCCTTTAAATTCATAGCTTTCTATGTTCATTGCACCTGAAATTACCAACATTTATCTAATCCTCACCCTCATTAACCTTTCCTGTCTATGAATCCCAGTGCTCAACACAATCACTTTTCTTGATAGATCTGACAAGCAGCATTTTGGAAGTACATTTTTTTAAACTCTCTTTTTCCCCACTACCTAATGGCTGTATGTCATTCCTTGCACTACTTTTTCTTAGGTGACTGGAAGGTATCTGCATTTTGTTTTAAAATAAGGATGGTTTTATTTAAGACTGAATGCACATTTTTAGATTTTCTGCTTACCATAGCTAGTAAATACTTATTCCATTTCTCAATGTGGGTTTTAATAACTTCCTTGTAGAAAATAAAGGGGCCCCCAAAGAGACATCTTTTCTTTCCAGACAGAAAGAGACTGTGGCAACTAGTATATATTTGCATTTGCATATCAGTTACAACTAGTGGTAAAAAGACTGTGTTTTTTAAAGAGGTTTTTGATTGGTTTTCTTTTGTTTGTTTGTTTATTGGGAGGTTTTATGTTTTAAACAGTATTTTACATGGACTGCTCTCTTCATATTTTGGAAAAAGCACAAAATGCCTTTGGCATACTCCAGCAGCCACAGTGGGTCAGCAGCAGATGACTGGAAAAAAAGGAATGAAGAGCAGCAGGATGGGGATACTTACTGTCCATGACATCTTAGATGGGACACCACAGCTATTTGCCTGCTCTGGCTTTACAGGACCAAACAGATGCTACTGATCATCCTTGCAGGATGCTTTCCTGGGTCAGAAGACTCAGCTCCCTGCCCAGCAAAACCAGGGGAGAGTATGTGATACAGGTCTTCCCCACAGGTATGCAGGAGATACCACATACCTGAAATAGGAGAGACTCAGGTAAAATTTGCATCTGATCCAGACTATATGTCAAAGCTCACCCTCTGAGGAGTCACAGAAACAGAAAGCACCTGAAGCCAGTTTTTGAACTAGCCCCTCAGTACTCTCCTCCTCTGTCATCTACTGAACCTCTCCACACTCTAATTAGATTAAGGGTAAAAGTCTGTCTACAAAAAGTCTGGGCTTGAGTTTATCACCGCAGGTTTACCTATACCCCACAAACAGAAATGGGACAATTATTGTATTTTTGGTCATAGAACAAGAGATACCATGCTCACTTCTCTCCATTACCCAGCAGAAAAGGAACCTAGGATGGCAAGCTCAAATGTAGGTTTCCCTGGTGAAAAAGTCTAAAATTAGCTCAAATGTGATTGCTGTATTTACTTCCGCAGTCTTCAAGGGAGGTGGCTGTACTGCATCCAACAGCAAAGCCATGCATGGCACTCCTCCCTCTCCACCCAGCCATCACAAGCCCTCTCACAGAGCCACTGCACAACCCTGCAGTTGCTGGTTCACCATTTCACATTATGTAGCCCTACACCAAAGGACTGCCAAGGACAACTTAGTCCATGACTTTACTCGCTAGCTGTGGTGCAGAGCCAAAGTACATGCAGCTCCACCCTGGTCAGCCCAGTGGACAGCTGCCGCAGAGCTGGAGAGCAAGTCCTAGCTGCTCTTCCCTCTGGGATCACTGGGAATCCCGCCAAACCACTTTAAAAGAAGTATCTTTATGCTAAACAACACTTCATAATGGTTACTGGAAAGCCAGCTATTGCAAGGCCAAGCAGATGCCAAACTGTGTCTCAGAGCTGATGCAAATGCTGCCTGGAAGACCAGCACAAAGAAGATGCATCTAAACTGTGGGACAGGAGTAATTTCCCATACTACAGCCTCACTCAAAGTAGTAAAACGTCCTGCTGCTGACAGCTGTAGCTGGAGGTGGACATGAACACTGGTACTTTAACATTGTTTTTCCAGCTGTTGGGTAAGTACCATTTGCTATTGATAATCTTTGCAGGTTAAAGACTGTCCCAGCTGTACCCATGAATTATTTCCACACTGTACAGGTACAAAGATAAGTGCAGGCTCTGATCTCCACCCAGCTCTCCTAAGAGCCCCATGAAACCCAGCTCAAGAGATGGTGACCAATTGACACCAAAACAGATCATTCTGTATGGGCCATGTCCAGCCTTGGTCAGGCAGACTGGTTTTGCTTGATTATTCCTTGCGTATTCTCCTGCATATTCATCTCTGGATGACAGAAGCTGATAAAAAAAAATTTACTTGCCTATCAGCCAGACTACTCTTCAATTAAACCATCCATTTCAGAGTCAACAAAAGACTATTTTTTTTCACTTAGGACAGGTATTTAGCTGTATCCGAACTACCATGTTATGATACAGTTGCAATAATGTACAGTTTTTTCAGAATTTACATCAACAGTGTCATTCCTCCAGTGCAGTGGCTTCATTGGACACATTCCAGAATGACACCCACTGCCTGTATATAAGTCTTCTCCACATATTCTAGTCTTTGAAGATTTTTTGAGACACATAATGCTCTGGGCTGGTGCTTCTTAACCTTTGCCCTGATGCTCTGGGATGGTACTTCCAAACCTTCTGCATTGTTACAGCTCAAAACAATAGTGAATTATTAAGGGGTGGAGTCGATAATTTCTCTTACCAGAAACATCATGTGGGGACTGACAATGTATTATTTTCTTACACTTGTAGGAGAATAATAGAAGAGTAACTACAACGGGTGTTCAACCCATCTCATTATTATTAAAGCAGTTCCAGAATAAGGTGCATCAGAGAAAAATCTTCCGCTGCTTGCACCAGTCACTCAAAAATCTGGAAGCTGCTTTATTGCATAACAAAAAAAAACCCTGAGTCTGCCCTGGAGCTTGTCACTGCTAGTGTTTCTATTTTATGTCCAATGTCAGTGTTTGTGTCACAGCAAGCCTCCCTCTCTGACAGTTAACAGTTTATTTTGGTAAATTACTCTATGTTTTTCACCAATTAACTGCCTTGTCTCTTTATACCTCCCAGTATAATTTTTTGCCCCTAGACACTCAAATAGCTCACTCAGGCATTTCTATGTGATCTTGGGTCTACAAAATTCTAGTGTCCCACAGGTCTTTCCAGAGCCTCCAGGTCCTTTCCCAAATTGAGAAGGTGCTACTCTAATGTATGCTTGACCCTTTCTTAGTCCTTGCTCTCTTTGTAGTTCAGTCCTCCATACTCACTTTATCCTTAAAAACATATTTCCCAGGAGCACTCACTCAAAGTGAATACTTCCAAAGGAAAAATTTGGAAAAGAGATACAGGAGTCACCAGTTGCCTGTGATATTGTAGCAAGCCTATAGCCCCAAACAGTAAAGAATAATGGCTATTTTATGCTCCCTCCTGGAGAAGTGAAGGCTCCCTTCATAGCACCTTCCAGTGCTTAAAGGGGGCCTATAGGAAAGCAGGAGAGGGACTTTTCACAACGACATTAAACAAGGGGGAGTGGCTTTGATCTTAAAGAGGAAATATTTAGATTAGATACACACGAGAATTTCAAAGGTGGTGAGGCAGTGGAACAGGTTGCCCAGCAATGCTGTGGATGTGCCACTCCTTTGATCAAGGTCAGGCTGGGCAGGGCTTTGAGCAACCTGATCTAGCAGAAGGCATCCCTTCCCATGTATAGAAGTCCAGAAGATAAACTGTGGACCCTCTGATTGTCATCATTCCTTTTCACCCATGAGTGTCCATGAATCTTGGGTGTTCCTTCCCCCTTGAGGGTGGGATGTTACATCATGGCAGGGGGGTTGGAACTAGACAATTTTTACAATTCCTTTCAACACAAACCATCCCATGATTCTGTTATCCCATGTTCATGGCATTATGAGCCAAAAAGCCAATTCCAAGATATTTAACAAAAAAACAAAAAAAAAAAAAACAAAAACAGGCCAAATGCTCCAGATGTCATAGTGAGCCACAGGAATAAACCAAGAAAAGCAAAGATATTGCCACACTCCTAAACCCTTGCAATAGAAGGTAAATTATTTAGATAAAATGCCTTAGTGATCCTGGGAGCCTGGCCACAGCACAGAGAAAAGGAAAAAAGAGGCCTAACAAAAAAAAAATTGTTCCTCGACAATTTAAATTCTTTCCTGACCACGAGTGAACAAAACCAGTTTCCACAGGCCAGCATCAGCATCTAACCCAGACCAATGCTCACCTCTCTGGTTTTTACAAACCCATTCCAAATTACCAGTAATAACACAGGAAACTCTCCAGGAGAGTCCAGCTTGGGTAAAGTGAGATCTGACTGGGGTGGTTTAGGGTTCCTGCCTTTCATGGCTTACTGTTACAATGTTGTTACTATAACCATTTCACCACCAACCAATTTTGAAGTGGTCTCTATTTCATTATCCTAAGCTGAGCTATGGAAAAAGGCTGTTTCTGAACCTCACTGTGCTAGAGTTTGCTGGTTCTAATATTCAGAATCAGAATGACTATGCCAATTTGATGCTGCTT
Source organism: Aegithalos caudatus (assembly GCA_013389925.1). Taxonomy (NCBI): domain Eukaryota; kingdom Metazoa; phylum Chordata; class Aves; order Passeriformes; family Aegithalidae; genus Aegithalos; species Aegithalos caudatus. The sequence continues at coordinate 262,805 of WEIU01002970.1, forward strand.
TTATTAGATTTTTTTTCACCTTTAAAGCAGCTGCCTCCTTCAAGCACCACTTTTCTTTTTACCAGAAATAGGAAAGAGGAGCTGAATAAATGACTGAATAATTACAGTTTCACACAAAAGTGGCACAAGCAGCCCAGCTACAAATACGAGACACAGAGTAACCTCTACAGTGCAAGAATTCTGTCCTAACTGCTCCATTTCTTTCATCAAAGAATAAAAAGCATCAATCTGCAGCTTCAGTAAGTCAGTCATATTGCAGCAGGTTCAACAGCAATTTCACAAGGGTAAACTGACCCAGTTTGAAGCAGTGGGCACTCATCCAGTGAAAGAATGCAGAAGGCAGAGTGTGAAATGACTAACTGACTCACTACATCAAAATGAAAATTTTCAGTATCATATTAAAACAGAAAACCAAGAATTTCTACAGCAAAATAAAATTATTGATATCCATTTCCCCTAGTTCTCAACTTTTTCTGGAAAACTGAAGTCTCTCAAATTTTTAATTTCAGTGAATCAGCAAATTGCAGTTTCAAAGGTTTTAGATCCTTCTGACTTGTTCTAATGACATTATATTACTTTGTGAATTTGGGAGGTATTAAGAAGATTAGAAGGAGCTAGCCAATACGACGGGGGGTATGAAGAATTTTTTTCTTTCCACCAAGCATATAATTAAGATGCAAAACTGCAGCTGAATCATAGTCCCGCAGCTCTGCTCCCTGCTCAGCGTGATATACCTCAATATTCTTTTCTCTCAAAACAAGAGACATGTTCATAGCTAGCAGGGGAAGTAGGATGATAAACTGAGTTCAAGAGCTCCTTCAGCATATTTCCAAGGTCTTGCATTTCATAAGCAGAGATGCTGTTTGAATATGGGAATGCACATTTTCATCAAGATAAGAGGAATACATCTGTTCAATTTGCTAATTTACTTAACTGCTTGAAAGTGGCAGGGTTCCCCAAAAAGCTAAAAGGAAAATCAATTTTCACTTATTTTCCTTAAGCTCCTTTGAGAAACCCAGACCTAAGGTACTATCCCTCCTTTCTTTAACAGGCTACTCATGGTGTTACCCACTCCCTGTGCTGGTGGCAACGTGGGACAGTAAGTGGACACCATAAGCCAACACAGACTTTGAAGCAGGCCCCATCCTTCTGAAGCATGATCTGTGATTTCTGTAAACCACCAGTCAGCTTCCTCAAAATAATTCACATTACATTTATTTAAAAAAAAAAGAAACAGGAAGCAAGTCATCCTTGAGGACTCCAGGCCATCTCATTTCACGCTGAGTTTAATTTTTAATGTTAAATATATACATGAAAATGGAGTATTGCCTCATAAACCCAGCTCCTGTATTCCCACTCTTGGCCAGTCACCCCCACATCTCATCAGATCGTTATGCATCATCTGTTTTCCCAATACTGTTCCTTCCTATCACCCCATGTTTTGTTACGACTCTTTTTGGCCTGAATTTTGCCTCCTGAGGGCATAAATAACTGGTCATGGACATTCTGGTGTGGTTGTCATTCTCTCTGCAAGCATCATTTATACCCAAGTTAACACTGTACTACGACAAATGAAAAGAAATGAGGAATTAAATGTGTGCTATAAAAAACACGGCACCACTGTACAGCCAGCTGTCAGCTGAACTTTCTTTTCAACCATAAGGTCAGATTTGTTCAATTGATTTTTAAGCAATATGTTATTACTTACAAAATAAATTTTCAAAAAAAAATCACTGAGCTGACAATGCAGTATTTTTCCAACCTACTTACTCAAAAGAAAAGACATGCTGCATAATTCCACCCTTTCCATAATTATCTAAGGAACCATAATTAGAATAATTAATCAATGACTGTGTTCAACAGTTCCATGCCTGCAGCAAAAAAAATTATTTCATTTCTTAAAATGCTGGAAGTTAAATAAACAAACTGAGTAAACTTTGCCCTCAGCTCTGAAAGCAACTGATCCAGTGGAGCTATTACATATTCAAAAGAACAAGAAAAAAACTGACTGAGAAAATGCATTGGAAAATCACTGTGAACTCTTACCAGAATGTAGGACCAGCAGCTACAAGTCTGTCCCCTTTCCCCACCCGACCATTTGAAGTCTTTTCTAGGAGCAGGATCAAAACAGATGCTCTCTTTCCAACTGTAAAGCAAATATCTTGTAAAATATAATCCCAGTGGTACAAACATTTTCTAGCCCTTAGTAAGAGCATTTAACTGATAAACCTACAAAAGGATTCCTGGGTTGACTTTTCAACTCACAAAATTGCAAGGCATTTCCATAGGACGGTCTCTCCCAGCCAATTTTGAACCATTTAGCTGTCTTTAGAGCTGTGACTGGAAAAAAAAAAATCAAATCTCAGCTGTCAGCATGAGAGCTAATGTGCAAGTAACAAACTGAACATGTGCAGACTGAAGTGACAGGCCCCTGGCAATGTGCATGGCCCCCATTGCTGAAGAATGTGTTGCAGGGTGTCTTGCAGCACTCCCCGGCCTTTCAGCCCCCCAGGCTGGCCAGATCCTGAGATGGGGAAAAGCCCCTGTGCTTTCCATCGTGCAGATGTCACACAGATCCAGCTCTCAGGTGGCACTGGAACCACATGTGGCCCCAGTCCCTCAGTTCATACATCAACTGTTGTAAACAGCATCTGTAAAGATGTCAGTAACTCAGAGAATTTAGAATATGAGTTGCGGTTTTTTTCAGAATCAAAACAAAACTAAGCTTTAAACTTTTGCAATTCCTCTTAACACAGAAGTCTATCTCTTCTCAAACTAAACATACATAAAAGTGAAGCAACAAATGGGCTTCAATGTGGCCAAATCTAGATATTCTTGAAGTCCTTTTTCTTACTCCAGTGTGCATCTCAAAGGACCCTCCCTGACAAATCTCCAGGGAGACACACCACAAACTTAACAGGCCAGGCTTCTTATGAGTGTTTTGTGCTCTCAGATTACAGCTGAAGCTACAGCAAGCCAGAGGCTGCCACCACTGATAGACCAAACAGTTTACTGTTAATGTAGACTGTATTTTGGTTTTTTTTCATTGAATGATGTTCTCAGATTTAGACCATGCCTTATATAATTCTGTTAAGAATTTTGCAAAGCAAAGAGGAAGATTTCATGTTTACTGTCACTTCCACTGCCACCAAATCCATTGAGTCTATTTTCCTGAACTGCTCTAGCTGTCTTAAAAGATTTTTGTTCCTACCATTAATACTGAAAGGCCATTCCAGCAGCTCTTTCTTCCAAAGCTATCCATGACTTCTAAGAGTCAATCTAACTATATTTATATCCTTTAGTGCGTGTATGCATACAGTCTTTTAATTCTGAATTTTCTTCCTGTCATTGATATTTATGTCCAGGGTTATTTAGAGAGCAACAGCGTGAGTCTAATTCCTTCACTTCTTTGGTATCATTCATCTTCTACTCATCCCATTTTACCAAGGGGTTGGTCTCTTGCAATGGCCAATTATCCCCTTCTCCTTTTGTACTTAGTTATTCCTTCCTCTTGACAACTCACCTTCTCCTTCTGCTGACACATTCCCTCATGTGAATTAAACCAGCTGTTCTCCAGAAGCCAGGCTCTTTTTTCATGGTCACATTCAATGAGTCAACCTTCTCCTTCAGAGATCTGTCCAATCTTCATTTCAATAATTTCCAAAGGATCCTGAGATTTTGTCTACAACCATATTCTTCTGTTCCATTCTTCGGATTTAATCTAAAATCAACATTCACAGTTTTGATTGTGGTATTTTTCTATATACTTTGGCAAGCAAATATGCAAGCATGAGTAGTTTTTATTTAATATTTAAAACTGGTAACACACATCCTTTAATTGCTAAAACCTGTCACAGAATCAAAGAATATCTTGAGTTGGAAGGGACCTTAAAAGTCATCTAGTTCCAACCCTGCTGCCATGGCCAGGAAAGACACCACCAGACCAGATTGCCCAACACCCCATTCAATAAGGCCTCATCACCCCCTCTACTTCTTCAGAAGCATGTCTTCATAATTACCTCTTCTTTATTTTTACCATCTTGGAAAAAAATAGGAGAAATTCTCCTCTGAACATTTCTTTACCTGCAAGTCTGTACAAACACACTCCTTTGATTGCTGGCTTCTTGGCTTTTTTAAAACTTTGCCAACACTGGCCCTGCACCTTCAGATTAAGTTCAGCATTTCATCTGTTCATCAGCAACAACCAAACACATAAATCACACTCATTTGCAAGGATTATCAAACTGCCTTTGAACTCTGCCAATTACTAACTGAAAGCCACAAGACTCTTCAACTGGAGTTAAGCAAACTACAAATGTGTCTACATATATATCTGCTCTTTCCTGCTTCTCCCAAAGTGAGAAGGATATGCATCACAGTACCCAAAATAATTTAAATTAAATGCCTCTAAATGCCTATATCCTGTCCTAATGGTCACTGCTTGCCAACATTGCCATCAGCTATATTGAGATATTCACTGCTTCTAACTAGTTGAAGAAATAATGAAAGATATAGGGAAAAATATTTTGTTTCCCAGAGCACATTGGGAAGAAGATGCTGTTAAGAAATAGTTAATAAGCGTGAAGAAGAAACCTAAAGTAAGAGCAATTTCAACCAAAGCAGGAGAAATCAGAACTTGACCTTCTAGAAGATGGGTAGATTATGAGTGAAACAACCTCCTCTTACATGATAGAGCATTTCTTCCTTACAGAAGACAGTATTTCCAAAAGGAAGGACAATGGCTGCACTTCCAATCTGCCGATGGCTGCGGAACAGAGATCTCTACTGGACCTATCATGGGAAAAGCTCTAAGAACTCCTAGCTATCAGCCAAAAGGGAAATGCAGGCACTAAAAAATGGTGAACTATTTTGAACTACCATGGATGTTTCCCTAGCTTTATTTCTCAGGTCCCAAGTACAGCTAGGAATTACGTCCATCAAATACCTTTAAGTACTGGAAACCATCCATAGAAACAAGGTGAAATGGAAACTGGAGAAGTTTGTAATACAAAGGAATACAGGGTTCTACCACATGCTTCATTTTGGAATCCCCAAAACTACAACAAATACAGAATCTCTTCTGCTTGAGGAGATAGGTTGAAGGGAAGAACAAAAAGTATCTCACACCTTATGAGACTTTACTAATGCAAAATGGAACAGTATCAAGGAGCTTTACACTCATGTACCCAGTGAGATTTTCCCAGATGTGAATTCTATGTTGCCAATCTAAACAGCCCTATCTGCACTAAATTGCTGTTAACTAGAAGTCATTATCTTCCCAGCACTGAACAGAGCCCTGCCCAAAATGAACAACTGCTATTTAAAAAGGAAGCATACTAGACTACATTGGATAGGAACCAGAAATATCACCTAGGTGCCTCCAGCAACAGCTACAACAGTCATTAGAAATCAGGCAGGTGGCACTTAAAATGAGACATGACAACACAGATTTGGGGCTGCCAGCAGAATTTACCAAGATTCTCAGTTACACAGTCACAACTACCAAGCACTAAAAGCCTCATGCTGCAAAGACTCTCAAGAAATCCTCATCCTCATAATGAATACCAAGAGTTGAGATGGGACTTAGCTACAGGTTTGACCTGGTTCTCTTCCATGCACAGAACAAATACTGCTTTCATTCCATTCATCACTTAAGTGTGGTCTTTCCAGGTCCTGCCTGTTGAGTTTTGCTAAGATTTCCTATAATCTCTAAAAACCTTTTGAAGTTATGAAACCTCCACACTTGAGGGATATCCACTCTTGCTCTTCCATGGTAACACTTTATTCTCCATGCAGTCCCGGTATTGCCATGAATAAAAATCAAAGTACTCTGTAAAGGTAACAAACCGCTTTTTTTGTTGTAATGGAATATTTGAAAACAACAATCCTTTTGTGTATGGAATCAGGCAGGAATGACAAAAGGAAAGTTATATAATCTATCTTGGGAGATAATTTTAATACGAGTATTCTTGAAACCCAAACTCCTCTGTTTATCACATTTCAAAATGAAACAATGCACTTTTTTTTTCTTTTCGTGATTAAAGCTTAAAAACAACTTGCTACAGCTTTTAATATAATTTGCAAACATAGCCCAGTTTTTGGCAATGAAAAATTTTACTGGCACAGAAATCTGCAGCATCAGACCTGAACTTGCACCATGGTTTGACTGCACTTGTTTGTCAAATCTGGTGTTTGTGAAATCTGTGAAAGAAACCTGATTCAAATGATTAATGAGTAGAAAAATCACTAGTGTAAACATATACCACCCAACTAATACTCAAACCCGGGTAAGAATCAATTTATTCTTTGTTCTTATTTGAATAACGCTTTAAGAAAGCAAGAATAGGAGAAAAAACTATTACTTATCAGCATTCCTCCTTTTTTCTATAAATTAGGTATGCCTTCACAACTATGATGAGCTAAGCTACTTTCAGGAAAATCCCAAATCATTTCATTTGCACTGAGTGAAAGTTTGAGGGCTGTCTCAATTTTGGAAGAAACAATGCACGCCAAGTAAAGACCACTCTATGCTGAAATTACTGATATTTTATTAGGTTTAGCCCTGAAGGTCAACAAAAGAATACTTACCTTCTGTTTTGGAAAGAGTTTTGGAATAGAAATCAGTCTGTTGCTATGTGACTGGTTTCCAGGCAGCAGTTCCACTCACTTATTCGGGAAACGACGTGTTCTTCTGTTTCTGCAAATGCTGTTTATATTGAGTAAATCCAAGTATGTTCAACTCAGACAACATACTGTGAACCATTAATGAAAAAATGCATTTGCAAAAACTAGAACTGACCTCTCAACTCCTATTTGGAGAAAAAAGATGCATCATATACATGACAGATTGTTGGCATTACATTTTCTGGCTGTTGACTTGAGAGAATGCCAACTTTCATGAAATATACTTGATCCATTCCATTTATTTTGTGAATAAACATGAACAGCTTCCTCCATTTCCTACCACATTTGAAGGGCTTAGACATATCAAAAGCGACAAGTGTCAGTGGAAATACTACAAAAGAGTGAAATTTTCACCAAATACTGATCAACATCCCTCAAGAACACACCATGGATGCATTAATAAAATCATTTTTCCTTACAAGTTTTTTATGCTATTTTTATTTGGTCCTGTCTATAAAAAAGTGTCTCTGTCAATTTAGCATCTGTTACGACTCACAAGGAAGTTCAGAAAAATGAGAGGTAATTAAAAAATTCAGTACAATATGATGAGATCCATTCAAGCTGAATTCAAACATCATTACTTAAATCAAACTTCATTGCCCTGTTTTCACCAGCTCTGAATTGAACTACCTAAATTGAATCACTCTTATTTGATTATTTCTTCAGATAATAAATAAGTCGCTCAGAAAAAACAAAGCCCCAAATCCACATTTATATCTGTTGAATTTTAAAGAACTTAAAGGAAATTATTTTGCTTTCTAACATAATATCCAGTAAAATAAATTATGAGGCATTCACTTTCATTAGCTTTAGCTTTCCACTTAGGCGAGTCTTTGCTTTGAATAAATGCAGAGAAGACACTTAAAACTGCAAATTGTAAATAAGGGGAAAAAAGTCAGAAATCGTGCATAATAAGAGCCAGCCTGCACATTTGCTGAGAAACTAACAATTATGACAACAAATTCTAACTTCAAAAAAAACCCAAACGTTCTGCAAACTCAATTGCCCTGGAAAGAAAATAAAATACAAGAATTGCAAAGAAAAGGAAAAAGGATTAAGAAGAAACCAGGGACCAGATCTTACAACACAAAGAGCAAAAGGTTAGACAATGAAAGGGGATTTTCTTCATGTGAGAGGATTCAGCCACATCTTTTGCAGTGGGTCAAAGAGGACTGTATCTCCCAGCAACACAGTCCAGTGCCACACACATCCTCATCTTATGTGATAAAGCAGGACTGCTGTGCACCCTTCTGATACAAGCCAAAGCTGTGCATGCTTCCAAGAAATGACCAAACTCACCTACAAAATTATACAAAGAACATTCAAGTCACAAAGTCAATCACTCAAGAATTGTGTAAGACAATTTAATTTACATGTGAAACATAATTCTCTCTTTACCATCTATGGTAGAACTTTAATCTTTTCTTACATAAATGCACACACTTTTTCTATGGATATCAGGCTGTGAAGAAGCCATACTATGTAACTTCTTCCTACTTCATTGCTTGCACAAGTTGAAAGGCCTAATATTAATATGCAACAGAGAAGTAAAAAGAAGGAGGATCTCAGTGCTAAAGCTGTTCACTTCTCTGTGCTGAAGAGCTAGGCTCTACCTCTGCCTCCAAAAAGACCTGGAGAAGTCAGGGATGCAAACTCCTCTGCACATAATGCATGTCCCTGATGGTCTCTGCAGGTGGTTTGAGATCTGGGGATATGACTTGTAGAAGAGCTGGAAGTATAAAGTAACTGACTGATATGCTAAAAAGATCACACGCCAGGAAAAGGGCACTAACAACCAGTGGCCACTTTGGCTATTAAATGCATCTGTGTTTCAACTCCTCTTTCATAAAATGTGGGGGAAAGAAGTGGTATCTTGTTGCCTTCCACTGCACATAAAAAGCAACGTTCACTCATGCAAATCCTGACTGACAGTCACTGGGACAAAACTAAATACTGCGGTTCTGTCACTACAGCAAGTATTGGTAGACCTTCCTGGTTTAATTACACTTTTGATATGGTGTGGGTAAGACTCATTTCTCAGTTTCTCATTTATTAAATAGAAGAGTATCTTTCTTCATAGGGCTTTTATGAGAACGAGCACATGCTTGAGATTATGAGGGACTCTGATACTACGGTGATGCAGGATATACTCAAGCACGGCCAAGTACACACCATGGTAACTACATGAAGAGCTTAAAGTTTTCAGGACAGGAAATTAACCTGCAATTTTACCCACATTTTCCCCATCTATATTTTCCCTTTGATGTGTGTAGTGTTAAAGAATACAGAAGTAATACAGGAAAGTGGAAAAAAATCAAGTAAGGCATGCACTGGACGTTTTCTTCACGCTCACATCTAATACACAATACTCATTAGGATACAATGCCTGTCAGTACGTGTGTGTTGAGCAGACAGACATTAGCAGAATTTGTGAACATATATTAAAGTAGAAGAGATCATGCCTAAATGATCACCCCATCCCAGTTAGGTTGGATCCTTTCTCCTGTCACTGGAAGGATTTGTACAAACTTCTGCTTAATTCTCTCTGAAAATCCCCACAGGCTGCTCGCAGCAAATATTACAATTACACCATTTAGATACACAGAATAAAAATTAAGTATAGCAAACTACTTGCACCTCTTACAAGACCAACTGGGGAATTAAGGGTCTCTTTTCCCAAAAAGTTGAGCTCATACTCAAAAAAAAGAATGCTTTGTCAAGAAAATTACTCTGTATGATATTTTGGCCTCCTCTAGTATCTCCATTAACTCAGTAAGCCTTTTTAAATTAAATACGCAAATTCCCTTTACAGTCATATTCATTTCCACCTTAGGAAGGCAGCACTGGACTGGCACAGTGCTGTGACTGCAGACCCTCACCCACCCAGAACAGCAACTGAACTGCTCCGGGCAGAAGCGGACACTTCTGCAAGACACAGAGAGTTCTTTAACTCTCCACCTCTCCACCAACTCAGTGGCGAAGTTCCTGCCTTCCACCATGAGTTCTGCCTCCTTTGCCCACAGATCTGCTGCCTGCCCGCACTCTGTCGGGCACATGGCTTTGTTTTCCACGCCAGTGCCGGGGCAGGGGACAGGCGTGCCGGCGCGGCGGGCTGAGGGCGGCCTGCGCACCCGGCACCTCGGCGCGGCCGA
>WEIU01002970.1:273434-303783 GCA_013389925.1 Aegithalos caudatus
CGTGCGCTCCTCGGGGAGGAGGTGGACCCTCTCGCCCCCTCAGGGTGCCCGTGGGTGCCTCCACGGCCCCTCAAAGGCGGAGATCTCGGTCGCCGGGCTGCGGGCGGGGCGCCGCACCTCGCTGCGACCACGGTGTCCCCTCGGGAGCGGGACCCTCGCCTATGCCCTGCCGCCTTTCTTCCCATCGGAAGAGCCCGCGGAGACTGGACGGGCAGATCCGTCGCCTCTGAGGGGCTGAGCGTACCCCTTCCCATGCCCCGCAGCAGTGCCGCCGTCGGGGAGTCCGTGGGGCAGCGGCCCCTGCGCCGGACCAAGGGGGCGAGAGCCATCGCGGGGCGGGGAAGGCGAGGAAATAAAACCGCTTTTGCCTTCACTCAGTGTTACCGTCGTGGTACTTTAGCAAGACACATCGCACCTGCGATCTCTCATGTAGCAGCAGTTGCAGAGAAACTCGTTGTCCAAGGACATTACACACTCCCTCCTCCCCGCCCGCTCCCCGGGAATTCATGGGCTGTCACCTCCCAGTAACAACACTTTCCTTTCCTGGAGTAGGAGGTTGGTATATTTGGTTGCTTGCTGCACAGAAAACAAGTTCCAGTTAGAAATGTCTCACGGATCTTCACGGAGAGGAAACAAATCGAGCTAAGTTTGATTACTGAGTTACATTTTGTAACCGACTGAGCAGGTGTAAGGCATAGACTGCTCTTTAAAGACCGGTCTCAAACAGCCCTTCCCGTCTCCTTTGGACATAACAATTCAGTAAGACTGTGCAGCAAAAAACAGCCCAACACGTTGCAGGACCTGGTATTCAGTGGTGTGAACTCTAAACAGGGCTTGGGACAGCTAAGAATAAAATACATCTACTAGACAGGCTGTTAGGCACAGAGAGATGTTCCCAAGAGATAAGGCTGTTGTTTAACTACAGAATGAAGGCCTTTAGATAATTTCATTTTATTTTTAGAAAATTAATGCCCTCAGGGAAAAATTACAGATAATTGCTAATAAAGTGGAAATAGATTTAAACGCCATCTGTGAACTCATGAAATTTTCCTTTTGTGCACAGGATGGGCTCTCACCTCTCCCAAATGCAGGCAGGGCATTTGCCATACCCGATTCTAGGACTTCCAACTTCCACATTTTCTGCACTGATCCAGACCAGTTTTGGAGATTGATTTGAGCTGTTTTTAAAGAGACCAAAGATGTTTGGGACAGGATTGGAATTAGTCTTCCACTGTGGAAATTAATTAATTGCCATGTTAGGTGGATGGAGGTCTGAACAGTCCAGGGAACCGTCAACAACCCTTCCCTAAAGGAAGAAGTTTGTAGGGTAGGAACAGGAGGTGGCAGGTCCAGAACCAAGGCTGGATATTGGCTTCCAGGAGTGAGTTTGGGATACAGTCTGAGAAGATGCTAAAATTTTGTAGCAGTCTGAGTAACCAACAACTGCAGCTACAACAGTGGGAAAAGGTGTTGGCATCACCTGCTAGTTACTTGCAGAAACTGGAGATTAATTGTTAGGTGCACTGGGGCATTGCTGCAATTGTCCCTGTGCAAGGAGTGGAGAGCCAGGCTCCCATTCAGCTGCAGATCTGATTTCAAGGGAAGCATCATGTCTTTGCTGGATCTTACTGACAAATTATTTTAAAACTTAGGATGTAGAGGCATGCCTCAGAAACACCACCACCTAAAACATGATATTAATGATGGTAAGCCTGTTGCCAACATTTAAGGAAAAAAAAAATTGAGTACATAAGGACACAAGAGATTTTGAAATACATCATGGTACATTCTTTTTGATGTTCTAATTATTACCTAAAACCTAGATCAATCCTGTTTTCACTTGGGCAGCACCAATAAGTAGACATTGAATCTGGAAGCTCCTTTCACTAGGGAGCTTGTTTCTTCCAGAGCCTGTCAACAGTCAAGGAAAAGAAATGGCCTCATGGTGTTACTCTGAATCAGTCTAGACAGCTTTTGAGGAAGGCTACATTATCCAAAAACTGTCAAGGATATAGTGGACTGTACTTCCAAAGCAAGAAGCCCATTTTTGTGGGACAAAATCTCACCAATAAGCTGGTGGCACACAGCTGTCACTTCAGCTGTCACTTTACCTGCATGTCTGCAGATTAAAACCTTACTCTTTTGTCTGTGTGTGTGTGTGTGTGTGTGTGTGTGTGTGTGTGTGTGTGTGTAAATGATAGAAAATGTGGCATGGCCTCCAGTTCCATGTATTCTTTTTGTTTTTTTTTCTTAGCTTGTTTTCATGTCTTAGGACGGCACAATTACCAACTGCTCTGAGCCAATTTTTTTTTCCTAGCAGACAGCCTAACAAATTCTGTGCAATATTAACCATGCAGAAAGGTCAGCCAAGCACTTGCAGACATCCAGGTCTCCCTCATTGCTCCTTGAGTTCAAAGTGTGGCTCCATTGTGTCCATGCTGCTGAGCAAGCACACTTTCAATTGTGCCCCAGGTAAACAGATCAGGATTTAACTTTCAGCCTCTTTGTATTGGTGATTACTGAACATTCATCTTTTGAGAATATGTATAATGTATAGTCGTGTGTCATTATAATCTTCCTTCAGGCTGTGCTGAGATTTTCTTTGCTAGGTATAGAGTCAGTGCATGCAATCAAAATCCACAGTGTTCTGAGTGAGCACTGCCGTTTATATCCCAAAGGGGCTGAATCTACTGGGATAGTTAATTTTAGGTAAAATAACTCTATTACTGCTTTAGATTCATTTAACAGCTTCCCCTGAGGTAATATCATGCTTCAATGCAGCAAACCCCTTTATTATTTTAAGATCTCCAGAGAAGAGCTAGAAGCCGTGTACCAGGAGCGTCTGTGGCGGAACAAGTGATCTCAGTGCCTAAAACCACCACCTCTTGTTTGAATGCTCCTTCTCTGTTCACAGACATACTTCCAAATGCATACAGCCATACAACCAATTGAAAATAGCCTTGTGTAAGAGATTTGCAGTCTTAGCATTTCATCTCAAGACACAAAAGTATTTGCTAACACTTGGAAAAAGTGCTTTAAAAAATCACCACCTGATTTAGACTTGAGTGTTTTCTCTGCTTCTGCCATCGCTGCATAACAGTACTACTTTATTCTGTCCGTTAAATGCAAACTCCTAAGCTATCAAATTTTACTTCCACTTCCTCATCAATAGCTGTTTCCAGTGGAAAGATGTCCAACAGCATTCTAGATTTACCTTCTTTGTCCCTGCCCACAGACTACAAGGCAAATGAGCTCTTTCTCTTGCAGGTCCAGTTTTCTTGAAAAAATGCAGACTTCCATACCTGTTCCTTCTTTCTCACATGACCACACTACTTAAATGCATGTACTGTGCATTCATAATTACCTTAGGGACAGCTAGTGACTGATTGTATTGAAATTAGAGACAGGGTATTGTCAGGTTCAAAATAAACCTGCTGATGCAATAAATGCAGTGCTGTCAAATGCTTGGGAAGATGTTGAAGGCTCCTCTCTCTTATCTGTAACTACCCAGTCACTCTCAACTCCACTTTTTTCCAAAGCCTTATTCTGAATCATGGGCACTCTTGTTTGTAGATGATCTCCCTGTCTTCAAAAGTGCCTTCTGAATGGGTGAAGTAAGAGATGGGAAAGACACAAGGGAGAAGAAGTTTTTCCTAAGAAGAAGAGTAGAAGAAGAGTAATGAAGATAGTGTAATGAAGAGGTGGATACAGCCTCACTCCTCCAGTCCTGGGCAGGAGACATGCATTTGTCTGGTAAAAGGAGTTCAGAGCTGAGGGAGAAGAGAAAGGAGAGTGCCCCTGCTGACTCCAGCCATGCAGCTCATGAGTCACAGGCTTCAGTTGGTTTTTAGACAGGAGTGGAACCCTGAGTGCAGTGGCTGAAGAAATAGACTCATTTCCATAGGGTCTGCTGAGCCTGTAGGAATAAGTGGCAATGGGTGTCCAGGGAAATTACAGGCCAAACAAGGAGTTGCCTAATGAGTTTTGGCTCTTTTAGGGTAGAAAATCCTTGAAAGCAGAGTGACTGCATCACTCACAAGGATGAAATAGATTTAGCAATTTAGATGAGGGATCTGGAGGGACTGGATCTCAACCCTGAGAGCTAAGAGCTGCACACCTGTGAAAATTTTGGTCTGTGGTCTCTGATGCAACATAAAAAGGACCAGAAAGATAATTTAATTCTTCTCACTGCTGCTTTAATTTCTGTTTGTGATACACTGTTATCATTTTTGAACCAATTTAATTCAGTCTCCACAGAATGGCTAAAAAACTTGAATCCTGTGCCTTAGTCTAGAGCTGACAGCACTCTGGAGACATGTATGGTGACTTTTCCTATACAGTCATCCTATCTCTTCAGTTCAGGCACAGCTGAAGCATTTCCCTTCACTCTTCAAATTCCCAGTATTTTAAAACTTCTGCCAGAATGCTGCATCTTCTATGAAAAGAAAGATCCACAGGGATTTAAATGAAGAAGTAAAAAGCACTACTATTCAAAAATTAAAATGCAATGCTGAGTTTTACGTACATGAAAGTTGAAATATTTATGCATTAAATTCAATGAGGGAAGAATACGTTGCAAAATTGTTCCTAGCATCATACCTTCAGATCACTTTCTATAGGTAAATTCGTAAGAATTACTCCTGTACTTGCTAAGTCTGTATTTCAATAAGCACTTGAATGACAATGCAGTGCAGATACTTATTTCTTGGTAATTTCAGCTCATGAAAATATTGGTCTCATTTCCTACATGGCAAAGACTTGCTCACAAAGAAATAGGATTGCTTTTAAAAAGTACTGTGGTATGTTAATTCTTTGTAAGATTTTTCTGCCTAAATGACTCTTTTGCAGTTAAGAGTTATATCACATTAAACTGAACTGAAATGAAACTTTGTAAACTAGTAATTTAAAATATTTGCACTAAGCTGCTGCATCACTAAATGTACAGGCAACTCTGGCTGCAAATGCATAAACATTTTTCAGGGCTACAGTTATATGATGTTCTTTAATAAACACAACTATTATGTTACACAAAATCAATTTCCACTGAAGAGCAAAAACTTAGTCTCAGTTCCATGTGAAGTGTGTAGTACTGAAATGTGCTTTATAGTCAACTGAGAAGTCATTTAGTATTTTAGTGCTGCTGTGTACTAACATAAATGTACTTGGGAGCCGTTTTCAGTTACTCTACCAAGGGTTTACTCCTGGGTTTCCAAGATCGGCTCAAAACCACCAGGAAGTCAAGACATTTATTACCAAAACAGTAAGTATGCACAGTTACACAGAGTCTGTCTCTGCAAATGTGGTTCAGGAATTGAACCAGATTAGGCCAACCAAGGCAGAGCATGCTCCATCAGTCCAGACTTGAAAAATAGACCCTTCTAATAAAAGAAAAAAACCCAAAACCCTTGACAATTATTGCAACAAATTTCACCTCTGAGATATTAAAGCATAGATGCATGGCCAGTAGCCATTTTGCATTAAGCATTTCTTCACAGCTGCTACCTAATGCACTGCTTCAATAACTGAAGGTCTGATAATTTCCATAGTAAGTAGGTTTGCAGCAATGAAATTTAAAGTTTTTACCTTACTTTGCAGCCAAGAAATGAGAAGTTTGTGGTCAGTTCACCACACATTGTCTCTGCTGATCCTTCCTCCTGAGGGAGAGAACTCCTCTCGCAGTTGTCCTAATCCAGCGTGGGGTCCTGCCCATAGGAGGCAGTCCTTCATGCACTTCTCCAACATGAATCGTTCCCATCAGCTGTAGTGATGCATGAATTGCTCCAACGTGAGTCCCTTCTATGGGATACAATCCTTCAGGAACATTCCTCCACCATGGGTCTCCTGTGGGGTCCTGCCAGGAAACTTGCTCTGGATGTGCTCCTCCATGGGTTGCAGGTGGATCTCTGCTTCCCTGTGGACCTCCATGGGCTGCAGAGGCACAGTTAGCCTTCCACATGGTCTTCACCACAGGCTGCTGGGGAATTTCAGTTCTGGTGCCTGGAGAACATCCTCCTTCTCCACTGACCCTGGTGTCTGCAGGGCTGTTCCTCTCATATATTCCTCTCACAAATTCTTACTCTGCTCTCCAGCTGCAGTTGCTCCTCCACGGTAACTTTTCTCCTTAAATCTGTTATCCCAGGAACTCTACATCCATCACTGATTGGCATGGCTTGGCCAGTGCCAGGTCCATCTTGGAGCCATCTGCATTTGCTCTGTTGAACATGTGGGAAGCTTCTGGTAGTTTTCATGGAAACCACCCCTGATACCAAAACTTTGCCACAAAAACCCAACTTCGGTAATTCCATGTTAATATCCTGGGGACCTCAGGGATTTCAAAAGATGCCTGTGTTCATGTAACTGAATCGAGCCTTTGACAGTTCAAGGCAATCTGAGCAATGTAATATGTGCAGTCTAAGGTAAGCACCAAGGAGATTCACCTGCCCAATGTATGCCTGATCCCATCTCCAGCAGCCAGCCCATGGTGTCTGGCACTTGCACATCAGAGTTGCCAATATTGCACAGAGGGCTCGTTTCATCTGCCTGGCTATGGTTGAAATGACTTCTGGCTAGGTATCCCACCTGTCTTCCACTTAATATTCCAAAACATTACAAATCACATGTAGATATATGTCCATCAGCTCTGGGTAGATGATATGGTGGCTCTATGGCATGACACAATGGTTTTTGAACACCAGGTACCCTCCTGTGGTCAACCAAACGTGGGAGACCCATGTCCAGCCGTAATGGCCCTTGCAAGTCAAGCAGAATATCCTCATACATTCAGAATGGTACCCAGTGTCATGTGTAAAGATGGGAGCCTTGGCCATTGTGGTTGTTTGCCTCTCCAGTTACACAATCTGCTATTATCAGATTTCTGTAAGTTCTGCATCATCCAGCTCTTTTTGAAGGCATGTGGGTGTCTGAATCTCAAACACTGTCTCTTTTCCAGTATTTTGAGGGAATTTCTTATCTTAACACCATTAATAATATTCCTATACATCATACATCTACTTCTATCATTAATATATGGATTGCTTTAGCCTCATCTGAAATCCAAGGAGGTCTATTTTTTTGAGCAGTGAGATGTCCATCTATTCCTTAGAGTGAAAGTAGACAAAGGGGAACATTTAACAGCGTCAGGATCTTAATACTTCTTCCTGAGCAGGAGCCAGTCTATTTAGGTTATTGTCCCCCTTAAGTGATGGACTTACAACTCCTTTAGACCAAACCATCAAGGGCAACACAGGAAGCCGTGTGTGCTACCACTGCCTTCAGTTCTCCGAGATCAAGTGTTTGTGAGACTATTTCAAATATTCTCAGGGTCAGTGATTAGATTTCTACCAGCCTCTCTGATTCACCCCTACAGCACATATCTGCTTCAAATCAGAGAAGGATGAACAATCTAATAAGGAGGGATGAGGTATGCCACAATTATAATGTGGGTAGCTGAAGGCACGAGTAACAAAATTGCCACTCTGATGAAGTAACACACGTTGGCACATCAGTGTTTCAATCCTCCTCATCTATCAGGCAACTTCAGAAAATATTAGCATCTGAGGGATTCTAAAGAAAAAAGTGTTTGTTATTCCTGCTCCTTTTCTGTTAGGAAAATCCCAAATTGTGGCTGAAGAAGGTACTGATTAAGCTTTGATATATGTATATTTGAACTATATGTAAGGAAGTTAAGCAAGCTTATCATCTATAATTGTTGGGCCACTAGGAAGGTTATCTAGTGTTTGGAGCTGCATCTAAAGCAAGAATTTTCCAAGTGTAAATCTTTGATTTACAATGTTCTTTTGCATGTGCACACAATGTAACCCATACAAAAATTCAGCTTGAAAAATATGGTTTGCAGCCCCTCTAACTATGTTCAAATGCATTCATTGCTGGAAGAATGTACCCCCTTAGCAGTATTCCTCATCTAAACCATTCTTTGTTTTTAAATTTAAAAAAAAAAAAAAAAAAAAAAAAAAAAATCCGTCTAGAAAAAAAATCATTTATATAGACACACTGAGGCAGTCCACCCATAGAGAAACCCCTGCTGTTGTGAAACATGCTTCATAGGAGGCAGCAGTGAGTTTTAAATTTATCAGATTTTTTTAAATGTACTACAGTTAGGCATCATCAAGCAATTCCTTCTTTGGACTGAAATAGGTAAAGGACTCTTTGCAAGGAAAGTAGGGGAGAAAGTATTTTCCAGACCCATTTCTCTGTTAGGTACCAAGGGTAGCTATTGAGTTAGCTACAGTTTTTGGGGCATGCTGTCAGATCAGGTGTCATTTGGGCAATTTATAGTCACAAAGGCTGATATGGCACTTTTCTGTGTGAATTATGCAGCTTAGTCATAGATACAAAGAAAAGTTAATTTGGTCCTTTTTTATTAACAGCATTTAAGCTCCTCTAGGCCTGGCTTTCAGCTGACAAACAAGTTCACTGAAAGGAAGGTTTCTTTGTCCATTTTGCTTTATTATTTCTATCTTCAGTTCAAATTGGTTTTTAACTTAAAAAGCTGGAAAATTTGAGGAAAGGGATCTACTAAATACATCCACTTATTTTTGTGCCTATTTTTCATTGCCGCCCAAGCGTCCTTCTTGTGTATACAAGGGCTTTTCTGGATGTTCCCTTACAGTGTATGCACTGTGAGGGAAGAGCATCAATGCCTGCAGTGTCCAAGGCTTGTCTTAGCATGTTTGCTATTATTATTTCAGCAGGCCAGCAGCAGCTTCCCAAGGATCACAAATGAAAGACAGAGAATGTGATTTTTCAAAGTGAGGCAGGTGTCTCCAAAAAAAGCTCAGCAAAATTTCATGCCATGGGGAGAGCATGCTTCCCAAAGCTACAGGCATCCTCCAGATCCATCTCACAGATGTCAATGCAGTCAGCACTGGAAGACCTCGAGGTCAGTGGATTTGGTCTCCTGAGACAGCAGTGCTACTCTTGCCTCTTAAAAATTCTGTCAGGCTTGGTTGGTGGCAAGGGATCCGCCTGGTTTTGTGTCTCCAAGCCATACCCTTACACACTCATGATCTGCCTGGTGAGATATTTCATGTTTGCCTGTATCAGTGTGTTCACATGGCCCTCTGTAGCTGCCTAGGACTAACCCAATGTGTTTTGATTTCTAACTCCTGTTTTGCAGTGCTCAAAAAAGATCAGGTGTCTCATTTCACACATATCATGGCTCAGCTGCATCCTGTGCTGTTCCCATTCTCCACCTAAGTCCCAGACCATACCATATATAATAACTTCTCCTACTCCTACCACGAAAGGAGCATTCAAGAAACACTTCACAGCAGCATCTTTCCCATACTTTCACACTACTGTTTTAGCTTAGGTTAAAGATTTCCATTTTATCCTCAAACTGCTCTACAGGCTTTCTTTGGCCAGCGCTGTGTTGGACCTATATTTGAGCAGTATTAAATGGGGCTGCAGAGTGAACTCTCTCAACAGCAATTATCAGCTAAATACCCATGAGGAGGTGGCCACTCCTTAAATAAGAACTAAGAAGGCTCTTAACTGTAAAATATATGTAACCCTGAAGGGCTGCCTTTCTTTGAGTGTCAGCTTCACCTACACCATGATATAAGGGAGATGATCTTTAAGGTACCTTCCAGTCCAAACCACTCTATGATTTTATAATGTTAAGGTAGTATAAAAAGAATGAAGCCTTTTAGCAAAATCTCTTTAATTTTCAATGCAATAGTAATATTAGTAAAACTTCTACTGTGGGCATAACTATGTAGTTTCTGCCTCTTCTAAAACTGGACTTATGTTCACCAACAGAAGCATCTTTATGTTTTTAAACAGGGGGCATGGATGCATGAGAAGGTCTCTGGTTGGGGACAAGTGCCATCTGATCTGCAGTAAGTCTGTCCAAGTGTGTTTGGTTCATGCAACTGTGGAGTTGCCATGACTTAAATGAAAGGCTTCCCCTTCCTTTCTCCTCCTCCAGATGCTTGACTCCAGTAGACAGTACTGCAGCTACTCCAGGGACCAGGGAGGTCACACAGAGGGGCTTGTGGAGAAAATTCCTAGCCCCAAAGTCTGGGACTTGCACTCAACAGGGAGACGACAAGGGAGAAGCTCTTCAATTGTACATCTACAGCAAATCCTTCCCTCTCAGCACCCAGACCTTCTGCTTCAGCAGAGCAGCCTGCTTCTTTCAATCATAAGCAATAAAAATTATGTGACTGATAATCCAACACACATATGAGTCCTTCCTCATATACCTCTTTCTCCAGTAACCTCTCCCTTGATGCCCTCAAACGTAGCCAGGGAGGGACATGGAGGACAGGGGCAACACACAACACATAAGCAGGAGACAAACATATTTTTGCACAGGATTTTAATTTCTATTCCTATTTGGACATGGGAAATGTTTTGGTCACCCACAGGCCCACTATTTGAGTAAAGTAATCCAGCAGCCTTATAGAGCATGAAACAAGGGTGGTCCTTCCAGAGCTATGCTGTTCTAAACTAGCCTAAAGGTCCAGTGGTACTGGTAAATAGAACTTTGGTGTGCATGTACACTCATTCCATTCCCTAATCTGTTTAATTGCTGTTCTGTCTCTGCTTTTGTACAACTTTCTGCAAGACAAATCTGCTACAACAGGGAGCAGCCATAACCACTGCAGACCTGAGCCAAATGGTGCTGCTTAGCCCTAGGCACAGGAATCAGTCTCTTTTATTCACTTTTCTTCAGCAGCAGGAAAATAGCTAAAAGTGCAATAAGCCCGTTCTGTTTGGTACAAGGATTTTGGCTTTTTTTTAAATCTACACATGCAGCAAAATATCTCCATAGCTTGTCTAGCCTACTTCCGTACCAGCTCCTAGTCAGAGGACACATCTGTATATACACAAAATTCTATGCAGATTTCTGAAAATTGGTATAAACATCTATGTAAGTCCTTACAAACTTTTCTTTCCAGCTTTTAACTGGCATTTGTACTTTGTTTTACGAGTTGAAATGGTGTCAGGTTGCATCAGAGGAGGTTTAGATTGGATATTAGGAAAAATTTCTTTACCAAAAGGGTAGTTAAGCACTGGAACAGGCTGCCCAGGGAAATGGTTGAGTCACCATCCCTGGAGCTATTCAGAAAACCTGTAGATGTGGCACTGAGAGATATGGCTTAGTGATGGACTTGGCAGTGCTGGTTAATGGCTGGACTCAAGGTTCTTAAAGATCTTTACCAAACTAAATAGTTCTGTTTCTATGTTCATACTGCTGCCTAAGGGATAACACCCCACACATAGACCTACCATTGTTATTGCTGTGATGTGAAACCCTTTATTCATCTCTCTTCCATTCCAAGATACTTTGTGTGATGCCAACCTGCACAGAGTGACTGAATTTCCCAAATTCAGAAACATAAAGGAGGAAAACCTTGGGTGCTTCTTGTCAAGTGGGATAGGATTGGTCTAGGAGACTCATGGTTCCCAGAACTGCAAGGGAAGGAAGGTATAAGAAAAGTTATTATCAGGCCAGCTGGGCAACTGCACATTGTTTATTCTATGAACTGTTTGCTAGTGGGCTCAGGAGTGTAAACAAGAGCTCTGATTCACATATGTTAAAAGAAGGAGAAAAATTTATAGCAGTTAATGTATTTTATATTCATGATCTAAATGAATAGTGTAGTGTAGTTACCTTGTCTCAGACAAGTTTACAAACATTCCTAATCTTCTCACTTCTGAGAAAGTTACATGAACATCAACTAGATAGGGAAGAAATTCAGTGTGTACACACATGCATGACACATTTCTAAACACTGGTGATAAAACTGGTGCTAAATGGTGGTAACTTTAGATCACGACTATACAGCAGAGCATTGCTTTTTTTTATTCCCATGCCTTAGATTTACAAAGTTTACCTACCTTTCTCACAAAAAAGAATTTGTTTTTAAGCCCCCAAAACTTGACAGTACTTGAGCTTCTAGCATGCAGCATACTGTCTGTCATTAATATTACTTAATTGCTTCTTTAAAATCCCTAACCTATGAAGTTTTTCTTGGCACTCAGGGGGAAGAAGGGAAAGTGAAGATGTCATCAATGTGAATGTGAAAGCTTTGGATGAAAGGCACTACAATACTACAAGTTGTTGCAATTGTTGTCAGTAGCTTCCAAAAGAGATTTGTCTCCAGAACTAAAGACCCTAATGATGCTACAGAAAGGATCTCATTAAATATCCAGGCTCAGAAGACCACTTCAAAAACAAGTCAGATGGATGAGGCACAGTATTCTTTAAATGGCTGTTGAAAATTTTTGAGGATTAGCCTTCCTTGCTGGTAAAGGTATATTAAACCCCAAGTTATTATTAAGGTGATTTTGTCTTAGGGAATTTGGCATCGAAATGGAATTCTATAGGATATGTTGGGAATTTTCCGACAGAAACGTTTTTTGGTTGGAAAATGCAGCTTTATCAAAACCATGGGTTTTTAATGGAAATGTTCATGCCAGCTTTGGTACAGATGGGATTTTCATATCAAAAAATCAAAGAAGTAAAGAAGCCTAAGTCATAACAGCCTTCTAGCTTGGCTCATTTATCTGACTGTGGGAAAGACTGAGATTTCTGGATGTGTATGACTCTGCCTGAAGACCTGAAGATCTGTTTTCTATCCTCAAGAAAACTACTCCTTTCACCCAGATGTGCTGGGATGAGTTGTTTTTCATCTAGAAGCAAGAGAGTGAGAAAATGAGGTTTGCTTTGCAGCCCAGTGGTCATGACTCACATGTGCAGTGTCATTGCCAGAGATGCAATGGGATGATAGCACCAACAAGAAAAGAAACCAAAGGGCATTCATGTCTCTGGTCAGATAATAGCAGATAAGATTCAGTGATCTGCCTTCTCCCGTTTTAGTTCCAATTGCATCTTGTGACTGCAGCCAGACACAGTATGCATGGAAAATACACTTGGCAGCAGGCACCCTCAGGACATGGTATTCCAATGATATAAAGGAATACAAATGGAGAAGAGACTCAAGAAGGGAAAAGTATTTCATCTTTCCAAGGGAGTGGCTGATTCTGAAAGCATAGATACATTCTGGAGAAACACTCTGTAAAAATAAGAGGCTTTTGCCTCCACTTATCTTATCTCTTGACAGGAGTTCAGCCATTTCAGATTTTCTCCAGGTATCTAGAACTGCTAAGTAAGCATGCCATTGCAATAAAAGAACATGCTGTAGCAAGATAATAAATGTGACTTGCTTAACAACTGTGTTATCTCATATGGCCAGGCACAAGAGTAGATAGCTTAATCTAAGTATACATGTGCCTTATGCAAAGGGTATAACGAACTGTAAGTCACACACTTTGAATTGTCATCTATTAATTTACAATGTAGCCACCCCCCTTGAAAAATACGTATAGACAGAAATTAAATATGAAAATCGGCATGGAATTTACTACAAAAAATGAAGCCTCATATCAAGTGGAGAAGGGTCACCCACACTTTCTCTCTGTGCTGCAAAAATACCTTTTGCAAGTAAATTGCCATGAATGGACTTCTGCCAATTTAATGCTTCGTTCCCCATTACAAGCTGTCATGACAGGTGTGATTTTTGTACCTTGTCTTGTGGGAACACCTGACCTTCACATTAATGTCTTCACACTGATAATAGCTGAAAGCCCTTCCCCACTGCAATACTTAAAATTCTTTTGTCTGCTTGGTTTCTCTCTGATTAATGTAGAAAGTCCAGAGTTCATTTTGAAGCAAAACAAGAACACTTTTCAAATATTTCCAATCCAGCTTTCATTTCCTTATACTTGAAAGTTGTTCCCAACACACTATGTTGTTTGTACCAGATATAGCTATAGATAATGATGTTAATCTTCTTTCTGGTCATATTTTATATTTAAAATCCAATTGCAAATGGCTTTAAGTAGATTAGAATTATTACTTTAGATTATAAAATTCTATGATGAGGCCTGATAGGTCGCTTTGAAAATATTGTTTGCTGTCTCCCAGAATACAATATACTGATTTTCTGTAGCTATGTAACACGTTTATAATATTCATTAAGCATTAAATAGCTTCTTATAAATTTATTTTTATTCTTTATACTAAGCCTCTAAGACTCAATGTAAAGAATAATATTTCTCTATTCTTTACCGTCCCCTTTTATCAAACAGACATCACTTCTGATTATTTTTAACTGGTGCATCTCCTATATGACTGAAATTCATACCACCAATTTAAAACACAGATTATGGATTTTTGATTCCCACTTAGAGGAAGGAGTTGAATGATACACAAATCTGGAACTGAGCCTTGGCCCAGGAGTGTACTTGACCCCAGAGACTTCATCACTAATGCAAACTCACCAACTAATTACAGTCAGAGTGGCAGGAGATCATGGTAGGTGAAGCCAGTTGGTTTTTAGCTGCTGGGGCTGGAGCATGGGGGACTGCTGTTGTTTTTTGACACCACTTGTGCCTTATCTTATGTTTATAAGGTGTAGGTGACCTCTTAGGTGACATCCAGTTCAAACTGGGATTTCATCTCCAGTGTCATTTGCTAGATGGAATGAACTGGATCCAAATCTCAAGTTCAGTTCACCTGCTGGTCCTGTACAGGTGTCCCATAATGTCCTGCTCAGCATATTGGTGTGGGATGTGTCCAGCAACAACTTGGACACTTCTGGTTCTCTGCTGAACAATGACTACAATGGTAGTCTAAGGTACTGTTCTAATTACTGGAATGAGAATATCAATTTCATTACTGTCTGGGGATTAATCACTGCTGATTGAAATCCCTGTTTTAAAAGGAAAACAAGATTTTTCTTCTTAGAGGGGTTATGAATCCTATGTTTGCTTCTCTTTATATTCTAAGAGTTCCAATGCAATGTTTCACCAAGAGGAAGCAGTTGGGATTTTATGTGATCTCATTTGCATGCACAGTGTGGCTTGCCTTGTAAGAATATATTTGACTTGCTTTTTTCCTTTGTTAATGTTTTACATAGTAGAAATGATGGCTTATAAAAAGATTGAGGGTTTGTACTGCAGTCTTCAATGTGGACAATCTGAGAAACATACTCCTAAAGCTTCTTTTTTCATCCTTCAAAAATTGTTTTGGTTTTTTTATGTCAGCATGTCTAGAAGAGTCATGTAACTACCATTGAATGGCACAATTGGGGGAAATATACTCTCCAGATGCAATAAAAGTTACTGTATTTTATTTCCTATTTTCTGGGGAGGAAATGACTGCTAAAAGTCTCCTACGATTTTGGAAGAAATAATAAAAAAAAAGAAGATAAATTAGTTTCTGCAAATTACACATGTTTACAGCACTCCTTTTAATAAAAATATGCCATTTTCAGAAGAAGTAAAAGAGGGATTTTCTAACTGCCATGTTCTCCTTTAATTAGATTTAATCAAATATTTTGTAGCACATTGAATGTGTACATATGGATGTTCAATAAAATTCTTATTACTCTCCTCTCTCTTGAAGGTACGTATAAACACAGAATGACAGACTACATTTCACCAAATTTATTATATTTTAAAATTAGAGGCATATTTCAGTTCAGTCATGATAAAAAGCTCAGTTTTGCTTCCATGTAACTGTTTGGAAAACTTGGATACAGCTGTAAGAATTTAGAGGAATTCTCAAACTTTTAGTTTGGTTAACTCTACAACGTGTACTAGTGATAGCAACAGAAAAAACTTCCTGTGTGCTAAAACTAGACCTAACGAGCTAATTTAATTATTAAATAACTTAGAATACATTGAAATACATTTGAATTCTTTGATTAAATATTCTGGTGCTTTCTAGAAATGTGCCTTGAAATCCATGATAATTGCTAGTCTTTCAAAATGCTGAAATATATTTTAGAAGATACTTTATCTGAAATAATATTTTCTCTTTTGGCCAGCCTCTCTGTTAATTACTTGGACTGTATAAAGAGAAAGAGATTTACCTTGGATCCATGATAACTCCTGAAAATCTAGACTCTGTGTGGTACATACCACCTTTATGAGGATCTATAAAGCTCTTCTCTTACATTTCACAAATTCAAAAGTCATCCTGTAGTACCAAATAGGTATTAGATCCCTTGAAAAGAGGTGTTTGAAAATCTTGTAAATGCAAGCCCTTCCCCCACCCTCAAGCATTCATTTAATATACTTCTAAGGCATAGATTTTCAAGGTATTGTTCTCCATCTGTATTTGAAGAATTAATCAACAGCTTTAGATGGATTCCCTTTTCTTTGAATCATCAAGGAGAAAGTGTTTAAGGCCAGCTGTCAAATCCATTTTTCTTTTACTTAGGCTGGATAAAGAGAGCTTGTGATTTTCTTGCTGGCCTTGCACAAAAGTGAATCTGCATATGAACACACTGAGGTCTTGGAAGATTTAGGTTCTGATTTCTGCAGACTAGGAAATGCAAGAGGCATTTTGAGAGTTGTTGAATTTTTAGCTTGACAATCTGTTGTTGAATGAGTTCCCCTAAAGCTGTTTAAAGGCAAGCCCCAGAAGAAAATGTCTTGGTATTAACATGCATCCATTTTTTAAAGCACTACTAAAGCAGTACAAAAGATACTATGTGTCATGCAATTTCTTTTCAAGCTGGGATATATTTATAAGAAAATTATGTCATGTGTGGCATGGATATGCAATCATTTTCATGTTTTCCACATGTCCTTGTCATCTTCTGGCCAGTAGAGAGGTCCTGACAACCACCCAGGTCTCTGGTTACTATTTCCCACATGCCGAAGTTTCCAGCCTTATGTCATTAATCCAGCCCCAAATCAGGGAAAGGCTGTGGTAGAGTTGGGAAGGCTCTTGGTGGTACATGTGCTCCCTGAAGTCCATCCTCTTGCCAAAAGGTAGGATCATATTATCTATAAGCTCGAGTCCTAATATCAGCTTGTCCTACCTATTTTTAAAAACAACCAATAATAGTGACTCCATAACTTCACAGCTAGTGTTACTTATCAGTGTTTACTACTCTTATCTTTAAGATATTCATCAAGAGCTAATACAGTAAACTCCTTTGATTCTGTTTAACTCCATTACTTTTGTGTTATCTTTTCCATTTTCTTCACTATTGATTTAAANAAAGCAACCAAAAACCAATCATTGAATCTTTTTGTAATTACAAATTCAGGAACAGCTTTATACCAGCCAAGTTCTCTAAAGTGCCAAGTGGAGCAGGGGGACTATTTTAACTGGCCTATATTTAAGACTCCTATTTATACATTCCCGTATGATGATTGCCTTTTTTGCACAATGCTGATTCATGCTCTTCTCGTCCCCTGTGATTCTCAGAACTCTTTCTGCAGAGCTGCTGCCAAATCATTCATCTCCCTTCCTGCACATGTTCCCAGCCAAATGTGCCTGCCTCTGTTGAACTGAATTGGCATAGAAGGGAAAGGTCAGGTGGCTGCCACATGGTTGTCAGGACCACTCTGAAACCTGAGCCACTTCACTGGTAGCCTTGCAGTCTCTCCAAGCTTGATATCGTCTGGAAAATTAAAAACGCAGTTTCCACTCAATTGCTCCATTGATTAGAGTGTCAGTTGCTGGGCAGCCCTTCTGCAGAGCAGCAGTCAATACCTCCTCTTCCTTTGGCAGGGAAAAGCTGATCATGACTTTGAGAATAAAATTTTCCAAACACTTTTGCACCTATTTCACAGATGTTTCATCTAGACCATTTTCCCAACTTTGCTTGAAGGAACGTGAGTCTGTGTCAAATATTCTGTGCACACAAGACATATAATAGCCACTGCTTCTCCCCTAGGTATAAGGATTGTTTCCCTAGCTCCAAATGGTTTTTACTTTTCTTTCACTTTTGAACAGCCAGCATATCACCAGACTGAGAAAAGGAAATTAAAGTAAATAGGGAAAATCTTTGCTTCAATCAGTATATTGCCCCCAACATCTAAGTAATGTGTTTAAGAATACCATGCAAAGCCTAAGGTGACAATTCACTACCCTTATCCAGAGGTGTGCAATAATTCATTGCTTACTACAGAGAAATTTGGGGAAATACTGTGCATAAACTCCTGGAGATGTGACACTTATCAGCAGGCTGAGCTGGTGGGGTGTACTTCACAGGAAGAAAAAAAAAAACCCAAAACCTGAGTAACTGTGTCCAGCTAACAGGTAATAGCTGCTGGAAACTATGAAAAACAGGTCATGTTACAGCACCAGGAGACCCAAGAATACCAAAGGAGAAAAAAGTCCAGTTGCCTGGGCTCCAACAGAGTGTCCAGAAAACTTCCTATCTTGTGGGAGCTCTCTGCTGTATTTGGCATTGCCACAACTGGTCCTGGAATATCCAGCTACAGACTGGTGTGTGAAGTCCAAGAAGGAAGCTGATGGCAAAAAGCTCCCAAAAATCAAAATGATGAGAAGACAAGAAAACTCTGTGAAAACTCAAGCATTTCAGACCACACACCTGAAAAAAAGAGTGGTTATAAGGTGTTTGGATCATAGAACTAAGTATCTGCACAAACCAGGAGAGATCTTGCAAAGAAAAGGTTTATTGTTGTGGAAAGCTGAATCTAGACAAGTACACTTAATAAATAATGGAACATTTATCCATTGAAAATGTGTTTGTGCCAGGGTCTCCATCAATGGAGGTTGTGAAAACTGGACTAGTTTTCAAACTGGTTTGTTTTTCTACAAGCTGGGCTGCAGCTCAGAAGTCCCGTGATTCATGTCCTGACTTTGGTTCTGTTCATGCACAAACAGATCAAATGTCATTGCAGTGTTTTGGTGTGGGTAGTAGCAGTTGTATTGCTTTTATCTAAAGTTTAAGAGAATAGGTTGAATAGCAGAACATCTCTACAGAGGGAATCCAGGCACACCTGAAGACAATTATTTTTAAGGGAAGATAGAGAGAAGGAAGAAACAGAGCAACCTGTGAGGTGAATGGGACTCACACCTTGTAGTGACACCCATCAGATCCAGAGGAGAAACACAGAAAAAATATCAGGGGGCTGAAACACCTGTTCTGTGAAGAAAAAGCTATGAGAATTGGGGTTGTTCAGCCTAGAGTAGAGAAGTTACTGGCAAGACCTTACGGCAGCCTTTTGATTTACAAAGGAGGCTTATAAGACAGACAGAGAAAAAACATTTTACAATTTGTCTGTAGTGACACAGAAAGGGGTTATATTTTCAAATTGGAAGAGGCTAGATTTAGGTTGGCTATGAAGAAGAAATTTTTTGGAACAGGTTGCCCAGGAAAACAGTGGATGCCCAACTCCTGGAGTGCTCAAGGCTAGGTCTGACAGGTATTGATGATTTTGTGTAAGTCACAACAAGGTTTCTGGAGAGCTGATGTCAGATAATAGCACAATATCCACGGGAAGTTCATTTTTTTCTGTTTCTTCTGGTACAACATTTTGAACATAGCACTTCAAATTTTACTATGCACTGTCATGCAAAATCAATAATAAGTATGTAATTAAAAAGATGACCTCTTCCAAACATAAATAGAGCTGCTTTGCTATCTCAAAACCACTTTACTAACAGCAACAGTGGAAAGTGAGATGGCTAAAGGATGATAACCCCAGAGGGCATTATCTAAGAAGATTTTTAACCAGAAATACTGAGCAGTTTCTAAATAGCTTTTTATTGAATTTTCAGGAAAAAGAACAATACTCATATTAAGATATTTTACTTTGTTGAACCTAGTTATTACCACTCCCTGTGACCCAGTAAGTAAGACACATACCTAAAAGGAAAGATATGTGCATTCTAAATCTTACTTCAGCAGCTGAGAGTACCTGTTATAACCTATGGAACACCTCTGAAGACCAGAGCAGCCCTCCTGGGACATGCAATAGCATTGTGTTGGAGCTTCTAGGAGGGGAAGAGTGAAAGAAATGCTTTTAAACACTGGAGGGCTTTGAAGGTGGGTTGGTTTTTTTCATTAGACTCAGCCACTGGAACATTACAAAGACCCACAACCCCTTCACTATTGTGAATTGATGTTCTCATTCCTTAGATTTTGTTACATATGACCCATTCTGTTCAGTGACAAAAGAATAAAAAATGGCGTGGGTTGTTTTTTGTTTTTTTTTCTGATGGATATAAACCAATGACTCTTCTGTGCCTATTTAGCTCTCAGGCAGCAAATTGCTTGACTTATGCAGTTCTGCCTTTGGCATTGTCAGGACAACACACAGCTGAGAGTTGCTAGAGGAGCCTCTGCTGGAGCAGCTTTTCACCCCCTAATTCCACAGAATAGATCCCACATCAAGAAGAAGCTTTAACAGTCAGGGACCTTTTTTTTTCATTTTTTTGTGTTACACAACTGGCATCCAAATGCTCATTTACTCACATAAAATCATGGAAAAATGTTAATTGCGTACAGAAAATTGTATTTTGCCACTTTCTGACTATCTCACCCTTTCTTCATTCCTCTGTTCCCTCCCTGCACCCCTCCTTCCCCACTAATTTTTGCAGCTTTATGTGGGACAGGATGCATTTTAGACTGTGACCAAGTGTGAGAGCTGCACAGAGCACAAGGTTTAAGAAAGGGTCCATTTGCCATCTCCTCCCAGGGAGCTAGCTGCTGTTGTCCAGCCCAGGGGGAATCCTCCCTTTCCAGCTACCATAGCTCAGACTGAGGTCTGAGACCATTCCCTCCATTCCTGACCTGCCTGTATAAAAAGCGAGAGTGTGAAAATGAACGCCGTGTTGTGCCGACCCTGAAATGCAGATGGGTCTTTTACCAGTGCACTTCAGAGGAGAAGAGTTGCAATGCATGGCTTAGATGAGCTAGAGAGCCACAAGGCACGTACCCAGCAACTTGGAAAACTTCAGCAAGGGACAGGAAAGAGATTAGTCAGTGTTGTATAACCATCTCTCTGTAATATTAAAGATATCCATTTCATCTAGCAATGGCCAAGACATTTTTCTTATTCTTTCAAAATATTGAGTGAATTCACAAATGACTTTCAATAACCCATTTGTATTCATTTTCTTTTTCTAAAATAAACTTGTCTAGGAAAAATTATGAATACCACATTCATTACAATAGAAGGTTTTCGAAGACATAGTCTGCCTGATACATTTCTTTACACCCAAAGAGTATGATAAGATAAATTCCATTTTCAAGTTTCTGAATTGTATAACAGTCCCATTAATTTCAATAGCTAAGCCACAGCAAGAAACATTGCCTGTAAATTCTTCTAGTTGTTTTGATGTAGAGTAGAAAAACTTACTGGAGATTAAAATGTGATCTGTGCATTTTTGGGAGGTTTTCATTATATTCTGCAGGCTGGCTTTTTTTTCCATAATGCATCAAAGTATAAAAACCCTTGTGTCTGTGACAAACAATAGCAAACAAGTAGTGTTTTCAGATAACTTTGATTCCAGTCTAATGCCACCTAACTTTGGCCACCTGTTTTAGAACTCTGGGAACAATTAAGTCCCTTCTATGTTGCATAAAATGCACTAAATATATTCACAATCAGCACAAAATGAGAAATAAGGAGGAAAATGTTGATAAACAGCAAAAAGCACTATAAAGTATCATATTTGCGACTTCATAGTCTAGCCCAGTGAGAATATGAATTCTCCTTGGATGCAAAATAGACATAAGAACTACTACATGACAGAAGGAGGAACAGTGTGAAGCCCATGGCTGGGAGTGACCTTGAGGAGATGTAACACCATATATCCCATGTGTACACCTACTGGAGGCACAGGAATACATAAAGGAGTTCTGGTGTCTCCAGTTAGTAATAGTGAATGGGTATAAGCTTCTGCACGTTCTGTTGCAACTGCTTGACTTGCACACCCACCTGACAAAGGGGGAGTTCACAGTTCTGCTCCACTAGAAAAAATTACTATAAAGAGTAACTTTGTAGAGTTTTTCTTAATTTGCAGCAAATTTGATGAAATCTGTAGTTTACCTTAAAAAGTAGGTTTTCTATTCCCTAAAGGAATGGAGAAAAATAATGGCAAATCTACTTTGGCAGTCTAAAACAAAATAAGAGTTTGCATTACTTTTTTCACACGTTATTCCTATTTTCTGTTTCTTCCTCAACAATTCAGAAAATCAGATTTTTGGCATTAACACAAAACTAACCTGATAGTCCTAAAGATGAGGAGAGTGCAATTTTCTCCATTCATTATGCAGTATTTTCTTGGCTAAATTCAGCACTAAATATCTGCCAGGTATAGAAGCAGAACTAATACCATTGTTATCATAGCTGGGAGATACAATAATTTCAAATCCAAGAGCATCCCTAATTATATGATATTTCTGTGATCTGGCCATCCTCATCTTTTGAAGGGACTACAAATAGAACAAATTCTTTCAACTAGTGCAAACGCACACAAAAAGTATCTGTGGGACGCAGCACAGCCTCATGACAGGAGAACTTTGTCATACCTGAGGTCAAGGGCACTTTTCTCTTCACCCTGGTTTTATTTTGCTGGAAATTGCTGTGAGCAACAACCCCCCCCCCCCAAAAAAAAAANACCTAAACATGACAAAACAAAGAGTTTACAGTAGCATTTAAGCCACAAATTGGAAAAAAAATCCAGCTGCATCTGAGAGGTGATTGAGTTAATTTTTTTTTTCATGGCTTGCTCTATTTTCTGCACCTTAAGAGGTTTATTCTGTAGAAGTTCATTCAACCTGACTGGAACTGATTTTGTGAGAGGTGTCAAGGAATATGATCAGTATCACTGAGTAAACAGAAAAATGAGTTCTGACTATTCCTGTACATCTCAAACACCTTCTGTGCAACAAAATACATTTTAAGTATCTTTTCATATGCTCTTGAGATTACAGTAGAAGTGCATAATTGTCTATAATTCAAAGTATAGAGTAACATCACTCAATATTTATGTTGGAAGGGACCTCAAGACCAACTGCTCAGGGCTTCAAACTGAGAGAAATTTGCACAGGGCCTTGTCTACTTGAGATTTGAATACTTCCACTGAGGCACATTCCACTTGCTCTCAACAGAGCAATCTGTTTTCCTGTCCAAACAGTAAAAAGAAAATTCATATATAAAAGGAACTAATTTTTCTTCATGTGTTTGCACAGGTACACTTCGAGTGTATGGATGCTATTTCACTACAAGTAATCAAGAAGCAATAGAAATGCTACTGAAAATGCATTCGAATTCATTAATTATTTATATACTACTGCGTTGTCTCGTATTTACCACAGAAAAACTCCAGATTTAACTGGAAGCAACAATAAATTCTGCCCTGTGTACCTATGGGTTCTCTCTGTTGTGGTGTTATATCCACTGCCTGCTCCCAGAGTTCATTTACATGGCACTGAAAAAATCTCTTTTTCTCATACTGGCTATTAAGAAAGAAAGGCTATATTTTAAGACAGTAACTTTCAAAGTAAGCTATTCTGGGGACAGTCACACACCATTTTGCTGAATTGGCACTTGTTAAAATCCAAAAAGTGAACACAATCAGGATTATCACACTACCAAAAACTGTTCATTCCTGGAAAATTCCATGAAGAGCTTGACTCGGATCTGAAAAGACTTATGTCCAAATATATCTCTTGAGACCCAGGCCTCATTTTACACCTACCTAATGTTTCACTGGGGGATGCTGACTACCTCCAGCTGACCGTGAGCCATAGAAAATGAATGTACTCTGTGTATGACCATAAGTCTCCCAAACAGAATTCTCCTTGGAACAGCCCAAGGTCCTTTGTTTCTAAAAGAAGTGTCCTTGTGTTTGCTGCAAGCCAAGTTTCTAAATGGTTTATCACACTTGTAATTTCCCATATAAATTAATGGAATAGTAGCAACATTTACTTTAATGGCTCCCATAATATGCAGCATCATTTCTTGCGTAAGTTGCTTCACACAGCTAATCTGCTACAGCATGAAATTACACCAAAAAACTATTTATTTTAATGGTATTTAATGAAAGATATTTAGTTTTGCTCTGTACTTCTTGGGAAATCTGCCAGTCTACTATCCAGCACAGGGCCTGCCTTTATTGATGCGCATCTTATATGGCAAAAGAAGAGGGTGGTTTTCTAGAATTTTTGGAATTTTGCTGTGTACATTTTGGCTTGTTTTTTTTTTGTTAGAATTCTTGCTGCCATGTGTGATGCTCAGAAAGACACTAGTATAAGGGAATATGCTGTTCACAAATCCCTCATTTGTGCTCAGAAGCCTAGAATAGAGGAAATTATGAAAATGTATATTCCAAAATAACAAAGATCTTCCAACCCCATGACAAACAGCTACAAACCACTAGTCAATAGTGGTTGCTTTACTGTAACAACCAGAACTTATCTGCTCATCACCCTGAAAGATGTGGAGTAAACTCAGTGATCACAGATAAGACATTAGACCACCAAAAAGCAGCAATTTCTGGCTGCTTAATCAGAATATACATTACATCAGCACAGGAAAAGAACTAGAAAACACAGAAAAGAACTGAATTGATATGGTGAGGTCCCCAAGACTATGACTGTCATCTTGAAATGCATCATTGCACACTTAAATTATTGTCATATCTGCAGGCTCCACTCAAGTGAAGGCCCATTTCTTTCAGGTTTTTACTGATTCAAGAAATCAGTATTCTGCTTGTAAGTTCATAATCCATACATAATCTAGAGCCATTTGGTTTCAGGCTATTTGGCAAAAGTGCTGTTTTATGTTATTGGTCTGCTCCCCCTTGAGCTGGAGTCAGTAAACAGATGGCCAAAGCCTTCATGAGAAAATGAGCCAGAGCCAAGAAACATATTCAATGAGGCTTATTCAATCTCTGATTTATTGATCTGGTGTATAAGAAGATGCAGGGACCCTACTGTGACCACAGAAATGAATGTGAATTGTAACATCAAAATCTCTCTCTATTCAAAGTGCATCTTTTCTATGCAGCTAAATTAGCTACAAACATATACACATCCGAGGCTGCCTTTCTTCTAAATCTGACCTTCACAGGGCATTCTTTATTAAATAGCTACTGTACACATAGAAACTAAAATGAACAATATACCCTAACATAACCTTCTTAAGGTTCGTGTTTGCAGAGTTAGAACATTATTCAGTTGGTTCTAATTTTCTTCCACATTCAGCCTTTGGTTCCCAGCCATTCCAGATATATAACAGTTCATTAAAAAATAAAAATCCATACCCACTTTTTACCTTTTTGTCATAGTTGTGTTCAATGAACCCTAGGCAGAGACTAAAACAGGTCTGAAAAATACCAGGTTTATAAGTGATTATCTCAGAGTCTTGCAACTATGTAAGGCAGGATCCTTGCTGCCCTGTGGAGCTCAGCTGCAGAAGGAGGGAACAGGTGAAGTACTTCATCCTCACAGCAGCCTGTCTTATTTATACACTAAAGTTTTGCTGCAGAGTTTTAAGACACACCTTTGAGGCATCCACATGTTCCTAGGGATTTAAGGAAACTGGATGCAGTAATAAATTCTCTGCTCTTTTAACTCCCTCCAAGTCAACAGAACTAAGCCAGCAGAAGTTGCTGCCTATAGTTATTAAGGTCAGTGGGATCCCAGTGTGCAGGTCTCTTACATGACACAGAACACAGAATATCCTGCCTGCAGAAGAAATTTCTTTTTGTGCTGAACAAGCTACATCTGTCAGCCTGAGTGTCCCTGTCCATTTCAGAAAGACGTGTTCTCCCGACTACAATTCCCAGGCCATTTTGAATTTGCCATTTTCCAAAGTGAATTATTCTCCTAATTTCTTAATCAGTGAGATTGTTAACATGTTTCATTTTACTGCCAATCTTAATTCTAACAGATTTAGTAACTCTAGACTCACCATCTCAGAAACTGGGTTGGAAGGGACCAGTAATGATTAAGAGTTAAATTAACAAGCAGCTACAGCATGGGCTTACATACAAAGACTCTAAAGTAGCTGGAGAATGTAACAACTTGCAGAACGGAAATCATAGCATTCACCAGTTTATTATATGCAGTTTGTATGAGGGCTCTGTGGAAAGTGAATTTACCTCATTAGGAACAAGGAAGCCATAAAAAGTATGTGATGAAAAAAATGGGTTTCCTGCATATAATTCATAAAATAATGGCTTCTGTCATAAAGTGGAGCAATTGCAGATCTTGACACATAGTTATTACTTATTATACTAAAGTTAACATATTTACTGGATAGAGAAAGGATGTGCTATTATCATAAAAGATGGATGTTATGATACCTAACTATCAGTATTATTTCAACACCTCAATAAAAAATCTAAAATTTTGGTATTTCTCAAATTTTGTGTAAGACATGTTCAATATCCTGGAAACAACTTGTACAAATTCCTCCTGCTTCTGTAGAAGTGTCATTTTAAATGGGACTTCTAATTAGGTCAAATATGTTTAAAAAATCTGGAAAGGATGAAATCCTGCCTAAATGAGGACAGCTCTTCTTTGATGTGGTAATTAAGTTTTGCTAGAACTATAGCAATATTTCAGAAGCCTGAAGAGTAGAGAAAGAAAATATTTGAATGGTCAAATGTTTTATTAACATACTGGGTAGAAAGGAAAAAGAGAAAATAATTTAGTGGTAGGGGGAAAAAAAAGATGAAAGACAATAAATGAAGACAAAATACTGTGAAGGAAAAGGAAAACAATATAAAGGAGGGAGACAAGGAAAAATAACAGAGGTGCGAGAAAAGGAAAAAAGAGGAGGTGAAGAGGAGATGAGATCTGGATGGCAAAATGGAAAGTAAAATGAGATGGAAGCATGTGACAAGAAAGATAAAGTGAAAGATGAAGTTTATTTTAAAAAGTGTGTGTGTCAGCCATAGCAGCATCTGGAAGGTGAGGAAATTCAAAGCAGCAATAGCAGAGGTGACAATTATCTGTTAGAGCAAGGCTTTCAGTACCTCCTGTAGGAAAACTAATAAAATGTCCAGATAACCATCTGCATATGCTCACAGCATGACTGCAGGAACTCTTGCCATCCCTTACAATAGTACAGTCTATCAGCATCTGCTTGAGGTAGGCATCATTTCTTGTCATTTCTCCACTGAACAGCCAGTGGTATGGGAACACAGTGGATTTTTGCCAATCACATACCACCATGCAATATGTTTTGTTGTTGCCAAGATCAGAACTCTGATCCAATAACTCCCAGGCTTCCAGCTCATGTTCATATTCTGTGAAAAATCACTTTGAATCATCACAGGACAATAAGAAGATTGCTAGCAGGCAATCTTATCAGCAAAACCACCTAACATGGACAATTTAAAGATTTCTTTGTATGGCACCAGCTACAGTAATCATCTAAGGATGGTGTTGTGTGAAAAACACATAACAAATTATCAGTATCAAAAGCTTAAAAAGATTTCCAGGCAACCATGGGTTTGCATCATTCAGAGATCGTTTCATGTAAAGGCACTTTATTCTGATTTGGTTGATTACAACCTTTCTCCATCAACCATACACATTAGGAGCTGAAAATGGGGTTACCACCTGCCTGCTCCATTTCTAGCAAGACAATTCCTGCTTTCATTCTTTGTTTTGCATACTCTGGGCTGTGCCCAGAAGAGGAGAAGAAAAAATTCAATAGTGAAGCATAATTGCCATTTCTTTATGATTTGAGCTGGAAAAACTGTTTTACAGAAATCAGAGTGGTACTCAGAGTCTCTGGGATGAGGATATTAGAGAACTAAACCTTTTAAACTAGGCTCTGTGTACGTCCTTCTTCCATATCATGATCAGCTATTCTGAAAGAGGACTGACATGAGAAAAATAGGACATCTCTCCATACCAGAATTTTCAACATTAGTTGAAATAGCTGCCTGTTGTTACTTCTGTTGCCACTTTTATTACCATTTTTATGATGCTTTTGGATTTTGCTCAGTCTCATCATGGTAAACGCTTTTGAAAATTGGCAATTGATAAACTTGAATTTCATGGTGCAACCATGTCATTGGTATGGTAAGGCTTCCAACTTGTGGCTCCTGAAACTGAAGACTACTGGGAAAAGCAACAGTGATCAGCATGGACAAGTAGACAAACCACATCTGGACAGTATCTCGATCTGCTCTCTTGGAAGCATAAGGCTCACAAGCAATTCTTTCTAAAAGGGCTGGTGAGCAACCATCAAGAACACAAAAAACATTTTGAGACCCTCAGGTAATTTTGACACCCAGGGTAAACAGTGAATTTAAGACCTTAGTTCTAAGCTGGTATTTTGATGTCTGACAAGTAATAATAAAATTTAAAATGTCATTTTCTCTTCTTCCATCTTGCCCAACAGGAGGTAGAAATTAGCTCACTTCACATTCAGAACTACCTAACTGGAACCTAGGAAAATCTAACATAAAAAAACCTCTCAAGGCTGAGAGGGTATCTTATTTTTGCATGCAAATGTTACATAACAGATTAAAATTATTAAATATTGAAGAAAAAAGAAGCATTCAGAATCACCTTTGGGGTATGACATCATCTGAACAATCTCAAGCCTCAAAACACAATCCATCAAGACACTTCACCTATGCAGGCTGCTTCAAAGCTGTTGATCTCACAGGTTTTGCCACTGAACAGGGAGCTCTGGCCATTTTCAGGGGTTAAGATGTGATGCCCTGAGCTGCTGGTGGTTTTTTTATTATGATTTAGAGGGCTTTTGTGCAAAAATTCTTAAAAACTGGCAACATAAGGCCAAAGCAGCTCCCAACAGAAGTATTCCACATATATGCTTCTCTACATGGACCAGGGAGATAATTTCACTAATATGCACTGAAGTAAAATACAGTTAAAAGGTTTAAAAATTGGGCTTCCATAGTCTATTCATATTGCTCCTACACTGTTTTGCTTCAAATACTTTTTAAAAATATTTTTAAGTACCAAATAGATATATAGATGATATATAGATACACTTTTCTTCACTGACTGGTTACAATCAGAATACTTTTTCATTTGTTGAACTTAAAAAGAAATACACTTTGTAAGAAGGAACAAGAATCACCATGGTAGTAAATTCACTGGCAGAAATTCAGTATACAATACTAAATCAACACTAATGATGTTAAAAATGCAGAAAAACATTGTTCACAGTCACATTTTATCTTCTAGGTGAACATTATTTGCTGCACCAAAATGAAAGAAAGCAAAGGGAAAACTTACATAACAAATAAAACAGGATAATTATTAACTATTGCATTACTGATTACAAGAAAACAAGACACAGCCTTAGAGAATACATTAATTTTCACTTTTAGGTTATGCAGAAAACACTCAAATGCATCTGAGTATTTTTTAGAAGAAAAGAGCACCCACAAAGCACTGATTCAAAAATACTTGTTCCTGAGGATGCCAGACCTACGTCCACCCAAATTCGTGCAATGCTGCAGTGATGGCACTGGAAATATACTGTCTATATGTGGTATCAAGCACTCTACAATACAGATGTTGTTCTCAGACAAGGGACTTCCAAAGTGATCTGGAAATGCACAGCCTCCAAAGCAAACCAGACAGTACTTTCGTCATGGCTTAGACTATCCTGAAGGATTCCACCCTACATCCCTACACACCAAATATAAATTTTTATATTAAGGCACATCCAGGAAGCCACTATAAGCATTCTAAGTTTGTTTGGTTTTGGTTTTTTTTCTTTTAATTTTGAGGTAGTCTGAAATGTATTTACCCAAGTTAACAATTAATGGGATGACAGTGGTTCAGAGTCCCAGTAATCACTGAAGCTAAACACACTTTGTACACACTTTGTGTACAGGTCTTGGACTTGTTTTCTTAGTCTTGTCCTGGTTCAATGACTACAATGCAAAAGGAGCTTTATAGATATCTAGTCTTCAAGTCACTTTTTGATAAGACTGCTGGGCACTTTTTCAAGATATTACTTTGAAAAAATCACAGAAAATAATAAGTTATCTTCAAAAATGTTGAACTTCAGTTGATCCTCAGGAAATTGAGCCATTACTCTACAGCACATTACTGCAAAGACTAATGTACCTTTACCATTTTCATTTCGTGCTTTGTTGTTGGTTTTGTTATTATTTGATATTTATTTTTCTTATTAAGCACAGATGCTTTTTAAAGCTCACAGACTTTAATAGCATCTTCTTGTTAGATAAAACCTGTGAATTGTGATAGGAGTTTTATAAGAGCAGCTAAACAAAATAGTTCTAACAAATAGATTCAGGTTTTCTCAGATCATCACATCTAAAATTGGAAAAATGAAGTCTCAAAACCAGTAGAAAAAGAGATATTGTTCTTTTATATCATACAGTTTTGAATTAGCAGAAATTAAACCACTACTTTTCTTTAAAAATAAATGCATCAAATGTTATTATATTTTATGTTCTATTATTCCTGTGGTCTTCACTAAATCTGAATCTCCCTTTTATTATTTTGTTCTAGATATTTATAAGCTATATATTTAAGAGAATTAACTGCTTTGTAGTATCCTCTGCTTC